>OX456523.1:195610707-195950707 GCA_949748255.1 Eustalomyia histrio
TTGTTGTCAAACGAATTAACATAATGATAAGTACATTTCTTAATACCATAATCTTTTTTTATATAAATATATAAATATTTCTTTATAACCAGACTTTCTTTACAAGACTACTTTAATAATCATGGGAAAAACGTTGGAGAAAAAATTTTATTTTTAGCAAATAAAAACCATACATCATATGTTTTTTTTTTAATGTTCATTCTAAACACACTGCTGGTGACTCTTAATTTGGCTATTTGATCCTATAGAAAGAAAATCCTTTTCACAAAACTTTTTATTGGCTCTAAGCCAATTAAGCTATAATTTAATATACGTTTGCAAGTCCAAAGAACAAGAACAAAAAAAAAAACTCTCAAGTTGATGATTATATTCTCAAGTGAAAGATTTTTCATACAACTTACTAATTCTTAAAAAATTTTATTCAAAAGTTTAAAAGAAAGAGATGAACAAAAAAAATGGTTATATTTTTCACACCCAAAAGTAAAAAGAAAAGGAATAACTGCACTTACAATAAAAACTAGCCATAGATATTAAACAAAATTTTCAATTTTTTCTGCTCATCTTTATATTATTCTTATAATTTGAAATAATAGAAATGCTGAATAATATAAAAAAATAGTTTGTTAAAAACAAAAAAAAAAAATTTCTTCTATTTAAGCTTTTAGTGTCGACCACAAAACAAACTTACACTGAACATATAGACACTCAACCATTTGTAAGCATAGAATAAAAGTTACGAGACCACAAAAACCACAACACAACATAGAACATCATTTATTATACCACTAGCAGTCTTAAGATGAACAAATTTATATAGAAGTGTGGGCTGAAATTTTAAAATATGTGGATCTTAAATCAAAAAAAGAAAATATCTCATAAGATTTATACACATCAACAATAAATTTCACTATGCAAATTTAAAAATTAAAAAAATGTTACAGTATTCTTTGTTCTGTTTGTTACGAATAAGAAATGGAAGAACTTTTTAAATTTTTCTGAAATATACGCCAATCAATTTTACGTTAATTTTTACAACGTTATTTATAATAATTTAATGGAAGGTAAATCGTAGCCAAATTGGTTTAAAACATCATGCTTATCTTCCTTGTGAGCAATTGTTGATGCTCAGTTTTATCATGAGATAGGTTTACAAAACTGATATATACTAGTGTTTCCAAATTCTAATCATTCTACGCAACTTTTATGTTATGATAGATTTAAAAAGACTACAATTAAAGCCCTCACTAATATACAAGCGCACTCTCACAAATGGAGATAAACCCGGTTAAATTTAAACAAACTATGGTCAAAAATGCTTTTGAATTATATTTAAAATAAAATCAGGTTAGAGGGTAGTTTTAGCAAGGACCCTATAAACCAGGATGAACAAACTACCAAATTTTTAGCCATCCATGACGCCATGATGCCAAAAAATGAGACCACGAAATTCTTAGCCGATTTACAGAAAAAGTTCTAACGCAAGTACAGTGATTGTGATGTGAATGTATACATGGTTGAATTGTACAACCCTTGCTAGAGGCTAACTTTTTTTTTTATTTCTTATTTATTTCATTTATTGTAATTTTAAAGCCCATGGGCCAATAAAGCAAAATTACAAAATCCACTTATATACTAATGTGCAAAAAACTAAAAAGTTTATACAGGTTGGTTGAAAAGTTCCTGCGATCACCAAGAGATGGCACTGCTAGCTCCAAACTTTTTTTTTTTAACAAGTTGGTATAACTGTCCCGAGAACACATGCAAAGTTGCAAGTCATTCTGTCAATTCTTTCTTTGTTTACAAGCCATTTGAAGTTCACGTGTCATTGATTTTTTTTAATATGGAAAAATTGAATATCGTGCAGTTATTGGATTCTTTGTTTTGAAGGGTTTAAAGCAAAGGAAATTTATAAACAATTGTTAGAAGTGTATAAGGAGTCCTCACCTTCAAAACGCACCGCTGAATTTTGGGATGGTGAATTTAAACGTGGTCGTACCAGCCTTAAAGACGATCCACGCGAAGGACGACCAAAAACTGCAACCACATCAGAAATCATTGAGCAGGTACATAGTATGGTTAGCGAAGATCCAAGTTTGACTAAGCGTGAAATTGCTAATGCCATAGGCATCTCAGACGAATGAGTACTCCATACTTTACATGAAGAATTACGTATGAAAAAACTGTTTGGAAAGTTAGTGCCGCACACATTAACAATTCAACAAAAACTGGATCGAAAACAAATTTCTCAGCGTAATTTGGAGCGATTTCTTGTGTCGTTTTATAACTATGGATGAGACTTGGATCTACCACCATGATCCTAAATTGAAACAAGAACGTTTACAGTGGACTGAAGCTGGTTGTTCAGCTCCAAAGCAGGTGAAGTCACAACGATCAGCAAAGAAGGTTATGGCATCAGTTTTTTGGGATGCAAAAGGAATTTTGTTGATTGATTATCTTCAGAAAGGTAAAACAATCAACTCTGAATGTTATTGCAGCCTTTTGGATCAGCTGGATGAAAAAGTTCGTGGGAAAAGACCTAGTTTAACGAAGAAAAAAATAATTTTTCATCAAGACAATGCACCTGCTCACAAAAGTGTTTTGACGATGGCTAAATTCAAAGAATTAAAGTACGAATCCGTCCGTATTCACCAGATTTGGCTCCCAGTGACTACTATCTCTTCAGAAATCTCAAACAATTACTTCGTGGAAAGCATTTTTCGTCGAATGAAGAGGCCATAGCAGCCGTAGACGGTTATTTTGCAGAGCTTCCGGAAAACCATTATAAGGATGGGATAAAATTATTGGAAGATCATTGGAACAAGTGTATTGAGCTTCTAGGAGATTATATTGAATAAAAAAATATATTTCGTAACAAAAACAGTATTCTTTAATTTCGAGCGCAGGAACTTTTAAACCAACCTTACGTATACAAAAAAAAAAAAAATAAAAAAATATTATTATTATTATTATTATTATAATTACCACTCAGCGATAGTGTTTTTAATTGAATTTAAATATGTAATTGTATTGTAGATAACAAGCTCTGTTAAAATAATTGAAACATTCAAACAATTATAGTTAAGATCGGTTAAAACTATGTGAGAGAAAACTATGAAACTGCGATAAATGGTTGTTCAAACGCAACAAGACGTTTTTTCTGTAAATCAAATGAGTTTGTTAAAAAATTTAAGTGCTCTTGGAAGAGCATTATATAACCTTGCCACTCTAACAAAATATGCTCTGTCTAATATTGTAGTTAGCTTCGGAACTAAAATCTGTTTATTTCTAGTAGATCTACTAAATCTAAATCGGTCTAAGAATATAGAAGGATAACCCAGCTTAAATGTTTTGTAAAATATAATAAGATTACGAATTTTAATATAACTATTAAAGCTACATCCCAAAAATTTCAGTACATGTGTAGTTACATGATCACAATTTCTGAGTGAAAAAACATATCTGACAACACGGTTAAAAAGTAACGAAATTCTTTTTAAATTATATGCAGGGGTATCAGTATATATCTCAATACCATAAGTAAAAATTGGCATAATTAAAGCATGTACAATTTTTGTTTTAACATGAAATGGAATGTATAAATTAGAGCAATATAATGAAATGAACTCTTGATGATATTGAGTTAATTTGACAATCAAATTTAAGCTCACTAACAAGAATCACACCAAGGCATGTCAATTTATTCACAAATTCAATTTGCTTAGGTCCAACAAAAATTGATATATTCTCCCTAAGAAGGGATCTTCCAAAAAATAAAGCTTTAGTCTTGTCAGCATTGATAATCAAATTATTGCGATTCATCCAATTAATTGTCACATCCACATAGTAGTTGATGTTTGCCTGAAAAACGTCTAAGAAGCTCCTATCACCAGACATTACCAGCTGCAAGTCATCAGCAAAAGCTAGATTGGCTAAGAATTTTGTGGTCTCGACTAACACCATTTTGCATCATGGGTGGCTAAAAATTTGGTAGTTTGTTCATCCTGGTTTATAGGGTCCTTTGTTTTAGTCAATTTACTAGGAATGCCATGAAAAAGTACTTTCTTAATAAATTAGCTGACACCATAGGCAAAACACATTTTAAATGTGATATTTCTAAAGATTCCTTAATATCGTAAATATACAATATATTTTGAATTATTGATTTTTAGCCCATATGGATTGGTTAGATATTATGCCAGAGAGTTTGGCTCTAAATTTATTTTAAAAAATTAGTGCTTAATTTCATAATGTAATTTGACCAAAAATATAAAAATGAAGTTTGACCCCAAATTAGAGCAATTTTTTTTCCAATCTCAGTTTCTTGCGGTCAAATTTCATAGCGCCAAATTAATGATTTTAATACCATGTATGCATATCGATTGTAATAAAATTTATGCGTTATTATAAAATTTTTTTTTAACTAACGATTTAAGGGTTTAATTACATTTTTTGTCAAATCGAAAAATATCACTAAAATCCAGCTTTTCTCTGTTTCATTTTCCTATTCCCTGTGTTTTACTTTCGTTTGATCCCCATTCCATTCCATTTAGTTCCCCTTAACTAGTGCTTCAATAAGCTGGGGAAAAAATATTATTACGTTCCTGAAGGAAATTTCAAATAGTGATGACTTACCCCATAAGTTAGAAAGTCATTTTGTAAATTTCAAGTTTTATTTTGAAACCTCCTTTTTACTGTGTTCTCGGCGAATAACATTTTCCCCCATTTGTACCCCTCCACTAAGAGTTTCTAAAATTCCCTTCTTATCGGATGTAAAATTTCCTATCTCCAGCGGTTCGGGCTGGGCCATGTTAATTATTCATTGTTCGGTATGACTTAAATATAACCTTAATTTAAAATTTTATTTGTATATTTTTTTTTTTATTTAATTTTATTAATATTAATCATATAATTACAAATTATATCCTAATACCCTAAGAGAGCACTAGCAACAAAGGCTATAGGCTCGTTGTAGCGAAAACAGACCAGAGCTTTTGGTAGAATTTGAACCCCTGCTCTGATAAGTAAGCACGCTACCGACTAGGCTACACGGGTGCTCAAGAATTTATTATTTCTTGTAATTCAGTATTATTTTTGATCATAAGTTATATACATTCATATATTAGATTTAAGTTATTACATACATATATTTTAGCATACATTATAACAGTCAAATTTTATAGTCAAAGTTCAAGAGAAATAAAAAGAAATATAAACACACATACATATGTAAAAGGACAAGTCGAGCGGTGTACTCTTGTATTCGTTTACCCATTCATGCCAGCGGTGATCTTCAATAGATAGGAGTCGTATATTTAGACAAATAGTTTTTTTTGGACACATAAATCAAATAAAACACTCACAATATATTTTCTTTTACCGACTTTTGTTTATTTTTAAATGAATAATCAATTGAAATTTTGTCTGTTTCTTAAAATAAAAATTCATATTATTACTTTTTGTTCTTTTATCAAAATAGTTTGTTTAAAAATAAAATAAACTTTCAATTTGAAAAACAATCTACAAAAAACTTTTTTCATCGTGTTTTTGTCAGTTCAAATTTGATGATTTTTTTTAACGACTTTCATTTGTTTTTACTAATTTTGTGGATTATTAAACAATAATAAAAAATGAACAACAAAATGGGCTGAATATAATGAAAACCCAGTAGTCCTCTATTTGATTTCATTTTCGATTAATTTAATATTTATTTTAGATTGTTTTTAATGAAATAATATTGTGAGTGAAGAAATAACTAAATTAGTAAAATTTCAGTATAGCCGAAGCGAAACTAATACAATTACTTGCTAAATAACAAAGTCAGTCAATTAATGCTATAGTTTATCAACTTAGCAATTATTAATACTTTATAGATAACAGTCATCATTAATCGCATTTCTTATTGAATTAATTACAAAATTAATAGCTTTGTTATTGAACAAAATTTTGAATTGCAGGAATTTAAAATACTTTTTTTTTTTTGTATTAAATATTAAATCAATTTAACAACCCTGTTCTTGTCATTTTTAATTCAATTTTAACCTGGGCTTCCATCTAATTTTTTCTGTTACATATGTGAAACTGTGGGCATGAATGCTTTAATACATCCTTTTACTGCTGCTGCTATCCTTAAGTTTGAAGTGTGTTTTAAAAAGCATAAATTATTCATTTGCCAAAGTATCATCATCATGCTTTGTGTCTCGATCTGCTTAGTGTGAAATAAAAATATATAACTTTGTTGATATTTTTTTGTTTTAAAATATTTGTCAAGTTTAAAATTATCTTTATGATTAAAAGTGAATATAAATGTTTCAGCTTGTGTTTATTTTAAGACAATATTATTATTAGCACAGATATTTATTTAACGCAAGACACGTGCAGATTTTGATTAATTTTTATAAAAACCTTTTTAAAGTTGCACACTACTGTATATACAATTTTTTTAAGAATATATTTTTTACAAAAGGTTTATAGGTTTTAAAATTATCAATGATAGACATGGTGGTGGAAGTTTTCTTAAGCCGTTTTTTTTTTATAACGGGCTCGTTGTGGGTCAACTTTTGATACTTTTGAGAAAAAATTCAAATTCATTTCAAATTTTCTATCTCTTGTAGGGAGTTAAATATCGCCATGCTTATGCTTACTTTTTCCGTATTTAGCTCATTAATACGCATCGTTTAAGTTCTATTACTTCAATCAATACATATATTCAATTCTCATACATATATTTTCCCAGTAAAAAGGTAAAATCCTGAAAATGATGAATACTGCATCGGCATAGGTAATAATTTTTGTTTCTACAACTAGTACTGGGAGAGTGAAACTTTACATTTGTACTCCCGGGTCTCAGTTCTAGAATCATATCTTAAATACATATATTGAAAAGAAACCGGTTATAAAAATTTTACCCGGGTTAAATATTATTTTACCTAAGTGTGAAAATCATATTAAATACATGCTTTTGTATATTTCATGCACTCAGTTTTTTGGTTTTTAATGATAACTTTAGGAAAAACGTTGGAACGAAGCCATCCATAAAGTCGCCCAACTATTGCTCGGAAAAACTAACGCACCGGTATTTCGGTTGTCCCAATATCTTAAAAAGTGTGTAAAAGAAACACTTTTTAACTATTTTTTTTTAATATTTTTAATATTTCTTTCTTACCAAAAATATAAAAGTCGAGTATAAAATCAGTGCCATTTTCAAGAATTATCTCAAGCTATATAATATAAATTAAGATGATTATATTATTTTTAAAATCACTAAATTTATGATGTAGATTTGGAGCTTTTCGATGTTTGTGATAGTTCGTGCTCTTTATATTCCACCCTTTAATCTTCCAAATTTGGGAGATGACACTGCAGATATCTTTCCTTGCCGGCTATTAATTTTAAATTAAATAATATTTTCATTTGTTTTTATCCACATAATATTTTGGATGCACGATATGCTCGATTATAAATCTCTTTAAATCTTTTATTCTTTCCACCCTCTCGACCTTTCATTTTGCCATATTATTTTCAAAAAATATGTCCCTGTATATGGTTGCATATAAATCTTACAACTATTACAAGTGACAATCATTTATTTTACACAAATTTTTCGGAGGTTTTATTACAATAATTTTGTATATGTCATGCCTGTCTACAGAGAAGAAGAGAAAAGAAAAATAAAGATATGACCAAAAACTTCTTTCAAATGATGCCATATTATACTTTACACATTTTCTTTACATATATATAACATATATATATGTATATATTTTTTGCAAGTGTAAAAAGAAAAATGTCCAATTAATTTTCTCTTAAAAAAAATAACATACACTGTGCAGTTTGCGTTTTTTTTCTTTGTTTGTTGGTGTGCTCTACACACATAGAACCAACCTCTTCCATGTAACATTTTTATATTAAGGTATCATTTATATGGAAGTGAAGTTCTCTAAAATGTTTTACTTTAATAAAAACTTATTTTATAATATAAAAATGTAAAAGAAAGTTTATATAATTTTATATGATATAAATATGTAGGTGCAAACATATTTTTTAAAGTTATTAAATGGTAATGGAGTAAACATTATGGTTTCAGATGGTCTTATTAAATAAGGGAATGCAGTAGAGGTTTATGATAGATCTTAAAATATTTATAGTGGTTAAAAATAACGGGCTAATTGTTGTCGCTATTAACATTAATGTTTACATTGGTTTAATAAACTTTTTTATTTCATTACATGCCTGGCATATTTTAATCAAATCTAAGCTACAGCTTAGTTTAAAAACAGTTTTATTTAAATAAACAGCAGTGTAGTTGACAAGAAAATAATTTAATTTTCTATATTTTTCTTTTAGAATGTTTTTTCTTGTTCCCATACTGTTGCTGCTACTCTAATGTGAATAGTTTTGCATTATGGTTCCGGCTTACTTTTCCACTAGAATTTCTTGTCGCTTGTTCTGGGTGGTTGTATGTTTGGTTAAAGTTTTTGTGATCTTAAAAAATATGCACTAAAAAGAAAGGTTTTATTTTGAAAATGTTTGTTATAGCATGCACTTAGAAATGCTAAGCACCAAAAGTGACAGTACAAGGGAGTTCTCAAAAAAAAAAAAAAAAAAAACAAATTTCAAAGTAATTTAAAATTCATACAGAATTTAAACGCTTGTTTTTATAAGGCAAAAGAATTTTGTTATTGTTAAAAAATAAAAAATATACAATTCCTCTGGAGGAATTCTTCACTTCGCTTTATAAAATCAGGGGGTAAATCTTAATATGGGGCAAAATTATTCGAACGTTCCTACACAAAAATAAAAATTCTTCAAATTTACCCCCTAATTATTGTGCAATCTGTTAAAAAAATGGTCGTTAAACAATATGTGTGGTCGGCAGGTGGCCAAAATTAGAAAAATTTTCTATTTCTGCCATAATATTCGTTATAATTCGCTTTACTGCGCCTTTCGAAGAAAATCATTAAATAAATTAATTTTCGTACGATTTAAAATTATATTATCATACTGTATCGCAATTGTTCTAATGTTAAGTGATATTTCATATACTTTTAACATGTTGCACATCGTTGGAAAGGTATCTAAAGTACCTTTCTAATGACATAAAACTTTAAACTGAAATTTGATAAGAGCCATCTGGATAGAATACATACAGGGTGACCGCCGGGAAGGTATACTACTTTGTTTTGCCGCCATTTTGGTAAACATTAGTCTTGACAGTTCATATTTAGCAGTCGTGAAGTAGACACGTGGCAAATTTATTATGGAAAAATATTCCATAAGCCAATGTGTTTAATCGTTAAAACAGCTCGCCCATGACAACCCCGATTTTCATGAAAAAATCATAATGAGTGTCGAGGCACATTTTCATTTGAATGGATATGTGAATAAACAGAATAGTCGGTTCTGGGCAATGGAAAACCCTCAAATTATTCATCAGTTACCTTTGTATCCATTAAAAGTGACAGTCTGGTGTGTAATTTGTTCAGGAGGAATCATTGGACCTTACATCTTTGTAAATGAAAACGGCATAACGGTAACTATGAATGAGGAGCGATATCGTGATATGATTGAAAACTTTTTAACGCCACAACTGCATGCTTGATTAACATGTGATATCTGAAAAGCAAGGTTTATGCAAACAAACCAGAAACGCTTGAACAACTCAAACAAAATATTCGTGATGAAATTAATGAAATACCGCGTAAAATATGTGAGAATGTAATGAAAAATGTGCTCAAAAGAACTCGCACTTGTGAGGCTAACAGTGACGGACATTTATCTGATATTGTATTCCATACATAATTTCCGGCATTAAATGCAACATTTATCAATATAAGACCCATTCTCTTTCATTTAATCTAAAATTGTAAACAAACAAATTAGTATACCTTCCCGGCGGACACCCTATTTTCGCAACTGAGGATGGTTTTTTTTATTTGTTATTCATTTATATTTATTACAATAGATAGTGCTTCGCGGCGCTTGGATATTATTGAGGTAAGTTGGCAAAATTTACAAAATTATTGTTTCAAACTTAACAAAAATAATAAAATTTGTATAAAAAAAAATATGTATATATAAAAGTTATAAAATTTATTTAAAAAGAGATAATTTTTACAATAGAAGCATTTCTATATTTTCTAATAAATATTCTTTGATATTCCTTTTAAAAATTAAAATTCTTTCAATGTTTTTTAATATATCTGGAAGATGATTATATTCCAAACTACCTACGTGCTCTACTCTTTGCTTCGTTGTTTCCAATCGACATCTTGCTACTCTTAGATACATAGCATTTCTTGTATTGAACGCAGTTTGATTTCTTGAGAACGAAATAGTATGGTAACCAACTCCGTTGAGGTATTTAAAAACATATAGCAGAAGTTCGATTTTATACAACCCATATACAGGAAAAACTGTTACATACATCTCTATATACATAAATTTAAGGTTGAAAATGTTATCGGTAGCGAAAAACGAAAATACGTATTCTATCCTGCTTTCTCTTATCGAACTCCAATTTCAAGTTGTATGCCATTCCAAAGGCAATTTAAATACCTTTCCAACGATATGCAACATGTTTAAATTTGTTAACCCATTACGAGCCGGATCATTTCGTATACTTTTTTATACATGTATATAAAAACATTTTTTTGTTATTTTCTGCCATATATAAATATTTATGAATTATTATATGCAAAAATTGTAGATTTTTTACATTTATTGTATTATAACCCAGCAAAATAAGAGCTGAAGAAGAAGTAGTAAAAACACTACATCTACTGAACTCGAAGTTCTGAAAACTTAGGTGAATCATTAATGATTTTAAGATTGGCGTGTCATTGGGAGGAAGTAGTTTTTTATATCTACTCGGTGCTATAATAATTCGATGATCAGATGGTATTTTTCATTAGTTTACAGAAGTTGTTAAACATAAGGACTTGTCACTTTATATTAATAAGTGTTAAGATGCTACTCAGGTTCAATGTTCGGATGCTCTTTTCTATTTGTATTTAAGGTGTGATAAAAAGTTGCTTTATTTTATTTTAATATATTTGATAAAATTTACCTGTTTTTGATTTTTTTCCGAAAAGTGATACTTTTTAAGATATCCCAGCAAAAAAAAAGTAGCAAAAGAAGAGAAAAAGAAGCTGTGATTTTGATTCCAATGTTGTGAAAATTTGGATCGGAACCAATGATTTTTACATAGGGGTGTCATAGGGTGGAAGTTTTCTTTTATGATCACTTTTCATTGCATCAAAAGCCCTTCTTATCGTTCAGTGAAAAATGGAATCTTTTGATATTCCCAAATAAATTTTGAGTTTGTAATTTAGATTTTAACAGGACATCAGTAATCGGGCCTAAGCCACATTTTCACAAACTCCCGATAGCTTCTTTCTGGGAATTTAACTGACACTTTTGTTGTTGTTTCCCATATAAAGTTTGAGTTTGACTATTGGTCATAACGGGACATTCAGTAAACGGGCCTTATTTATTAAATTACTTTATTCGAAATTCTTGCAATTTTTTCCACAATAAATTTTTTACTTTTTGTATCAATAACACAGTACGTCAGTGGTTGGTACACATACGAAATGTTAAAAGAATATGAAAATAGGCTTAAAATAAAGAAAGACACTCACAATATATTTTCCGTTACCGACTGTAGTTTATTAAAAAAGTAATACGTAAAGTTTGTTTTTAAAGAAGAATCAATTGAAATTCATAGATATATATTTTTTAACTATTTGAATCAGTCATTCAAAAAACAAACTATAAAAATTTACAGACATTCAGTAGGAATTGATATTTTCTGTTAAATGTAAAATTTTATGTTTTCTGTTTTTAAAAATTGAAATTGATATAATTCTTTTTTGTTTTTTTACCAAAATAGTTTGTATATATACAAAATTATTTCAATTAAAATTACAAGAAATTATTCAAGTATAGATACACACAAGAAAATAAAAAGTATATACATCCTGTGTGTGTTTTGTTTTGCAAAATTTCATACAAATAGAAAAAAATTTTAATTTGAAAAACATACCCAAAAATCGTTTTTTTCTACTTTTTGTCAGTTAAAAATTTATGGTTATTTTAAACAACTTTCTATTGTTTTTACTACTTTTGTCAATTATTAAACAATTATTGAAAATAAACAACAAAATGGGTTGAATATAATGAAAAATCAGTAGTCCTCTTTTTGATTGTATTTTCGATTAATTTAATATGTATTTTAGATTATTTTTAACGAAATAATATTGTGAGTGTACGTGTCTCGGCGTTTTACTGTAGCCCATCAGAATTTTGAGAAAATCGATTTTTAAACTTCGAAGGACCGTGCAGGTTCACTTGTAATGTAATACTATTATAAAAAGTTCTATAAAAACAGAAAGGGTCAACCGATTTTCATGCTTAAGCCAGTTTATATTAATTTACATGTAATGTTAAAAAAGAACTAAAAATGTACGAAATCGATTTTCTCATAATTGTGACGTGTTACAGCAAAACGCCGAGACACGTATTTCGTTATTTTAAGCTTATTTTCATATTCTGTTAACATTTCTCATGTGTACTCAAAGTTTAATTTTGTCGTACTGTGTAATAACTACGATTTTAAGAATTTTAAACTTAAATCATAGTTATAAATGTCAAATTTATAGAGAAATATCTATGATTAATGTTTAACTTTGGTTATTTTAAAATAAGTTTCCCGTCATAGATACAAAAAGTGTTAAATTTCTTCAAAAAATCTCAATTTTGAAAGTTGTGAAAATGAACGGCCTTGGAAGAGAAAAATCAGAACTAAACGATACTTTGGAGTCAATGAAAAATTAATTCCTTAAGAATCACTTCCATTTATTTTTGCTGGGTATGGTACTTATTTAAAATATTTCCTTTTATTTTTTTTTGCAACATTATAATTTTTTTAAAGTGGCACATACCATTAGATGGAACGTTTTTCAGAAAAAAAAATGTATACACCATGTTTTTAATTTTACTTTTTCAAAAATTAAGATTTTTTAAAAATGGTTTCTATTTAGAAAAATTTATTTTTGCAAATTAAATTTTGTTTGGGTGAGACCACATATGTGTGCCAAAACATAACCGTTTTTAATTTTTGTTCGTTTTATGTTACAGATTATTGTTAATATTTTAACAATAAAAATAATGTAAAAAACTGATTGGAAATAGTGTATTTTTTAAATAAATTCGTAAGATTTACTGATGAAAGAATTAATTGCATCAACATCATATATGCAAAATATGACCAACTAAATAATTGTTTTTTTAATATTACTATTACGATATTATACAGACTGTCAGCCGGGAAGGCATACTACTTTGTTTGTTTATAATTTTTGATCAGCCTATCAACTACAGACCCTCTTTCTTCGAAATCATTCACTACACGATAAGTAGTGCGTTTTGTTGGCACGTTGTTTTTCTCAAGAAATTCACGTAACTTTCTCATCGTCACATTAATCGATGATTGATTTTGATAAAATGTTTTAACGATTAAAACACGTTGGGTTATCGAATATTTTTCCACAATAAATTTACCACGTGTCTACTTCACGACTGCCAAATATGAACTGTCAAGACTAATGTTTACCAAAATGGCGGCAAAACAAAGTAGTATACCTTCCCGGCGGTCACCCTGTAAATTGAAATGATTAAATATTACATATAATAATATTATACATATTAAAATTGGAAAATTAACTTTCTAGAAAAATTTTACTTATATGACTTCATTAGGACAGATTAAAATCAAAATTTTGAATGCTGTTTTAAATAACTTCTTTCAAATCGTAAAATTTGCAGTTTCAACTTCTTTGGATGTTCTGAAAAAGAATAACATGCATTTTATTTTGCTGGGATATTATACTTAAAAAACAACCAATTTTTGTTTTTAATTTGGTCCTTTCTTATTCATTTGAACTACTATTTGAATACAACAACAATCAAATGACCCTTTTTGCTGCATTTGTCATAAATATTTCCAGCATAGCTATGACTTCAGCATTACTGTTAGTCCTGAGTCTGTCAATGGTTTGAGGCTTGTTGGGGTACACTTTACTTTTTAAATAATCCCCAAAAAAATGTGTTCGGGGCGGTCAGATTTGGAGATCTGTGTGGCCAGTCAATGTCGCATTTCTTTGATCTTTCCCAGCAACAGCTTTACCTTCCCTGAAAAAAAATGTCTCAATGATCGTTTTGGCGCAAAAGCCGGACCCGTAGGTAAAATTTTGATATTTATTTTAACTGATTATATCATTTGTTTCTTACGGATGTGTCAGTTGATTAATCAACATTTAAAAATAAATAACAAATGGCATTTAATTTAAATGAAAATTAAGTAGACCGGTTTTAAATAAAATATCATTTATTTTAAATGATATTTTCAGTTATTTTAACTTACAAACTTTTTTAAGTGTACTTAAGCACAAGTGCTTACGATAACCTGCAATTGGTTAAATGAATTTAAGTACATCCACAAATGATGAACCTAGTTCAGGATGTCCAGTTACGGCAGTTACTTCGGAAATCATCAATAAAATTCACGAATTAAGTCATTCGAACTCATGAAATTACTATCAAGAATAAATATTATATTTTTTAGCTGCAAAAAAAATTAAGTTTTATTCATTTGTCTAAAATCGATAAACTAAACAAAAACAATTCACGATTACTTAACTGCTTTTCACTTCAACTATTTTGTGTCTTTTTATAAATATTAATTTAATTTATTTAAATTAAAACCATTTTGATATATATTTTGTATATTTTTATATATAAGTATATATAAGTTTGTCATACCGTTTGTAATTTCTACAGTATTGATCTTAGACCCTATAAAGTATAAATATTCTGGGTCCTTATGAAGATTTAACGATGTCCGTCTGTCCGTCTTTCAGTCTGTCCGTGTGTCCGTCTGTCCGTCTGTCTATCTGTCCTTCTATCCGTCTGTGTGTTGAAATGGGTTTTCCGAAGAACCCAGACATGATGAGGACTTCATTGTTATTTATTTCTGTTAAATGTGATCCATTTCTGTTTGCTATTAAAAATCAGCCAGATCGGTTAATAAATGCCTGAGATATTAGCAAAATACCAGGACTACCTCTAATTTTTTCCGTAAAATCCCTTTGTTTAATATGTATGTAGAATTTTACCATAACAAACACATGCATTTGTTGAAATTCTTTTCTTTCATCTCCACCTTTTATACACAAACAACAAACACATACAAAGATTTGTCATTTAAATAAAAACCAAACAAATCTCTAATGAACAAAGACTTTTTATATATGTACCTCTATTAACGATGATTTTGTGTGAGCTTCAATAGCTCAGCTGTCTAGACGCTATGTCACAAATACGTTTTTTTCCCTAAGGCCGCGGGTTCGAATCCCGGTCAATTCACTTTCTTTTTTGTACATTTTTTTTTATTTTCTTAAGACTTTTTTTTTGTTTATTTTTTGTTTTTTTAACATTTAAATATTTATATAAAATTTCTTATTAATAATTAAATAATCCATAAATAGGCTAAAAACATCAACATTTTTATAAAAACCCTCTGATACAAACAAAATACAAACGTTTTTATTTCTATTTTTTGCTCCGATTTAAAAAAATTTATAAACAGATTTTTAAACAATTTTATTTCTTATATATTAATAAAATTTTATGCATAATTTCCCTTTGAGTGCAACTATTTTAGGTCATAACTTATAATAATTTATAAAAAAAAATATAAACTATTTTCCTTCAAATTTTTAAAATTAAGCTAAAGAAACTAAAAATATTTTTTAATAAAAAAGCTAAATAAAATACCAAATGCAAATTTGCCAGCTAAATCAAACGTTTTTGTAGAAATAAAACACATGCAGTTCTAGTGATTTCTTTTAACGATTTGTTGTAATTCTTTTCTTTCACCTCTTCACCTTTTATACACAAACAACAAACACTATTCTAGAGCTGTAATATGACCTACAGATACGTCTTATATAGCAAAACATATTTGCTGAAAAAACTCGGAAATATCGGTTCAGATACAAAAAAGTTATGCCCAAAACATAAATTTTTTTTAAATACCTATTTTCTGGAACCATAAATCTTCCCGAGTCCAAGTTTTATCACCAAACTAAATGGTTAATTTCCTCTTAAAGGCGTCCGTATATAAATCTGTCAATTCCATATATGTCCATATATAAACTTCAGTTTTTTTCCAACCATGGTGAAGGGTATATAAGATTCGAATTTAGCCGCTCTTACTTGTTTCTTTTAATACTTGGTAGGCTATCCTTTTTGTCATTGTTTTGACAAATATACACTGGGATATTATACCACTTTTCTTAAAAAATCTTCCACAGATCTTTTACAATTGTAGGCTTGCTGAAACAGCGCGTTTTATAATTCCCCATTTGTTCATATATGGGCATTCATATATGGGCTTTGTGCGGGACACGCTAGAACCTTAATGTGTTGCTTCAGGTCGCTATGCTGTTGGAATATCCATAGTAGTGACAAATCTTTAGCATAATCACTATACAAATTATTTTCTAAGATACTCCTATGCATTTCACCTGTTTTTTGCAGTAAATTTTCACTATCGGACCAACCGCTGATGAGGTAAAGCATTCAACGACGACCCATAGTACTGAACTAGTTTTTTGTATATTTGGGATTCAATTGAGGGTTTTTTGTGACAATTTACATGCACATATATGGGCTTTGTGCGGGACACGCTAGAACCTTAATGTGTTGCTTCAGGTCGCTATGCTGTTGGAATATCCATAATAGTGACAAATCTTTAGCATAATCACTATACAAATTATTTTTTAAGATACTCCTATGCATTTCACCTGTTTTTTGCAGTAAATTTTCACTATCGGACCAACCGCTGATGAGGTAAAGCATTCAACGACGACCCATAGTACTGAACTAGTTTTTTGTATATTTGGGATTCAATTGAGGGTTTTTTGTGACAATTTACATGCAGTCTGACATCATTACCAAGAATATTAAACTTAGATTCTTCGTTCCAGACAACCAACTTAAAAAAATATTGATCACAGTGGAAACATTATTTTGCAAATTCCAGACCCTGCTTAATATATTTTTGACACATTCGGCATTCGTCTTGCTATGCGACGATATAAATTATTTTTGGCCAAACTCCATCTTACAGTTCTTGCTGATATTTAAACATTGTATTCTGACTCAATGCTAGACATTGTTTGCGTAGATGTAAAGAAATAGTTATTTTTACCCATTCTGGTCATTAACCTGTCGACTTTTTTCGGGGTTTTTTTCATGGGAAATTGTTGATAGTCTTATATTTTTTATAATGTTTAATTGCATTGAATATTTTTCCACACGATAATTAAAGTGATCTTAGCACAATAGCCTCGAAACCAAAGTTTTGTAAGCATTGCTAATTCAGTTCCCTCTCTGCAGAAGCAGTATTTCTATTTTTGCCCGTTAGTTAAAAATATCACTATAATAGACTTAAAGTGTTGAAATTTTTAATACTACTCGTAGTATGAACATTTCGACATCAAGCGCTCAATTCATATTTTGTATAAAATGAAAACTAACAGGTCTGTATATTTGAAATGTTTTATTTATTTATTTTTTTATGTACTCAGAAAAAAATGTTAGTACAATGATTTAATTGTGTGACCACGAATGTAGTTTGAGTGACCGACGAGTTAAAGAGTGCGAACTGATTGGGGGCAGGGGCATAATTTAATATTGTACCAAAAATTGGGTATCTAAAAGCGATCGACGTTTGCACGCAATAGATTCTGTAGATGGTTTACAGCTTAAATATCTTCACCGATACATAAAAACAATGAATTCGTGAATCTGCCTCGAAAAAAGCAAATACAGTTTAAGTTATTTACATTGTTTACTTTGAGTTACAATAAATGGTTAATATTATTCATCTCTATTGTGACAATCAAGGGAAGGAATTAAGAAAAAAAACGCACCCATTTAGCCAAAAAATGTGATCTTCCATCAAGATAATGTTTGGGTGCACATTTGTGCAGATGGAAAATATACTCGAGTTGCGGCTCGGAGTGCTGGCTCACCTGCCTAGTTTTACATTGAGTTTTTCTGCTTATAAAGTTCAAGAAATGGCTCGACAGAAAAATTTGAGTCGAATAACGAGGTAATTTCTGCAACAAAGGCGTAGTTTGAGAAACTTCCGAAATCATACTTTGTGGAAGACTTAAAAAAGATAAAACGTATCGAGTTTCTAACCAACTTTAAGATCTTTTATATTTTTTGTTTGATTTCAATTCCGCAATTTAATGCATTGCATTTGAGTATAATAATGTCAATAAAGGTTCAAGGGTGCCTCAGAGACCCTGTACTTATATTCAAAACTAACCTTTTCTGTAACTGTAATAATAGCTCTTGAATTAGCTAAAGAATTTAGAAACATCAAAACTATATAAGCAAGTTTTCTATAACGCGGCCTTGTGTTGTGTGGCTGGTGGCACAGTCTTGTTGAAATCACATATCGTCTAGTGTATAATTTTCAATTGTAGATGTCCAATTGTTGATAACGCCGTGGAATTGAGAAATTCGGATTATACGCCACACTTTTATATACATTTTCGGAAGTAACGCTTCCAATCTCTTCAAATTTATTTATAATCTTGCCAATTCCTTGTAGTACGTCGATTATGAGGACCATAATCACCTCGTAACGCTCGAAAAGTGGCCGCGTTTTTGAAGCACCCCTTTTGTAATAAGTTTTAACTATTTTTACTCGTTGTTCGTAAATTATTCGTAAATGTCAAACCCTTGCCAGACCGGCGGTTTTCAAACCACTAAATGGATAACCCGGTGGATTTTCTTTGTTCAGAATACGTCTGTTGTACACTTAAAAAAGTTTTTTAGTTAAAATAACTGAAAATATCATTTAAAAGAAATGATATTTCATTTAAAAACCGGTCTACTTAATTTTCATTTAAATTAAATGCCATTTGTTATTTATTTTTAAATGTTGATTAATTAACTGACACATCCGTAAGAAGCAAATGATATAATCAGTTAAAATAAATGTCAAAATTTTACCTACCAATCCTTAAAAAATAAATGTTTTTTTCATTTATTTGAAATTATTTCCATTTTTGTATTGTTTGTTTTTTTTTTAATATACTCGTACAATACAAAATGTATGCATATGAAGCTATAAACACTTTTTGTGGGAATGTATTTGTATATGTATGTGTGTTTATAAAGTTCTTGTAAATTGTATTGAAAAATTTTGTATATATACAACCAATTGAAATAAAAAAACAAATTGAAATTTTTTGAATATTTTTTTTTTGAAACAGACAGCAAACAAAATTTAAATTTGTAATAACTGTTAGCTACACAAATAAACTACGAGTTTCCGTTTTGTGGGTAAATTTTTATTAAATTTCAAACAAATGAAAAAAATAAATGAAACTGAAAAAAATCGGTAAATGATAGTAAATTATTTCAAATAAATGTATAAAAAAGTTAATATAGATGTTTCTTTGAAAAATAAATGTATCTTCCTTTATTTTTAAATGGAACGGAAAACTTTTTTATTATACTACAAACAGTTAACTACATAATATTCTGAGTGTATGTATCTTCAATAAATTGTACCAATGTGTAAAAATATATCGAAACTAATTTTCCGCTGATTTTATTTTAGTTATTGTAAATTAACCTTACTGTTATTGTAAATAGTGAAATTGGTATGTACAAAAAAAAACCTTATCACATGTATACTAAACCAATGTTTTGGCTCTTCTACTATCTTATAAATACACTAACATTTACGTAAACTTTAATGGCAGCAGCAGCAGTAGCAGCAGTACGAGTACTTAAAGAAATTTCAAGTACAACCTAAGACTTTATTCGGTTTCAGTTTTTTTTTGCTGCGAGATAATATTGTTGCATTTTTTTATTCAATGTTTTTTTATTTTGTTTTGCTTTGCTACTATATAAGTTATACTTAAGTGCTTGCTTAGATTCGATGGCCACTCTAACGATTTTAATGTAATTTAAATGGATTTTTAGTTAAAGCTCTATGTATATGCAGCATGCTTGTCGCAACGGAAAAATTGTTTGTATTAAAATTGAATATTTAACGATATATATTTTTTTATATTTAGTAGGTTTACACTTATGTTGCTAGTTTTAAATTTTAATGATTTTTACTAATTTATGTAAAATAATTTTGACACTAAGGCAATGAAAATGTTTCGGAAAATTTTGTTTGTCAAAAAGGTAATTGAATAGGAATTATCGTAACACTTTTGTGTAGAGATCGCAATAGAAGAAAATGATTGCATTCTTTAAAAATTTGAAAAGTAAAATGTTACAAGAATCTTTTAAAATTTTGCTGATGTTCATAATTAAATTTGCCCTACGAACTACTGAAATCCTTATTAGAATACCAAGTATTCTACGGTTTACACTTTGGTTATGCAGTTGTTGTTGTTGAAAAAATATGGCTTACGGCTAAAAAGTTGTGAGTGAAAATGTAACGAAATCTCTTATATAGTGTTTTCCAATAAGAACTTGACAACTTTATTTTTAAATAAAACGAAAGCCATTTAAGATATTTCCAAAACTTTATGATCGACTTGAAATACAATCAAAACATTTATGAATGGAACTCGACTTCGTTCATATGGCCACCGCGGTCAAGTCGGCAGCAGTCAATTCGTTGGACCCCATTTTCGATGACTCGGTCACACATTTCGGTCACTATTTCGAGTACAATGTTGGCTCTGAGTTCTTCCAACGTCGTCGGCTTGTTGGCATAGACCAATAATTTGACGTAGCCCAAAAGAAAATAGTCTAGAGGCGTTAAATCGCACCAACGAGGCGGCCAATTGACTGGTCCATTTCTTGAGATAACATGCTCAAAAACTTTCTCATCAATACATCGATTGTAACATGTGATGTATGGTTTGTGGCACCGTCCTGTTGAAACCACATGTCGTCCAAGTCCATGTTTTCCAATTCGGGTCAAAAATAATCGGTAATCATGGCGCGATAACGATCGTTATTGTCCACGAAAAATATGGCCCAATGACACCGCCGGCATGCAAACAGAACCAAACAGTGGTGGTGATTCATGAAGCCTATGTGGATTTTCACCAAACCAATAACGCACATTTTGCTTATTGACGAACCCATTGAGCCAAAAATAACTTCGTCTCTGAAGATGATTTTCCTCTTAAAGTTGCGGTCACCGCACTCAGAATATTATGTAGTTAACTGTTTGTAGTTTATTAAAAAAGTTTTCCGTTCCATTTAAAAACATCTACATTAACCTTTTTATACATTTATGCGAAATAATTTACTATCATTCACCGATTTTTTTCAGTTTCATTTATTTTTTTCATTTCTTTGAAATTTAATAAAAATTGACCCACAAAACGGAAACTTGTGGTTTATTTGTGTCCGTAACAGTTATTACAAAATTAAATTTTGTTTGCTGTCTGTTTCAAAAAAAAAAAAAAAAAATATTCAAAAAATTTCAATTTGTTTTTTTATTTAAATTAATTGTATTTATACAAAATTTTTCAATACAATTTACAAGAACTTTATAAACACACATACATATACAAATACATTCACACAAAAAGTGTTTATAGCTTCATATGCATACATACATTTTGTATTTTACGAGTATATTAAAAAAAAAAAAAAAAAAAAAAATACAAAAGCGGAAATAATTTCAAATAAATGAAAAAAAAACATTTATTTTTTAAGGATTGGTGGGTAAAATTTTGACATTTATTTTAACTGATTATATCAGTTGTTTCTTACGGATGTGTCAGTTGATTAATCAACATTTGAAAATAAATAACAAATGGCATTTAATTTAAATGAAAATGAGGTTGACCGGTTTTTAAATGAAACATCATTTCTTTTAAATGATATTTTCAGTTATTTTAACTTACAAACTTTTTTAAGTGCGACTCCGAATTTCGGTAGTACATTTTTATAATTTGCATACGTTGTTCGTTCGTGTACTTTACCATGATGAAAATGTTGAGTTTACACAAATTACATTCAAAGTTGTCAAGTACCTATTGGAAAACTTTTTATCTGCATACAAAATGGTTCATTTGAATTAAGCAGTAAAATGTGTCAATTTGCAGGTAAATATTCGAGGTGACCATTTAGACTCAAAATTCCTTGAGCGATTTTATTATTAATAAACTTCTTGGGAGAATAAGTAACGATCTGTGTAAAAAATTTACTTTTAAACAGACATAAAATTAAAATAAGATATGTGTTCAATACCGAACTTTGATTTCGCGTTGGTACTTTTATTTCGAGTTCTCAAAGAAAGATTACTCTAAGAATAGTCAGAGATATTTTAATGAAAAAGTTTGTTCTTGCTTAAGGTATAGAAGTTGGTCTTTAGTCAATACTTTAGCCAAAAGTGAAATTTGTATATTTTACAAAAGTTAGCCGTTAGTATTTTCTATACTTTCAAAGTGTTAACTGTAGTTTTCAAATTTCGTTAGTAGTTGTTTTATGGTATCCATTTGTACATAGTTGGGTTATAAAATATGTTTACCTGCTGCAGTTGAATAAAATTTTGATATATTTGATTATAAAAGCGTGACAAACTTAACATTTTTAGGGTGTAATTGGTTTTTACTATAGTGTTAAAATTTAATTATATTTTTAATGAAAGAAAAACACTTGCACAACTTTTTCGCTATTTTATCTACGCATTTTTGCTTGTTCAAGTATATTTTAAATTTTTATTTCATATGGAAATGTGAAAAGAATTTACAAAATTTTATTATGATTTAAAACCATAAACTTAAAAATAAATACTGATTTTTATGCTGGTGCAAATTATTTAAAAACATTTATATTATACTATATGATTAAACAATTTTATACTTAAAACTATTTAAAAAGTCTAATATCTCGTTATTAGTAGCTTTAAATATCTGAATAAATTTAGAAGATATTTCAGTTATTAATTATAAGCATTTTCGCTTCTAATATATTATTAAATTTTTTGTATTAAATTTTTAAATTAAAATTTCTACATACATACCGATTTCAAGCTTAAAGAGTTCCCACAGGTTATCATTAATAATTAATAATAAACAAGTTTCCTTAACATATATAAACTTCTTTCAGTTCTTTAATATTATATATTCTAGGCATACACTATGAAGTAATTTTCGAAATTTTTGCGGGTGTGGCAAAGTCTCCGCCTTAGAAGAAAATCAGAAATTAAAATGTTTTTATTTTTTTCCTAACATTCACGACGAATTTGCTAATAATGGGAATTCAGTAGCGGAATATACCTCCCTTTAAGGCCTGTCCAAATCGCTATAGTTATAAACCTGAAAATTTAAATAACTGTTCCTTACTGTGTGGGCTAATGCACTGGTGTCTTATGTTAATTACCCAGCCCAACCGTTAGAGCTAGGAACTTGAAAGTTGACAATAAAAAAGGCAAAAAAGGGTAATAACCAGCGACGAGAAATCTGATATTTTAAATATATATTTTTTAAAATATATTCAATAATGAAACACTTTCGGAAGATCCAATCAAACGAGTTAAAATGGGCTTAAAAAGGTGAAACGCACCATTTTTAATTACTTGTGCAAATCCTGTAAGTTAGAAATCTTAAGCTAGAATCGCAACAATGCTGTACCCCACGATGCAGAGTGGAGGTTACTAAAATCAAAATGGCAAAAAATTTTAAATGAAAAGATAATCAATTCCAGAGAGAGGAGTACTTTGTAATTTTGGAGGAGGGGGGCTTAAACTTTAAACATTCACTAGAAAAAGGTTAAAACATTTTGTTTACAAAGTATTGAAATTTTGACCGATAGAACTTTAAATTGTAAAAAAATCACAGAAAAAATTAAATTTTAATCAAAAAAAAATTTTTTCCAAAAGATCATTAACATTTGAAAATAATTTCTGGTATATGGCCAATGCGGCTGTTCTTGACGACGAGCATTCTAGACATCCAATTTTGGGCCACATTTTCGAGCATGTCACGAATAACACAAACAATGTTGGCCTCCAAGGCGTCAATTGTTGCTGGTTAATCAGTAGGGTGACTTCACGTGGCCTCACAGGATTAATCGAGAAGTCTCAGATCGCACGAACTTGAAGGCCAATTGTTTATTTACAAACCCATTAAGCCAAAAATGAGCCTAATTACTGAATTCAATTTTTTCGTCTATAAGTTGTGCAAATTGATTACTGATTTTCAAAGCAAATCTGAAAAATTTGGTAGCGTTGTGTAAGCGTCAATCTATTCGTGATCATTGTAAACGGAATCTGTAAACATCGAAAACGTTTACATCAAAAATGTATGTCTTCCTATTGACGAACGTTAGATCATTTTATCTCTTATAACAGATTTGCCGAACTGCCAAGAGCGAAATGGAAAGTGAATTGAAAATAAGTGATCTTATGCATTTACTAAGAATTTCTTCTGTATAAACGTTTTTAAGAACTTTTTTTGTTGTAAACCATAGTGAAATTTAATATAAAAATCAATTTTTGAAAGACTTTTTTGTCCTAATTTGTTTATAAGGATATGAAATAAAATTTAAATAAATTAAAATTTTTATTAAAAAATAAAAAAATAGTGGCCAAATTTAAAAATTCTAAAAAAGTGTTAAAAAAGCAATGAGACGTCTTGTAAGCTTTGCATTAAAGTAAACCGTTTTTATTTTCATGTATCTAGCACATTTTCTTCTCTTTAGCAATACCGTTATAAATAAAATTGTGAACAAAAACGATTGCCAAAGATAAATAAATAACTTATAAACATAATACATTTATGTCCAATTTAATTTTTTTTTAAATTTAATTAAATATAAATTCATTAGAAAAAAAAAATTGTTTTATTTTATTTTTTTAAATGATGCATATGTAAAAAACAATCAAGTATAATTTTTGTTTAAACAGTCAATAGAATAGTTTTGTAATAAAGCCCATATGGATTTAGAAATTAGGGCAAAAAACTCCATCATGTTCCAACAATAACTAAATTTACCCTTAATGAGCAGTCTTGAATTTTACTGGTTTGACATTTTTGTAGAACATTTCATTAGACCTGTTTTTTCGATTTGTTAGAAAAGAAACATGTTTGGGAGGAGATAGAGGATTAATATGTTTCACAAAAATATTTGCGGGAGTATTTTCTACAAAGTTGCTGAACATACCCTTCACCTTATGTGTGAAGAACACATAGTTTCATATACCAATATGCTGCACAAACAGGCCAAAGGGAGACTTTAACACCTCCTAAAATTAAATTCCGATGTGATCTTTTAAAACGACGACACACGTCGTCTCTACTCTACGAGAATCTATTATCAGAACCCCATAATTTTTTTTATGTTGTACCGTGTTATTTGGGTGATGCTTAAGTGATCTCTTAAGTGACCTCTGAGTCTGATGAGATCTTTCGCCGGATCTAAATACTAGTAAGAACCGAGAAAAAATAATTAACTTTCTTTATTTTCGTGATGATATATTAAAAATTTACATAAAGTTTATTATTAGACTTCCACAATTTCACTGTAAAAAGTGTCTTGAAATTTACAACAATATTGTGTGTGAATTAGTATTTTGATAAACACATAAATATGAAATAAACACACATGCAGTATGTTAACCACAAAATTATCAGACATTTAAATTTGCACACTTTAAGTAATTTCATGGGCAGTGGCGCGTCCTGGATTTTGTTTCGTGGGGGGGAGGGGGAGCCAAAATATATTTTATAAAATTTTTTTTTAAATGCTGGCAATTTCTAAGAGCTTTTAAATTCATAAATAATTTTTATTTAAAATTTATTTATTATATTGACTGAGATCTAATGTATACGTTTAATATTAAGTACATTTTGATTGTTTTTGTGTTGTAAAGCTTCTCTCCGCTTTTAGATCATTTTGATAAAAATCTATTATGCTACAAAATTCTTTTGACGAAACGTCAAAGACTCAATATATTATAAATTTTTTACCACATTACCGTGACCGAAAAATCTATTTGCGGAATAGCCACGTGCAAATTTTTACTTAAATTCAAAGACCATTTCAAAAACGATTAGATGGTTTCAAAAACTTTTGGAATGACTCCAAATGTAATTTATAAAATATTAAAATATATATTTGTTGAATTTCAATGATTTTTTTAATTGCGTTTGGTATTTTTTAATTTTAATTGTT
This sequence comes from Eustalomyia histrio, assembly GCA_949748255.1. Taxonomy (NCBI): domain Eukaryota; kingdom Metazoa; phylum Arthropoda; class Insecta; order Diptera; family Anthomyiidae; genus Eustalomyia; species Eustalomyia histrio. The sequence continues at coordinate 195,636,952 of OX456523.1, forward strand.
CTTTATAACTATCGATTGCGAATTTTTGAACTTTGTTTATAATTTTTGAACTTTGTAATAATTAAAATTGTGTCCTTTTATTTCGGATTTTTTTTAATTCTCTATATCTATAACTACTTGTTTTCATATATGGACTTCAACGAAATATAGCAATTATATTGTATGTCCTGCTCTACATTTACTAACAAAAACATAATTTATTCGTTAGCTTTTGTCGTTTTATATTTTATCAAATTACAAATAGAAAATTTTCTAATATTTTAATAACAAATATTTTTGATTACATTTAAAAGAGAAAAGCCAAGAATTTCCAAGAGTTGGCAGCATTTTTATAAAATTTTGCTTTTAAACTACTATAACTACTTTAAAAGTCCATATAAGTGTTGTTGATTAAATTTTTTCAATTTTGAACAGCTATGTTTTAATATAAAAATAAACTCATAACTCTGAAATTTTTAGGATCTTCAGTCAACACTTAATGTGGTATTTGAATCACAGATTTTTAATTAAAAAAAGTAATACAGATGTAAGCACTTTTTTTTTGTTTTATAAGAAAATATCCAAGTAAAATAATTCCGCTTAGGTGCTGTGCAAGGTAGCTAAATAAATTCTAAGCTAAATACAAATTGATAAAAGATTTTAAAATTTCTTTGACAAAATATTTGAATAATTTTTAAGATTTCATAGAAATTCGGATACCTGAATTTAATTTAGATTTCATTTAGCCAGCTCATACCCACACAAAATACAACATTTAAAAACAATAAACTCCTATATTTTATTTTATCTAAAGTTTTTATTATATTGTTGCTTTGCTGATTTTTAAACCCAATACTGAGTAATAGCTGATAAGGATAGTCTTTATGTAAATCAACCTTTAATTACTCCTTTTTTAAAAAACGTTCGAAAAAAATGGCGTTAAATTAAATAAAAAAGACAATTGATTGGTTTTAAAAACGTATGTGTATTTTTACTTGTTTTTACCCAAATAATATTACGAGTGTGGTAATAATTAATAATAGTGGAAGTATAATTATAGAAATTTCATCGAAAGAAGCGGCCAAATAAAATTTTGTACATATTACAAGGTATGGGGTACGCCACTGTTCATGGGTATAAAGGTAGGCAATAAGTTACCTACCATCATTGTAGTAAATTTGAATGAATATTTATAAGAGTATACTTAAAAATCATGCTTATCTGTTACGAAAACAAATTCACATGTACGACGCTGTTAAATATAGTTTTCATAAAAAATCCTACTATAACTTGCATTCTTATCTTATGGGAAATTAAACAAAATCAAAAATTGCAATTTTTCTTCTTTTACCTGCAATTTTCTTTCTCAAAAAAAGCTTGGAAATTATAAACATTTTCTTTTTTTGCCATTGAATGAATTTTTTATATACTCAACGATTATTTAATTCAAGGTGTATTTAGAGAATTGAAATATTTTTGTGATCATCATTTGTTATATATTTCAAAAACAATTTCATTTCCTTTGTTCATGAAAATGTAGTTTAGCGTAACAATTCTGATGAGAATTATAATTTTACATCATTTGGTATTGTTGGCAAAATGACAATTGCAATTGTTAACAATATCATTTAGAGTTATTCACGTTACCATTATATTTTTTAATGCATACAATATATATTTTTATTTAAAAATATATATAATAAAGGACAAAAACTATATATGTAGGTATTTTATATTTATTTTTTTATTATAACAAACACATCATACTCTACATTTATTAAATACATATTCTACATCGTTTTGTTGTGTAAAAATAATCCTTGTATTTCAACAATAATATCAACAACAACGAATACGCTTAACAACAACGCTTAACAATTACACATTGTGTGTCATAATTTGAGCAATTACATGTCACTGTGACATGTTCTTGCCATAAACAATATTTTTGTTGTTATGTTTGTTGTTGCTACTCCTGCTTGTCTTTTTTATTCCAAACAACATTTATTTTTTCTTTCAGTTTATTACTCTTTACTACTACAATGCATTGTTTTGACACAATAACACAACAACATGTTGTTTGTAAAGTAAAAGAAGAATCAAATCTAGAATGGAATGATTTAGTTGAAACAACAACGAAAAAAAATAAATACAATATAAACTGCTCTATAAGAAAAATGTTATAGAAAATTATATATGAAACATAAAACTAACAATAGCAACAACTATTGTTGTTGAGTTTTTTATTGCTATCATTTACTACCATCACCATTGTTGTTGCTATATTGTTTACTAAAAGTGCAAAGCTTTAGATTATTGTTCTACATGGTTAGATATTGTTTAAAATATTCTTTGTAATATTTTTCTATATGGGAAAAAGTCGTTATAATATCGTACGCCAAAAGAAAACATGAAATTGTTCAGCAAGAAAGAAGAAAAAAACAAACATGAAACTTCATAATCTTGTTTGAAAAAATAATTTTTACAAACAATTTGTTACTATGACACTCAAACATCTTTATTTTATTTTTTTATATTTTATTTGGAAAATGTATGTATTAAAAACTCATACACATGTTCGCAATTACTTTTGAACACAGTTAAACCAGGGCTTTTACAACTTATACAAATATGTTAGTGACATATTTCGTAAAAAAACTAGACTAGAAAAAACGTCTGTCAAATTGATTTGATTAATTAAAAAAGAAAAAAAATATTTTTGGAACACTGATTTAAATCAGGAATTAAGTTGCGTTCAATTTTTAATTGTCTTCACCATTTCGTTTTTAATTTTCAAAATTATTTATACCAAATTTTTAAGAACTTATTTGTCATTTGCTTGGTTGGAGCCACCGCTATACTTGTTTGTGGCTACCAAAATTCGGTTTATACAAGAAAACTTCGGTTAAAACCATTTATTTCAATTGTCTCAAAAAATCTGTTGCTGTAACAAAATGTGATAAAAAAAATTTTCCAAATCTGATTTTAAATAAAGAAACCCGCAACAAGTAGCTAAAGAAGAGAAAAAGAAGCAGTGATTTTTATTTCAGTGTTATATCTTTTGATGATCCCAAATAAGTTTTTAATTAAAATTTTAATGGGACATACAGTAATCGGGCCTTACTCTATAAACATTTTTACTCACTCTCCGCTACGTACGGATTCATGAATCCGGCTTTTACTGTACGTTAACGGTCCGAAAATACTTATCCATTAAAGCTTGTACGTAAACGGAACACTAACGGACCGTATAATTGAATTTAAGATAACAATACGTTTTGACTCCGTTTTAGTGGATCCCTTTCCGTACCGTCAAATACGTATCACCGTTTTTCATCAGTTCTTCTTTTATTGCTTTTTTGTTTAGTTATCAAAAACGAATACTTAAATATCCATGAGGTAAATATTTATGAAATTTAAAACAAGTTTTACGATGATTTGTGCAAATATATGCAGTTTTTCGAATAAAATATTGCTTGACATTTTAAAATAGATTTTATGAAAAAATTTGCAAATTTGCATTGTGTGCTACATCATATCGTAAATACCTAAATTAAATTTTTGTTTTATTTTTTCATGATTTTTAATGCGGTTGTGCAGTCATTGATGGATGCTAATGTTTCTTCGGTATTTGTTGTATTTAGTTTCTAAAAGTTTTTTTATTTTTTTTAATATCTTTGTAAATAAATTAAAAAAATATAATATAATATGGTATTAAAATTTAAAATAATATGCATTTACACAAATCCGGTTTTTTTTTTTGAAAAACGGTGCGAATGCGGACAGATTACGGATCCATAAACGGTTCTTTATTGACGGATTTTCATCCGATATATCGGTCCATAAAGGATCCATTATTGATGGTAATTCAACGGATTCGAATCAGTTTTGATGTTCTGGTCCGTATACGGATCCAAAAAACGGAGTTAGATTCCGTTTATGACGGACCGAAAATGGGACGTATTGTTTGTTGGGTAGCCTTATTTTCCCAATGAGGCATTAGCTTTTACCTGAGAATTTATCTGACATATTAGTTGTTGTTTTCCATATAAGGCTTTATATTGACTATTGGATACATTTTGACTCCAGCCTTTTTTATTAAATTACTTTAGTCGAAATTCTAACAAATTTTACTACAATTGATTTTTCAAAATTTCCAGAATAAATCACTTAAAGATGTTAACTTTTTTTAAAATAACCAATTTTGAGTACTTAACCTTAGTTATGAAAATCAAATTTATATGAAAATATCTGTGGTTAACGTTTAACATTGATAGTTTTTAAAAAAAGTTACCTATCATAGTTTTAAAAAGAGTTAAATTTCATTAAAAACCACATTTTTGGAAGTTATGAAAAAGCGCTGCTTAAAAGAGCAAAATCATAAATAAGTGAAACTTTGGAAACAATGAAAAACCAATTTTTCATTAAGAATCACTTCCATTTCTTTTTTTACTGAGAATGGACAAAAATTTTGCTAAGTTTTAATTTTGCTAATTTTTGTTTTCAAAAATATTTTTAGTAATTTTTTGCTTTTTAAGGTCAAATTATAATTGCTGAAAGCTGATTTTTAGAACTATGTAAAAAAACTTTTTAGTCCTATTTTAAGTGGATGTCTTATTTTTGGACATGAGTCGGTTGTGAAAAGTACGTTAAGTATAAATTTTAATTAATAGAATTATCTACTTTTTTTTAAATAAGTAAATTTGTTTACTAATTTTAGCAAATCGGGTTTCAAAAATTTGTAAAATGATTTCTGAAATTAGCAACAAAAATTTGTAAGTATTCAGTAAAAATTCTGTAATTTGTAAAACGCAAATAGAAAAAAATTTACTAAATAATAACTTTTTTACTAAAAATCAGTACAAAAATAGTAAAGTGGAATTGAAAACCGTTTAAAAATTTTTCTACTAACTTTTTTCCTGATTGTATGGACTTTGTTTCAATTAAGTAAAATTTGTACGTGTGTGTGAGAAATAAAATATCTCTTATTAAATATAAATCATACGCCATTGAATTATTAAGATTTTATTTTATACACCAAATCAGGTAATGAAAAGTGGAGCAACAGCTTACAGTTGTACTGGTACCGCCCCAGTAAAAAAGTTTATATATATGCATATCTGGCTTTAATTAATAATAAATTATCATATAATAAAAATAAATTATCATATATATCATATATAATCACATCTTGTTATATATAGATCTTAATAAAATTTGATATGCTTTATATGATTTATTATATGATACAAAATTTTATATGGCTTATACAAACCCATATATATTTGTATATGCTTTATTCTTTTGAGATATAATAATATATAATGCCTTATTAAAACTATTTTTTAATCTGGTATGAGATATACATATATGATTAAGTACATGGTCCCAGATCATAAATATTTTGATATCCCGATTAAAAAAATTGAAATAGATATAGTCCCATATTAAATTATATATAATTATATGCGCAATTGGTGGATATAATTTTATATAATTACACTCAGAATATTATGTAGTTAACTGTTTGTAGTTTAATAAAAAAGTTTTCCGTTCCATTTAAAAATAAAGGAAGATACATTTATTTTTCAAAGAAACATCTATATTAACTTTTTTATACATTTATTCAAAATAATTTACTAGCATTTACCGATTTTTTTCAGTTTCATTTATTTTTTTCATTTGTTTGAAATTTAATAAAAATTTACCCACAAAACGGAAACTTGTGGTTTATTTGTGTCCGTAACAGTTATTAGAAATTTAAATTTTGTTTGCTGTCTGTTTCAAAAAAAAATATTCAAAAAATTTCAATTTGTTTTTTTATTTAAATTGGTTGTATATATACAAAATTTTTCAATACAAATTACAAGAACTTCATAAACACACATACATACACATTTACATTCACACAAAAAGTGTTTATAGCTTCATATGCATACATACATTTTGTATTGTACGAGTATATTAAAAAAAACAAAAAATACAAAAACGGAAATAATTTCAAATAAATGAAAAAAACATTTATTTTTTAAGGATTGGTGGGTAAAATTTTGACATTTATTTTAACTGATTATATCATTTGTTTCTTACGGATGTGTCAGTTGATTTATCAACATTTAAAAATAAATAACAAATGGCATTTAATTTAAATGAAAATTAAGTTGACCGGTTTTTAAATGAAACATCATTTCTTTTAAATGATATTTTAAGTTATTTTAACTTACAAACTTTTTTAAGTGTATATAATTTTACATATAATTTGATATATATAGATATAATTATATCCGAAAAATGGATATATATAATTTTATAAAATTATATAGAATTTCATATAATTTTATAAAATTGGGTTCCTATATAATTTAACCCCTATTGGGACAAATTGATCTGTTTTTGAAATAAGGGCAAATTTAATGTATATTTTTAAACTTTAATTGTGGAAATATTGTAAAATTTAAATTAACAATACATACATTAATATACATTTCAAAAATAATTGATATATTGTTAGTTTTCCGCTATGTGATGGAAATTGACCGATTTAGATTTGGATCGATTTGGTTAAAAATCGCTTCGGCTGAATCACGTATATCGAATTACGTCTTTATACCTTTTTAAATTAAAATGAATACAAAATATTCAATATAAAATTTAAAAAATGATCGATTTTCATTTATCTCTTAATCTATCTTTTAATTGGTTTACGCTCTTTTTAGACACTCGATTTCCAAGGTTTACAGTACTGGTTACTGCAATAATTAAATACGCTTATTATGTCTGTTTCCGTACTTTACCGTAGTATCAAGAACATCCCAAAATCTCGTAATCTGCGTAGTATTTTACAGCGATATTGTTCGATTTCAGATATAATAGCCATCTACACTCTTGGTTGAAAACAACAGCAGCAAACTCTATTATGGGAAGTGACAAAAAGTATCTCAACTTGTATTACATGTGTGACCTTTAGACGACCAATTGATATGAAAAATTAACCAAAATCGTACATAATTTTCCAGAATCTTGCTAAAGCCTGTAAATCAAAATTATTTTGTATATGAACACATGTTCTTTGTATGCAAATTAAACATAAGTTTTTAAACATAAATAATCTAATTCACAACATTTAAAAAAATTTGTTCAATTTTTCTGCAGTTTCTAATTTTAAAACCTTTTGCAAAAAAACAATCAAATAAATTATGAATAAAATATATAATAAAATGTGACTTATGTATGTAGTAATCACAATTATGACTACGGAACAGCCAATGTTTTTGCACACGTATTAACAAAATATTAATTTAGTTTAAATGTTAGGTATTTATAATAATCTGAAAATATTTTAATTTAACTACTCAACTACGTAAGACGAATATACTCGTCCTGGCAAAAGTTCCGTTCGTTTACTCAATAATTTGTACAAATTTTTACTGGATGTTGTTCGTTTACACAAATACTCAGTTAACATAAAGAAAAAAGAGAAAATAAAGTCACAGTTTGATGTTGAGAGTTCTTCTTCTTTCTGCAAATTTTTACTGGAAAAATTATTGCCAACAAGAGTTTATAAGCAGAAAAAACATATGATTGAAAAACATGTGATAAAGTTTTGTAAATACAAATTGTTTTACAACTACGTTGTTTTATGCAAAGCAATAAATATTGTTAAATGAACTACAGAAAAGATAACAAAACCTTTTAAAATGTTTTTGCTTAAGATTTTACAACAAGAATCCTCTTTTTTCATATCGAACAGTTATCATTTATTTTTGCATTTGGTTTTACAATCAGCTGTTTAACAAACTTGTAAATAATTGCAAATTTTCCGTTGGTGTCCTTTTTTAGAAAACTTTCATTTTAAAAGTAAATTTGTCTTACCTTCTGTAAGTTTGTTACTGACTTGATTGAGAAAAGTAAACGAATGGACTCAAAGATGACTTGATTTAAATCGCATTTAAATATTTCGGTTTCGATAATGAAAGTCAGATAAAATCTGTATGCTGCGGCATTAGGCTGCAAGTCAGTAGAGCAGTGAAGAGCACTTTTTCAATTCATATACACGCGTGTTTAGGCTGCAAAATGCTGCTTGCTCGACTTAGGCTACTTCGTGTGGCTGTTGCTTTCTTGAATTAGTGAAGGTCAAGTAGAATTTCGTTTTCTGCTGCTTCACACTCAAACGTAAATAGGATAGTATCTGGGGTGCCCTTCACTGACTTAGAACAAATAAAAGCATTGAATAGTGAGCGATGATACATATGATTATCATTATTATTACCCAGCAAAAATAAATGGAAGTGATTCTTACAGAATAAATTTTTCATTGATTCTAAAGTATCGTTTAGTTCTGATTTTTCTCTTCTAATGCAGTTCTCTTTCACAACTTATAAAAAAGTGATTTTTAATGAAATTTAACACTTTTCAAATCTATGACGCTACAAAAAGTAAAAATTTTATTGTAATAAAAATTGCAAGTGTTTCGAATAGAGATAAATAAGGCCCGATTGCTGAATTTTCCGTTAAAATTTAATCACAGTAAAACTCAAAATTTATATAGGAAACAGCAACAAATGTGTCAGTTAATTTCCCAGGTAGAAGCTAACGGGAGATTGTGAAAATGAGGCTAAGGCCCGATTACTGATGTCCTGTAGAAATGTAAATTGCAAATTCAAAATTTTTTGGGAAGAACAAAAGATCTCATTTTTTACTAAACCATAAGACGGGCTTTAGATGCAATGAAAAATGATCATAAAAGAAAACGTCCACCCTATGACACCCCTATGTAAAAATCATTGGTTCCGATCCAAATTTTCACAACACCGGAATCAAAATCACTGCTTCTTTTTCTCTTCTTTTGCTACTTTTTTTTTGCTGGGTATGGTTATCATTATTATTATGATTATTATTAATTTGATCTGACATATCTAGTTATATAAGGCATATATAATTAGATATAATTATATATGGCACCATATAAGAAATCATCATTGAGCGCCCCGGTATGCTAGTTGGTAGCGTGATAGCTTATCAGTGCGGGGGTCGTGGGTTCGATTCCCTCCAGAGGCTCTGATCTGTTTTCGCTACAACGAGCCAAAAGCCTTTGTTGCTAGTGCTCGGTTAGGGTATTAAGATATAATTTGTAATTGAATCTGTAATTAATATTACGTTAAATATGATTATATATAAATATATCAAATCATTTATTATTATATATAGACTTTATATGATTCAATATATTGTCTCATATCAAAAACATTGTCTTGTATGATATAAGATATAGTACAATATTTGCTAACAAATTTGATATGATTCCATATCAAGATAATTTTCGATGTGATATAAGATTTATTTAAGTATAATTAGATATGCGGTGCCATGTCAATGATAGCGAATACAAGCCAGGGAGATAAGAAAATTGTTTTTTGTGTTTTATTTATTTTCTTATTAATAGTTTTTACAAAGCTTTATAATTTTAACCCATTTTGGAGCATCAAACGTTAGAATTTTTTATATCATATAAGATATATAATTACTTTATAATAATCTTGGTGTATATCATTATATATGATCTTTATTTTCCAAAGTGCTATTAGTGGGGACAATTTTATATATTTTTTTTTTGTTTTAATTATTGTAATTACATATAACTAAATATAATCGTACATACATTTATATGATTATATATAATCAGTTAAATAAAGTAGTCTCAGTCATTGTATGTTGAAATCCTTCCGAGGGCATTGTTTTTTTAGACTAATTTTTTTACAATTTTATTTTACACATTTTTATAAACTATGCAATACGTTTTTTAATCAAATCTGATAAAATTGTATCTGCTATTTTTTGGATCAATTTACATCTTACTAATTCCTTAAATAAAGTGTGTTTTTTGGGGTTGAGATATTTTATTTCAATTTTTTTCCAATTGAAAGTTAATGGAGATTAGTTATTTAAATACTTAAGTCTCATCATCAAAATTTATTCTCCTGCATGGACCAATTAATTTTATGTTTTTGAGTCTGAAAATGGCGTAATTTTTCCTACTTCCCTGCAGTTGCAATATAAATAAGCTGCAAAATGGAAGTTATTATTTTTTTATAAAGGTAATGTTGTTTTGGTTTAAGATTATCTGAAAAATCATTAGGGAAGGTTATTTTATCATGATGGAAAAACATGAATTTTGGAATATCAATTTTAGCCGAATAAAACATTTAAAACTGGTCCTTCTGAATGCGCTTTCAAAAATTTGGTTGCGGTACACATATGTCCAAAATTATTTATTTAATATTACAAAATGCAAAATTATAAGCTATATATCTTAAACAAAAGTTCTCAAACTCTAAAAACACCCTTTGTATTGTTAGATCTACTTTGATCTGCCATTTCTTGAATCAATTTAGATTCTTCTTAATCCCCAAACATATTGCTGGTTCTAATCTGTTTTGCTATTTTTCGGATCAAGTTAGATTTTACTAAATCTCTTAAAATATATTGCTGGATCTAATTTGATCTTTAATTTTCAGATTAAATAAGTTTAGCTAGATATTTGAGCAGATATTTAAGAATATCAAATTGGATATGATTTAATATTGCGCTCAAGTTTCTTTTACTCGGGTAGGCAGTTAATACACTTTGTACTAGATAAACTTTTTCGCCTGATAACTGACTGACTCCGATTTTCGATTGAACCTTGATATGTTGTATAAAATCAAAGTCTAAGTTCGATCTGTCTGGATCTTTAGGCTACTTCGGAAATATTAATTGTCAGAGTGGGGTTTAAAAATGGGATCATTTTGAGTTTTACTTTGTATGACATTTTTTACAAAGGCACAATGGTCACACACGCAAAGAAAAAACATGGTTGGGGCAATCATATTCGAAGAGCATCATATATTTTTGCGTTTATGGTTGTGCCAACCATAGTCGTTCTATAATATGGTTATCATATTATAATAATAAAATAGCCATATTTTTACCATAATATGGTCCCTACAGTTATATTATGATTCAAAAATTAACATATTATTGTTCTAAATAAACATGTTATGATATTGAATTTATTATAATATGATAGCACGTAATCATAGTTTACTGAAACTGCTATCATATTATGGTCCTTCATAACTATATTATGATTCCTGGATTATAATTATATGATCCCTAATCTTATTTCTTAAGGAAAAAGTTCGTAGAAACTATGAAAAAACTCTTTAAATTTAAGAATATTCCTTAAGAAATGCTTTTCCTAAAAAAATTGATATTAAGGACTTTTTGAAGAAAAATTGTTAAAAAAAAAATCTAAGATTCTGAGAACTTTTCTTTCCGGAAAACTTTGATTCTGTAAGAAAAATACTTGAAATTTTTTTTAATTTTTAATGACTTTATTTAATAAAAAAAATCTTAGATTCTAACATTTTTAAAATTTTTTTTTAATTTTTCTTTTAGAAAAAGTATAGAATCTAAGAATATTTCCTTAGAATCTAAGTATTTTTCATGATGAAAAGTCTTCAAAATCTATGAATTTTTCTTTCAAAGAAAAGCCTTAGAATCTAAGTTTTTTTTTGCGAATATATGAACTTCTATCTAAGAAACAGTTTGGAAAATCTGAAAGTTTTATTTTAGAGAAAAGTCCATAGAATCTTAAAATGTTTTTATCAGACAAATTTTTTAAATATCTATTATTTTATATAAGAAACCTTGTTGGTCGATTTGCATAAAATTATTTTTGTTAGATTCTTAACAAAATTATTTTTCACAGAGACTTAATCAGTTTTCGAGATATTTTAATGTAAAGTTAAAAAATTATATTTTTTTTGTGCCTGGGCCTAAAAGAAATGTTTAATTGTTTTTATTGAAAAGAATTTAAATATATAAAATCTTTTTGACAATAAATTGATAAGTGTAAATAATATTTTGTGTATAAGGAATTTTCGAAAAGCCCCTTTAAAAAAATCTTTTAAAGCTAAAAAAATTAACTGGATCTAAATGAGTCAATTGATGAAATGTTTTAATACCATATGAAAGGTATTTTCTACTCATCTTATATTTGTCCAGTTTTAGTAAACAATATATAATTGTTTTTTTAATAAATTTTGTAGTAAAAGCAAATTGACTGAACTGATAAAAATTTGGTTTTCACGAAAACAAGACAATATTATGACTGTAAATGTCAAAGTCATGTTTTATTTGATGTATAATTATTTATTGATTGTTGCGAGCATTTTATCGTTGCATAATTATCATACATTTTTCATAGCCAGAAATTTTGTTGCCACAGTGTGGTTACAGCCAATCATGTTATAAAATAGAAGGTGCCAATCATAAAATTGTTAAATATTTACTAAATAATGACAGTAGTGACCATGTTAATGGTAAGAAAGCCAATAACTTGGTTGTGACAACCATACCCGATTGCAGCAAGCACAATATAGTAGCAGTCATCATATTGCAACCATGTTTTTTCTATGCGTGTACAGAAAACAGATTCGTGCTGACAATCGAATTTGTTTTTCAGTTGTGACTTTCGAATTGATATTGGGGCAACCCAAATTCACAGTCAAATTACTCTTATATCAATGAGTTGTAACAACTAAAAGATTCTATTATCGGTAAATTCGGTTGACAGAACAAATCTGTTTTCCCTGTGTTGTTTCAAATGTGATGTTTTAAAGGATATTATCCAATTACATACAATTTGAAGAGTAATGCTTGAAACACTTTCCTTGTGTGTTGTAAACTTGAAATTTACTTTTTGATATAAAATAAATAAAAAAAATAATTAATAAATCCCCCGTGCACATTCGCGTATACATAGACAGATATACAACTTTTCAGATTAATTAAAAGTTATGGCTTTATTAATTAAAAGTTTTTTTTTTATTCACGATCTTAAGTGTAACATATAATATATATAATATTCGATGAATTTTCTTGCATACACCTGCTTTCATTTTTCATATTCATTACAATATAAAAATCAATATGTTATAACTTACTTAAAAAAAAACATACATACCCAGCGAAAATAAATAGAAGTGATTCTTAAGAAATGAATTTTTCATTGATTGCTTTCCATCATTTGGTACTGATTTTCCTCTTCCAGAGTAGTTCTCTTTCACAACTTCAAAAATATGATTTTGAATAAAATTTAAGCTTTTTAAGTCTATGACGGCTAACTTTTTTTAAAAACAGCCAAGGTTAAACATTAATCACAGATATTTACATATAAATTAAACATTTATAACTGTGTTGAAGTACTAAACTGAAGTAATTTTGAAACAAGTTATCAAGTTCGAGTGATTTGTATCAATTTTTAACTTATAATTTACTAGATTTTAAATTCTTAAAATCGAAGTTTTCAATAAAAAAAACGTAAAAATTTATTACAGGTTGGTTGAAAAGTTCCTGCGCTCACCAAGAGATGGCACTGCTAGCTCCAAACTTTCAAGTTAGTATAACTGTCCTGAGAACACATGCAAAGTTGCAAGTCATTCTGTCAATTCTTTCTTTGTTTACAAGCCATTTGAAATTGACGTATCATTGATTTTTTTTAATATGAAAAAAAATGTAAATCGTGCGGTCATTAGATTCTTTGTTTTGAAGGGTTTAAAAGCAAATTTATGAACACTTGTTAGAAGTGTATAAGGAGTCCTCACCTTCAAAACGCACCGTTGAATTTTGGGCTGGTGAATTTAAACGTGGTCGTACCAACCTTAAAGACGATCCACGCGAAGGACGACCAAAAACTGCAATCACAGCAGAAATCATTGAGCAGGTACATAATATGGTTAGTGAAGATCCAAGTTTGACTAAGCGTGAAATTGCTAATGCCATAGGCATCTCAGACAAAGGAGTAATCCATATTTTAGATGAAGAATTACGTATGAAAAAACTGTTTGGAAAGTTAGTGCCGCACACATTAACAATTCAACAAAAACTGGATCGAAAACAAATTTCTCAGCGTAATTTGGAGCGTTTTAAGCTGAATAAAACCGACTTCTTGCGTCGTTTTATAACTATGGATGGGACTTGGATCTACCACCATGATCCTAAATTGAAACAAGAACGTTTACAGTGGACTGAACCTGGTTGTTCAGCTCCAAAGCAGGTGAAGTCACAACGCTCAGCAAAGAAGGTTATGCATCAGTTTTTTGGGATGCAAAAGGAATTTTGTTGATTGATCATCTTCAGAAAGGTAAAACAATCAACTCTGAATGTTATTGCAGCCTTTTGGATCAGCTGGATGAAAAAATTTGTGAGAAAAGACCTGGTTTAAAGAAGAAAATAATCATTTTTCATCAAGACAATGCACCTGCTCACAAAAGTGTTTTGACGATGGCTAAATTTAAAGAATTAAAGTACGAATTGCTTGAACATCTAACGTATTCACCAGATTTGGCTCCCAGTGACTACTATCTCTTCAGAAATCTCAAACAATTCCTTCGTGGAAAGCATTTTTCGTCGAATGAAGAGGCCATAACAGCCGTAGACGGTTATTTTGCAGAGCTTCCGAAAAACCATTATAAGGATGGGATAAAATTATTGGAAGATCATTGGAACCAGTGTATTGAGCTTCTAGGAGATTATATTGAATAAAAAAATATATTTCGTAACAAAAACAGTATTCTTTCATTTCGAGCGCAGGAACTTTTCAACCAACCTGTATAGTAAAAATTGCAAGAATTTCGAAGTAATTTCACAAAAAAGGTCCTATTTCTGAGTGTACCGTAATAATTTAACCAACAGTGAGACTCAAACAACAGCAAGAATAAATGTGTCAGTAAAATTCCCAGCTAGAAGCAACCGGAACATTGAGAATATGAGGCTAAGGCCCGATTACTTATGTCCTGTTAAAATTTAAATTCAAAATTTATTTAGGAAGATTAAAAGATCTCATTTTTCACTAAACCCTAAGAACTGCTTTAGATGCAATGATAAAGAAGTATAAAAGAAAACTTCCACCCTATGACACCTCTATGTAAAAATCATTGGTGCCGATCCAAATTTTCACAACACCGGAATCAAAATCACTGCTTCGTTTTCTCTTCTTTTGCTACTTTTTTGTGCTGGGTAATAAAAAAATTGTGTATCACTCACTTCTCTGGTGAACTCAGTGATATGTTTCAGTGCACTGACATACTTTCATTAACAAGCACCAATACGTAACAACACCAACAACAACTACCAACTATGATAATAGCAACAATGCAATAAACACAAGGAAACTTTCAACAAGCTAAATGTTCATGAGTATTTGGAAAAAATATCAGTGACGATAAATATGTATATTTTGTACTTTTATACTTTAAGTACCAAATATGTATTTATGCTAAAAATTTTATGATAATTTTTCTAAAAAAAATTGTTTAAAGCAATTTTTACATTTCGAAAAGTCCTTTTCTTTTCTTGGTATCGTCACTGATGTAGAACAGGGATAGTAAACATGGAACAATTGTACTTTTTTTGGTACATTTTTACTTTGGTTGGTACCGTGGTACTACCGCGGCTCATTTAGTACAATTTGAAATATTTTTAAATTTTCAATTTATAACTTGATAAAACAACATAACACTTTATACTAAAAACCTGTTTTTATTTATTCAGCTACTATAGTAAAAAATAAAGTCAGTTTTAAGTTGAACCGGCTCTAAATTGGTGTCACATCAAATGTTCCAAATGTTTGATTACACATTGTACTAAAATATTTGGTAGTGGCAAGATTGAGTTAAAATTACCTCTTAAAACAAAAAAAAAAAAAAAAAAAAAAAAAAAAAAAAAAAAAAAAATAAGAAAAAATATATTATTGTTAAAAAGCTATTAAATGCCTTTAAATTTTATAACAGCAAATCCTGAAAAGGCTAAATTGCCCTCCAAGGGAGACGGACACACAGAAAAAAAAGTGTGACATGTATAAAAATTGGAGTAAAATTTTACAAAGTTTTGTGGTTAACGATGAATTTTGTTTCACCCCGTCAATTAAAATTTTTTTAAGTCTCTTTAGTGTCTAAGCAAATCTGATTAAATACGATAAAATTGTTAAAAAAAAAAGCGGAACAAATTTTGGTACCGTGAGGATCGAAAAAGTACAATTTCTTTGTCTGGTTGGTACAATAACAGAAAACATATTTTCCATCCCTGATGTAGAATATACAAATTTAAAATACCTCTTATATTACTTAAAAACACATCTTCAACTAACCAGTATTGTTATGTTGCATGAATGTTGGTTAAAAGTAAGTAGTTACAATGCTTCATTATTATACGTCTACGAAATGTTCATATACATATGTTTGTGTATGCTCTATATACGCTCAAGTGAAGCTTATCAGGTTGTTGCTATTATTGTTTTTAATGATGTTGTACCATGTGTATTCATGTGTGTTCATGTGTATGTATGTTGGTATTTGTGTTCTTGTTATCGTCATTATACACAGAAAATATTGTATCACCAAATTTTAAGTAATTAAAAATAAATGTTTTAACTCAAATTTGATTTCAATAAATTTTTAGTTTGCAATGTTTGTAAATTGTTATTGTTTATATAAAAATTCTTTAAAAATAAATTGGGATGTTGAAAAAAATTAAAAAAAAAAATGTATTAACAAATTCCATTATTGGTGGCTTATAAAAAAATTTTTTTATTTGTATTTTCAAAAATGATTTATGAAAAATGTTGAAAAATACGAACAGAATTTTGTAATTTTTTGCTGTGTATGACACTTTTTTTTATTCGAATTCTATTGAAAACCACCTAAGTGCAAACAGCAAAATATTGTTTAGTTATACGGTTTTATTTAAGTTGCAATACATTCTCAATTGTGTATGTTGCAAAAATAATATTTTTGTATGCAATTCGATATTACCGCTGTGGATTTTCTTAATACATACATCATTTATGATGCCTTTGTTTGAAGTTATTGAAGATAGTAATAATATTAAAAGTTTTACTTAAACTGTTTAAAATAACATTACAAATAATTTAATTGAAATATAATGCTATCACTCCAAGATTCTGATATTTCAATTACTAAAATTAATATAACAACACAAAATATTTTTAATATAAATGGTGGATTTTATTTCAAGTGTACGAACTTTTAAAACTGATGATCGGCATGAAACTTGTCCCAAGTTGAGTAGTTATAACACAAATTTTCAGCGGGATCGGTCAAGGACTATCCGAGTTGCAGAGTGTTGAATTATGACATTTTCGTCAAAAGCCCTGTTTTTAAAAAACATACATATAACTAATTATGTATCGTTGTTAGAAAATTTTGTCAAAATGTTGTCGATAGCTTTTTCTTCAAAAGAAAATATAAAAAAAAATGTTTAACATATATTAGTTAGAATATTGTTTTTCCTTAAATCCAAAAACCTGATATGATATTGTCATATACGATTTATTTATTTTTTGCCTTTAAAAAAGATTGACCATTTTCATGACAAACAATAAAATTGTTTCATATGAAAATATAGAAAGTCCAAAAATTTTTTTTTGAAGTTTAAAATTGGTTTTTTGCCTTTTTATACATAATGTTTTTTTTTTTTAATTTTTTAAGAAACCTAAGGTGTTTTCCTTCAAAGATTTGTTTATTTTAATAGATAAACACCTAAGTTTATCTATTAAAATAAACATTAAGTAACTCGAAACAACGGTTTTTAAATTTTTGATATTTTGGCTTAAGTGCACTTTTTCGGGCGTTGTTTAAACAAAAAATAAAAAATATGATCCCCTCTGAAATAAAAAAAGAAAATGATTCTCTATCTTCAGCTTAATACGAAAATTTTGAAATGTTACATTTTTTTACTTAAAATAATCATCTTCGAATTATTTACAAACTTTATAAATTTATGAAATTTGTAATACACGAATTTTTTTTAATAAATATATAAAAAATATGTGTATATTTATGAAGCGGGATTTTTGATTCGTGTGGTTGGGGGGGGGGGGGGGGGAAATATATTCATTTTAAAATTAATTTTCCTTTCATTTTATATAATAATCCTAGAAAATGGTCTGATAATATATTATTATGTCATTACAAAATCAAGAGATAAATCTGAACAAAACTCATTAAAATAAATAACGGGAGGGCAAATTTCTGTGGAAGCTAGGTCCAAAAATGGTCCTTCTTTTAAATTGTTAGACATAACTAATATAACACATAACATTCACAAACCAAATTTGAAACAGAGGCCTACGATTTTTTGTGACCAAATATAATTTAAGCCCAGTTCAAAAATTACCTTTTTTTATAGTTGCAACCGAATTTTTGTAGTTCCACCTAACATCACTTTTAAAAATCTTTACAACTGTTGTAATTACGGAATTTTGTTTAATTATTTCGAATATTGATTGTAATAGTTGATTCCTTTTTTATTTTAACATTATAATATTCTATAAATAGATATTCTGCTAATAGAAACGCGTTCCACAAAATTTCTTTTAAAAATAAAAATTTTTTATGTCGCTAACTGGGCTAGAACCGGCAACCTTCTATTTATCAGGCCATTGCTTTCTCTCTAGGCTAAACTCTATTAATTTTTTTCTAGTTAAAATTCAAACTTGAAAATGTTTCTGGTTTGAAATTTGAATATGTTTGTGGAAAAATAACATAGCAGTTTCAACAGAAAATAAATTGTGTCTCTTAAATTTAATAAATAATACAAAAATATTTAAAAAAAACTTTAAAAATTCCTAAAGGCTTCAATCAGAATCCTAAGACTAGCAAGCTGTGTCCCTACCCACTGCACCACAGACACTTACATTAGGTTTTTGTTTAATTTTAAATATAGGTATGTATCGTATATGAAGAAATAGCAAAAAAGAAATAATACATCTCAAGATTTCGTTATAATAATAACAATTTCGGTTGCAAATCTTAATATTTTACAGGTTGGTTGAAAAGTTCCTGCGCTCGAAATGAAAGAATACTGTTTTTGTTACGAAATATATATTTTTTTTCAAAATAATCTCCTAGAAGCTCAATACACTTGTTTCAATTATCTTCCAATAGTTTTATCCCATCCTTATTATGGTTTTCCGAAAGCTCTGCAAAATAACCGTCTACGGCTGCTATGGCCTCTTCATTCGACGAAAAATGCTTTCCACGAAGGAATTGTTTGAGATTTCTGAAGAGATAGTAGTCACTGGGAGCCAAATCTGGTGAATACGTTGGATGTTCAAGCAATTCGTACTTTAATTCTTTGAATTTAACCATCGTCGAAACACTTTTGTGAGCAGGTGCATTGTCTTGATGAAAAATGATTTTTTTCTTCTTTAAACCAGGTCTTTTCTCACGAATTTTTTCATCCAGCTGATCCAAAAGGCTGCAAAAATATTCAGAGTTGATTGTTTTACCTTTCTGAAGATAATCAATCAACAAAATTCCTTTTGCATCCCAAAAAACTGATGCATAACCTTCTTTGCTGATCGTTGTGACTTCACCTGCTTTGGAGCTGAACAACCAGCTTCAGTCCACTGTAAACGTTCTTGTTTCAATTTAGGATCATGGTGGTAGATCCAAGTCTCATCCACAGTTATAAAACGACGCAAGAAATCGGTTTTATTCGGCTTAAAAAGCTCCAAATTACGCTGAGAAATTTGTTTTCGATTCAGTTTTTGTTGAATTGTTAATGTGTGCGGCACTAACTTTCCAAACAGTTTTTTCATACGTAATTCTTCATGTAAAATATGGATTACTCCTTTGTCTGAGATGCCTATGGCATTAGAAATTTCACGCTTAGTCAAACTTGGATCTTCACTAACCATATTATGTACCAGCTCAATGATTTCTGATGTGGTTGCAGTTTTTGGTCGTACTTCGCGTGGATCGTCTTTAAGGCTGGTACGACCACGTTTAAATTCACCAGCCCAAAATTCAACGGTGCGTTTTAAAGGTGAGGACTCCTTATACACTTTTAACAATTGTTCTTAAATTTCCTTTGCTTTTAAACCCTTCAAAACAAAGAATCTAATGACTGAACGATATTAAATTTTTTCCATATTAAAAAAAATCAATGACACGTCAACTTCAAATGGCTTGTAAACAAAGAAAGAATTGACAGAATGACTTGCAACTTTGCATGTGTTCTCTGGACAGTTATACCAACTTGAGAAAAAAAAAGTTTGGAGCTAGCAGTGCCATCTCTTGGTGAGCGCAGGAACTTTTCAACCAACCTGTATAATAATTACCAAAATTGTGGAAATGAATGGTTGATTGCACTTATGTTGTTAAACAATTTGAGTTTATACTAAAATTGATTGGAAAAAGTAATATATTAGATAAATCAATATTTTTTATTGGAAAACCAGTAACATTAGATTTTTGCTGCAAATATTCAAAATCATCGTTAAATGGTTGCCTGTGGGTATTAAAGGTAATATAGAACATAATGTTATTTCAATATTGATTAGAAAAACCAATATTGTGGATGATGTGACATTGTTTCGGTTAATTTGATATATTTTGATATATTTTTTTCTAATAAAGAAATTTAAGTACGTGTAATTAAAAAAATTAAAAAAATACAAGTTTGGTAATTCCGATAGAATTCCAAATAACTTATTTTCTGTGTATATGAAAGGAAGGCCTCAATATGGACTGATTTAATGCAAATTCAGTACTATTTGTATTAAATACTTGTAAAGGGAAAAATTATACCACAAATTTCCATTTTGTGCGTAAATTTTTTTTTTAAATTTCAAACAAATGAAAAATAAATGATAAAATATTTAAAATAAATTTTATTGAAAAAAAATGTATGTTCGTTTTTTTTAACTGATATTGAAAAATTTTATTAAACAACAAACAGTAAAGTACATAATATTCTGAGTGCACCAATTGGCAATGTAGCCAATGTTGATGCTCGCTACACTGACCGAAATGGATGGAAGATCTAATGCATGAATTTAAAGACATAAGAGTCCGTAGCGTTGATTCAGTGTAAATAATATTATATACAGCATTTAGAGCTTTAGGGGACAAGACCTTACACTCCCACAATATATTTGAGTCCATGACTATGCCAACATATCTTCTATCCACTACCCTCATAACCTGGGGAAGAATTGTTTATGTTCAGCGTCAATTGAGCTATGTAATTTGATTGCAAGAGTTTTGTGGTTATCTCTCCAGTTATAGTCGTATGTGCGTATGAACTCATCTATACGACTCATGCTGGATTAGGGACTGATTGACCTAAATTTCTTTGCAATTTGATGTCCTCTTTTGTCAAACTTAGTTATAAATACCACTTATCATACTGGGTAACATAGTGTATCATATAGTTAATATTACCGAATTTAAATGTTTAACTTGCTTCATATTTAGGCTTTTAAATTTAAACTGCCATTAGTTTTTAACATGGAAATCTCCATATTTATTCTATTTAATATTTCTATCTGTGTTTAGCACTTAAAAAAACATTTATATTGCAATTAGTGTTTGTTGTTGTTTGTACTGTTGGTTGTTTTTTCCTTTGTCGTTCAAATGAATGAACACACATACAAACATAAACAACAAAATCCACCATAATTGTATAATTATGACTACATTATAATATGAGTAGTGACAATTGACTATAATTTTATCTGTCAACTACTTTCAAACATTACAATATCAACCCTATAGCTTTGAAGCCGCCACTAAACTATAAACGGAAGTCATTGTTGTTGTTTTTGTAATTGTGATAATAATGACATTAGTTAGAGCAAGTGTATTTGTGTTTGTTGCTATTTCAAAATGATATACAATGGGACTGATTACCGGAAAAATGTGGTAAAAAATAATGTTTATTTTATAACGACAATAAAATAAAAAAATACTAAAACTAAAAAATAATTTAGTTTTTGGATTTTAAAGCTACAGCAAAATATTTTTGTGGGTATTAAAGCCAATTGTGTTTACAATATCTATTAGTTTACTATCTGTATTTAGTTTACTAGAGTTTGAAAAACTTTGATCGACAATAATACTCTTACTTAATTTTTGCTTCACTCCATAATTTGTTATTCATAACAGTCCTCTACCTAGTGCTGTCCTGAAAATATCGGCCATGAACAAAATTTGTTAAAAATTTGTGAAAAATTCTTTCAAATATGTACCGACTAAATACAGTTTTTTGGCAGTCTTGTACAAAATTAATACTATAAAGAACGAAGAATGTTGATGAAGGTCGTAGCTGACCAGACAATTCATTCCATTCGGCTTATGATAAAAATAAATAAATAAATAAATAAATAAATAAATAAATGAATATAATAATTTTCTATTTGAAAATTGTTAATGATCCGTAAACAATCGAAATAAAATCTCACTTAAAATTTATACGGATTAACATAAAAACATTTTTAAAATTTTCCAAGGAAAACTATTTTTATATTTTTAAATAAAAAAATTTAATAATTATTTTGATCAAAAATATAAAATTACGTACATAATAATTTAGCCAAACCAATGGATCTTCTGTGCCATTGTTTAAATTGCTGGATATCTGGAGTGTTTTTGAAAAAAGAGAAAATGGAATTTAATATAAAAACCAAACGTTAAACAATAGCGTAATGTCAGTTAGTAAAACAACATGTATTTAACCGGATATAAAATAATTGTAATATTGTGTATGATTGCTACCATCTCAAACAGAGAAGCGATAACAATGAAACAACCGATGGTTAATGGTTCTTTTGAGTTAAAAGCCTTTAAAGATTTTCTCGATTATAATCATTTAAAACATGCCATAATCATATACACACCATCCTGCACAACATCATTGTCACCATTAGCAACAGCATCGAAAAAAGGATGTGCAAATGATAAAAGGGAAGCTTTTATGAATTCATATTTATTACAACACTTAACAGAAAATTATCATTTGCAATTTTTAAACACTTTATTGACAATAAATTTTGAAAAATTGTTTTATTATCAATCAACAAAAGTGGGTGTGTTTATGACATTTTCAGCAAATGATCAGAATAAAGAAAATTTACTGCATTTGGCTTCGTTGCAGGAGAAATTTAATAACTCTATTGCTTGGTTTGTGTTAATATCGGAATATGACAATCCCTTGTTAAATATACAAAATATTTTTGGTCATTTAAATGTTATGCTAAATGCTGACATTACAGTGGCTTTTGGTCTTGATTTGTAAGTGTGGTAATTGTGGTTTGATAGTTTATAAAATGTTTGTCAGATTTTTCATTTTGTTCTTTTGAACGTTTCAGTTTAACCCTAAATTTGTATGATATCTATAAAATATGCAACTATTGCGGCTCTTCTTTAAAAATTGTGTACAAAGGATATTGGTCAGCGTTCGAGGGTTTTAAATTGTTGCCAATATTTCAAAATAGTTTTGTTATAAGAAGAAATAATTTAAAACGTTTTTCAATTAAAGCAGCTACAATGGTAAGTTGGATATTATTTAATTTTGCGAATAAATTTTAAATTCCATTATAGTTTTTTTTTTAATGTCGAAAATAAAATGAACCATTCAATATTATGGAGTACTCCACTCAGTGGAGTGGATTTTGTTCCTTTCCCTTTTGAAGTTACAATTATTTTATACCATGCCAAATCTATTTTAGTGAACTCCACTCTGTAACGTAGATGGATAACTGTAGAATTGGGAATAAAACTTTACAAAAATTTATTATACCCTCTACAATATCTGTGTTTATGCGGCAAACTTTTTAACATTGGCTTATGTCATTCCAAGAAAAATTTGATTAGATTTGTAAAGAAGTAAGACTGAACGTTGGCTTATGTCTAATTTATATAGGAATGAAATAAGCCAACGTCGAGAGCTTGCCGCACAAATACATATAATGTAAAAGGGTTTTGGAAACTTGTCTACGGATATTACTGAAAATTTGCAAATAAATATTAAATACGATATCTGTGCATTTTTTGGTTTTTTCAAAATCCAAGTAGAGGGTTGTCCAAATACAGGTATATTTTTACATAAATAATATATTATTTTGGTACAGATAGATTTTATCTGTTCGAAATATTCGTGTCATCCGTGAGACTGCACCATGGATATTGCCCACTAGCAAGCCAGTCTCACAAACTTGAGTACAGCACTTCTTCAACAAATGCACAGTTTTGGCAACACATCACTCAATTTGGAAATAAGTTTGCAATATTTCCCAACGATCTTCAAGCGTAAGGCGAATCATTTTGGTCCGTAGATGTACGTAACCGACTGATAGTCAAAATTTTGTAACAGAACAATTCTATTGGTGTCATGGTAACATACGATTTAAATAGATACCTGTTTTTGGACCACCCTGTAGTTTTCACTTTTAGACACTTCTTTCGAAAAGACGTTTTAAAAACAAATTCCAGCCATATTGTTGTCTATAACATATATTCTTTAGTATGAGGTTCTTACATTTTTTTCTTAAATATGACAAATTTTAAATTTTGCTCAATTCACAGAAATTAAATATTCCACATAACTTAAGACTTAATAATACAAACAAATCGCGATTTTTAATTTTGGCAAGAAAGAATTATCTAAAAAACATGGTGGTATAGGGATTCGAAAATGAAAAAGTTTCCCCTTAACCGTTTTGGCTAAGAACCTTAAATTGAGAGAACGAGTAGGTTTAAAATACTAAACTCGTAAAACCCAACTGAATAGAACGGGGATCCAGTGAAATTGAAGCACTAGACAAGGGGAACGAAATGAAATTTAACGGACAAGGGAAACGAAACTGAATGACCAGAGCGTGAAACACTAGACAAGAAAATTAAATAAAATGAAACTGGGAACGAGTTTTATTAAAACACTCAACATAAGGATTGAAACGGAATGGTGGCAGTCTGTATCTTAGTGATATTTATCTATTTAAACATATTTTTTTTCTATTTTAGCTGGTTTTCTCTACATTTACTTTTAAAATTCTTAAAGCATTATCTTTAATAAAAAATATGGTTATGTAATTAATATCATTATAATTATAACAAATGCAATGGTTATCAAATCCACAGTGATTTACACCATTCAAATTATTTGTCCCAAATCTGAAATGTCTGAAATTTTAAATTTGTTTCCGGGGATATAGAGTTATTCACTGTATAAGGTTTTTGGAATGGGGTTTAAACGTCTTAAAGTGTTTCTTTAGCGAGCTGTGCAAACCATTTAAGGTAGGTTATTTGCAACTCGAAATTGAAACCTCCACCAGAGAAATCTTACACAAGTTAATATTCTGCTTAATAAATTTCTATAGCTAAAACTACTGGTAACGAAGTATTGTGATATTAAGAGAGATGTATCATAAATGATTTACAGAAACATTTAGCCGCTAGCAAGGGTTGTAGCGCAAGTACAGTGATTGTGATGTGAATGTATACATGTTTAAATTGGTACAACCCTTGCCAGAGGCTAAGTGTTTCTGTAACTCGGCTAAGAATTTCGTGATCTCGGCTAAACATTTTTTTGTAGTCGCACCTTTTCGCATTATGGCAGCATGTCATCATGGGTGGCCAAAAATTTGGTAGTTTGTTCATCCTGGTTTATAGGGTCCTTGGATCTTTTCCGGACCTGACCTATTTTTATTATTGCAGTATATTAATACTCTATGAAAGCAAAAATTTCGAGCGTATTGAGCTCTAGTACCGTATCAATATAAAATAAATTTTTTTAATTATTTGTTTTTAATTGATTAGTTATTATTTGCAATGGAATCAAACAACATTACCATCAAACAATGAAATTAAATAATTAAAACCATTATAAATATTTAAAAAATTGTAATGGAAATAATTTTATTACAATTGATATCAATGCAATGCTAATGAAATCATCAATTAATTAATATATTCAATTCATTATTCCCATGAACTCGTATGATTTTATTACGTTCCATTTTATATTTTGATATTTGATAAATTTGAGATAATTTCAAATGAATTTGGTATTAATTTATCATAACTCTAGCTATTCAAAAAATCACCACATTTAAATTCAACTAATTTGGAATATCTTAATGATAACAAACATCATATGGAAGATGATACCATGCAGAGGAAAACCTATCAATTGATGAAATTTATGGAACCATTTTACAACTTAACGTAACTTAAAACAAATATAAATAAATGTAAAAAACATATTATAATAATATATTAAATAATTTAGTTTCAGTGTACATCTCAGTGAAAAATCGAAAAATGCAATAGAAGATTGGAATGGTGTTGTAGGATTATTTGAAAGGCGTGAAATAGAATTTTCTCTTGCGCCATTACCTTTAGATCTTAACAAACTAGGAGTTTTAACATATTCACCAAATATACATACGGAACAGTAAGTAATTGGAAATAATTTTAAATGAAATATAAATTACTATATTATTCTTTTCAACATATGTATTTCTTAGAATATATTTTCTTTTACGCCATCCTAAACATTTGAGTAATCATAATATGTTTATCGAACCATTAACAAATGTTGTATGGTGGTGTGTTTTGGCTCTAATTGTTATAACGATACCCTTGTTGTGCATTCACGTACATATTGAATATAAACTATATTGGAAAATGAAAGTCCACCAATATGTTGCTGGCGGCGGCGATTTAGTTGTGGAGAACAAGTTCGATTTTATTGCCTTTTGCATTATGGAAACTATACTAATGCAGGGACCATCACCTGAATTATTTTACTATAATTCAACACGTTTGTTAATTTTAAGCGTATCTGTATTTTCAATTTTGCTAATGCAATTCTATGGGGCATTCATAGTTAGTTTATTGCTATCGCATGCTCCACGTACCATAACCAATTTGGCAGCATTATACAATAGTGGTCTTGAGATTGGTATGGAAAATGTGTCATATAATTATGATATTTTTATCAATACAAGAAATCAGCTCGAACAGAATGTATACAAATATCGTATATGCAACAGACATAATAATCATAATAACATAATAACTTTTGAAAAAGGTGTACAACGTATTGTTAAGGGAAATTTTGCATTTCATGTTGCTGTTGATCGGGCATATCGTCAATTGAAAAGTAATTATAAAAAATAATTGTAATCCATGATTTTGGCCAAATATTCCATTTTTTTTTTCAATAAACATAAATAAATTTCTTTATAGACTTTTTGACAGATTCTCAATTTTGTGATCTACAAGAGATTATTTTTGATCCGCCTTTTAAATTTTCTTCAGCTTTGGGTATAAGAAAATCATCTCCATATTATGAGTATATTGTAACAGCAGTAACAAGGTTTCGGGAATCGGCATTATTACAATATAATGACAAAAAATGGAAAGTTGACGAAATTGATTGTTCTGCCGTACAGGATGATGAAATGTATGTTGATTTGGAACAATTTGCACCAGCTTTATCATTTTTAGCATGTGCTCTACTTTCCAGTCTATTGGTATTTTTTATAGAAATTATATATAAAAAAATAAAGAAATTAAAAAACTAGTCCACGTTGTTGGACTTTGTAAATACATTGGTTTATAAATCGGTATACTAAAGTTCAGCATTCATTTTTCTACTTTTAAATGGTGCGAAATATAACGGATTAACGTGTTTTTATTTTAAAGAGAAGCAAAACACTCAGAAAACTTTACCTATACAATTAATATGTGCCTTTGTCTGGAATCGAGATAGAGAGAGATGTCGTGAAAGATGAAGAGCTTAAAATATGGCAACATTATAATTACGCGAAGTGATACGAACAGTATTGGAATCTTGCTTTAATAATCAGCGAGTTTTCGAAATTTAAGGATTAATTGTGCAAAAATACAAATATATTATTAAATTTTTCAGCTCGGAAACAAAAGACGAGTATTTCGTTTTCTGAGGCAATCCAATCATCGACCCATTTTTTGCATTGTTCATAGGAATTCAACTTCTGCTGGGACGACTGACTGGACCAAGTAGTAGTCGGAAGGATTGATGTCTGAAGGGTACGACGGGTGGGGTAAGACTTCCCATTTCAGCATTTCCCAGTAGGTCTTGACCAGTCTTGCATTTCTTCGTATTCCTGCCGTTTTGGCTTCATGCATGCATGATTTAAGTACGATAGCATTCCCTAGTGATCATTCGATTTAAACAGCTTGTAATTGAATACTCCGCGCTGATCCCATGCCGTTAATATTCGGCTTTGCGAAGGAAGTTGATGGCTGTCCGGGCAAAACCAATGACTTTTTGCACTAAGGGTTGTCGTAATGGATCCACTTTTTATCGCCAGGCACAATAAAGAAACCTTTCCTTTTTGGCCTTCGAAGAGCTGCACAAGCGAAAAATCGCCTTTCGACATTGCGCGGCCCCAACTCGTATGGTACCCAGTTTCCTTGCTTTTGAATGAATCTAATGGCTTTTGAACATTTGCTGACTGTCGACTGATTCTAATAATTCTAAAAACTCATGAAGCATTTGGCTTTCGTTCACATACAGCAATTATTCCAAATCTTCGTCTTCAAACTTTTTGGTTTGACCCAACCGTTCTTTGCCTTAAAATCACCCCTTTTAAAGCGATCAACCCATTGTCAAGCTAGTTCATGCTTGTTGTAAACTTTTACTAGGACACAATGGCCCTCGGCTGCACTTTTCTACGTATTGACATGTTCCAGGCTATATTTAGTATTGTAGCTTACGTTTCAGCCAAATGACACAAGCTGCCAAAGACGCTCATTTACAAAAGGTTTTAGCGTCAAGACCTGGAAACTGGTTCATATAATAGTGACGGTCTCTTGTATGAAACGATATTTATTTATTTCAGGTCCCAAGATAATTATATATTATTAGATAAAGTCATATATTATTATAAATATTTAAACTTTTTTACTCGTGAAGTTTTAAAAAAGAGTTTAATTTCTTGTCAAAAATTTACTTTGGTCATTCCAAGATACACGACGCTAAATCTAGATCATCCTGTATATTTATGTGATACCTTGTATAAATTTAAATGACCATTAGAATAGGTTGGATTAGTTAAGATAATCTTCGCAACCCACTTGTGAACGTTTCCCGGTTGTTATGGTGGTAAAAATATTTTTTAACTGATTTGGAATAATAAATCGGTGACAAAGTTTCCTTTAATCGTTATAATTTTAATTCATTTATTGACTTAAATCTAATTTCAAGGATACACCAAGAGAAATAGAGAGTGTATGAAGGAGAAAAGAGGATGGCTCGGTACGCTCCTAGCCAGGTTCAATGAGGAGAAATACTCGTAGTACTTCTTACAGATGTGGTACGGACTTGTGATCCAGTTCCAGGCCACTTGTAGGAAATCTGGTTTACAAAAGATAAGTCAAATGATGTGACCTTCGTACGGCACACTTCCTTGTTGAAATCACGTTCCAGGCTGCTTTTTGCATTCAAAGCAAATGTGAAGTGCTGGCTGAAACTAAGCTAATTAAGAGGTTCTAATTATAATTATGGGTTGTCTGCTGGACTGGCGAAAGAGGTTGCCTATGTACTGCACACTTCCTGGCGAAAATCTCTTTCAAGGATAATCGAAGGACATAACGAATGTGACCCCAGACCTAGAACGACATTAACATAACCTCAATTAATGTATTCGCAGGACCTTCAAGGATATTCGTAGGTCTTTTAAGAATGTGACCTTAGCCCTAGAAGGACATTTACGGAACCTGAATTACTGTATTTGCAGGACCTTTAAGGATATTCGCTGGAGTTTTACAAATATTCACAGGAACTTCCAGAATATTCGCCGGATCTTCAAGGATATTTACATTACATCACGGATGTTCGCAGGACGTTAAAGGATATTCGGAAGACCTTTAAGGATATTTAATGGACCTCAATGATATGACCTGTATATAATCTAAGCAACAAATGTCTGTTGACGTGTAGTACAATGCAATTTGTAGAAAAATTAGCTGCCGCTACTAAATTTCAGGTAACATTTTATAAAGTGGAATTTAAAATCTATTTGCTGAAATCAGCAAAAAAAAATTACTAAATATTATAACTATTAGTACAAAATTTCAAATTTATTTATTTTTAACGAACATCAACATTTTTTTTATATTTTTTTTCCAAAAAATATTTTATACAAAATTAAAAAAAAAAATCAAAGGCTTAAAAATTGTAAAAACAAACGAATTTATCATTTTATTTTAATTTATTTTTGAAAAATATTATAGTCAATTTTTTTACTTTTAAGTTCAAATTTTATTTGATTTTACTGCTGATTTAAAAAAAAAAACTTTTTAGTGTTATTTTAATTTTTATACATGAGTCAGTATATTTACTTCCGCTACCTTTTTTAATCTATGTAACATTTTAAGGCAATTTAAGTTTGTAGGTATAAGTTTTAAGTAGAAATAAGATTTCCTTCAATATCCACTTTTTTAGAATTAGTAAATTTTTTTGCTAATTTTAGCAAATCGGTTTTCAAAAATTTGTAAAATGATTTCTAAGATTAGCAACAAAAATTTGTAAACATTCTGAAAAAAATCTGTTATTTTTAAAATGTAAATAGCAAAAAGATTTGCTAATCTATAATTGTTTACTAAAAGTCAGTATAACAATAGTAAATTAGGATTAAAAACCGTTTACAAATTATTCTACTAACTTTTTTTCTGAGTGTACGTTGTTATCAGGATAAAAGATATAGATTATTGAAGTATTCCCTTTTGGACGCGTTCACGGCTGAAGACAACTGCTTTGTATACTCTAATATCGGCTTCTTGTAGTTGTCGCCAGTATAATAATAACGTGTGTATACTGTCGTTACACTGTTCACGATGGGTTATAATCTTTCTGTAAACTTTCTTTAATACTCTTATTATATTGAAATATAAAAATATCGTTTTTTATAATAACAATTAATTTTGACAATATAATTTAAAAATAGTCACATTGGCCACAAGACATTAATTTACTAATCATACTCAGAAACTTGATATATAAATACACTTATTTTAATAAGAATAATTATTTAAATATTAACTTAATTATAATTCAGTAAAACAAATCAACAATCGTGAAAATTTCTTATAACTGCAGGAGTTTAAAAAAGAACATAAAAATGTAAAATAAAATTTTAAACAATAGTGTTTAAACAAAAACTGAAACAACATGTATTCAAACGGATGGAAACTACTTGCAATTATTTGTATCCTAGCCACTATCTCACCAAGAGGGGTGATAACCACAAGCCAATCAATAGATAATAGTTCTATTGAGTTACAAGCATTTAAAAATTTTCTTGATTATAATTATTTAAAAAATGCCATAATCATTTATTCCCCACTCTGTATAACATCATTATCATCATCCGGAAAATTAGCAAAAAAAGGATGTGTAAATGTTAACAAGGATAATTTTATGAGTTCATATTTATTACAGCACTTAACAGAAAATTATCACTTGCAATTTTTGAATATTTTATCAGCAATAAATTTTGAACAATTATTTTATTATCAGTCACCAAAAGTGGGTGTATTTATGAAATATTCTGCAAAAGATGGAGGAAAAGAAAATTTACTGCAATTGGCGTCGAAGCAAGAAAAATTTAATAATTCTTTAGCTTGGTTTATTGTTACGGATAAAATGGAATTTCCCTTATTGAATATATCTCATATTTTTGGACATTTAAATGTTATGCTTAATGCTGATATAACAGTGGCTTTTCATCGCGATAAGTACGTCATAACAATTGTGATTTGGTGATTTTAATATTATTGACTAATTAGTTCTAACTATTTCAGCTTTACTTTGGAATTGTATGATATTTATAAAATTTGTCATTTTTGCGGTTCTTCTTTGGTAATTGAGTACAAAGGAAATTGGTCAGCTTTGGAGGGTTTCAAATTGTTAAAAATATTTCAATATGGTATTGTTATAAGGCGAAATAATTTCCAAAATATAACAATTAATGCAGCTACTACAGTAAGTAGAGTTTAAATAGAATTAGTTTGGTGACAGGGAAAATTTACACTATACGTTTTAATTTACATAAAATAAAAAAATATTAAAGTGCAAAATTTTTGAGGGGATACATAAAATATGTGAATTTTTCACATACACTAAATATCCAATTAACACAGAAAAGTTAATCTACCAAAAGCTGGATCAACTATTTAGTCTAGCACTAAACAAGTCGAATAAAAACTATTTTAATCTGTTTAATTAACAGTTAATCCAACTTTTAACCGGAATACTATTTCTAATTGACAATGTTTGGCCACACTAAAATTACACCCACACACAAAGTGAGATAATTATAAAAAAGTTTTGCTTACGCCAAGATTTTCTTAGTCCATCTTGTGCTATCATATCCAGGGGCCTTACTGCGTAATTCCATTCGAATCGAAAAACCTTTCGAATATAATTTACGAATCGAAAGTAATTTCGTACTGTGTAAAATTTTCGAACAAGTCGCAGAGTTGTATTTGCTAAAAAAGGGATCAAATGACCTAGAAACTTGGTAGCACTTTTCTTAAATGTCAAAATTTTCATACAAACGTGGGAAAAAACATAAATATTTTCAGCATAAGCGTCGCATACAAAAATATTTATTAAAAATTTATTCGAAATGTAATAAAAAATAATATGCGAAGAAACTAAAAAAGAAACTAAATAAATTCATATTTATTAAAAAACTAAAAAAAAAGTTAACACATTAATAAAAAAAATAATTTAAAACGACCAAACAAATTAAGTTTTAAAATAGTCAATAGTTGTTAAAAAAATCACTGCTTAACGCCATGCTTTTCCAATTCAAGTTCATAAATTCTTTTTTTAAGCTCTTTTCTTTAAGACTTTTCCATCTCAGTAATTTTCTTTAATTCAAATTTTTCTTTTTCGAGTTTATACTTCCGTTCTTGTAATTCGTAACTCCTTTTGATGTATTTCTGCATTCCAGCAATGTTATTATTTATATCAGATAATATTTTGCTTGTGTTTTGCAGACTCATATGTAAATCTGTTAAAGTTTTGCTTGTATTCTCTTGGTACAAAATTTGGTTTTCCACCTGTTTTCGAAGAAGATTATCTTTGTCTGACGGTTTGTCTTTTCGAATCTGTCTATTAGGTGTGTATTCATCATTGTTTTGTTCTTCAGTTGATAAATTCAATTCCACCTCACCATTATTTTCGTTTTGGTCAATAATATTAATTGGAAGTGAACTTACACTTGTGGATTGTGCACTTGTGGATTGGCGAATATCACTATTAGCTAAAACTGAATTTGTGCTTGTTGATGGAACTATACCAAACGCGGATGTCGCCGGTATTCCGCTGACCGCCTCGTCTATTGAAAGAAGCTGAACCACTTTGTCTTCCAGTGGGGTTAGTGAGCAGTATTTAGATGGCCCTCCACCTGTCCCGGAAATACTACTTTTGTTACGGCGACATTTATTTTTTATATTATTTTTGTAATCAGCCCACACCTAAAATTAAATTTTATTTACATAAGTAACAGAAAACAAAATAGATAGATCCTACCTTCTTCCAACCATTAACATCCCGCGAGGGTGAAGAAAAAGCATTTAAATCCAAAGTCAATCTCTCCCACAAATTTCTGGACTTCGTTTTTGCATCAAGTACTTTGAGGATTCCCTTTGCTAAATCCGAATGCTTTACCATGAAGTCAACAATAACTTCGAATTGCACTTGTTGAGTGTGACTTCTTTTTGAGATGCTCCTTCACAAAATAAAGAACGTAATTTTATTTTCACATGTTTCATTCAATTCACTATGCTCTTTTTTATCAAAATCAACATTCTTTTTTATTATATTTATTAAATAATCACTTTTTTGTTTATATTTAATTAAATACTTACATTTTTAGTTTTTTTTCCAATTACGGTATCAAAATAGCTTTCGAATAGTTTACGAACGTGTTTAGGTTTTTTGACATTCGTTTTCGTATTACAGAGTTGCATTTACGAAAGGGAAATTTTTTTTTTTACGAAAAGGGAAAAAAAAAACTTTCTTTCGAAAATATATTTTCGAAAATCGTTTTACGCAGTACCATTTTTTCAAATACGTTAGTTTTTCCTTATTATTCGAAATACGCAGTAAGGCCCCAGCTTGGCATTTTAAAGAAGCTAAGATGTTTACCTTCAAAAATGCATATGTAAACTATGAAGATTAACAAAGTGGATAAACTTAAATCAAGTAGATTAGTAAAAATGTGTACTACTAGTCTTATGAGTAATATTTTTCATATTAAAGTTATTACTTTTTATATGACTAGAACACACAGAATAATAATAAATTGCCAACCGAATTGAAAAGTGTATTTTGGTTGCGTCAACAAACATACGTGATTAGCACGACCAAATTCCAATGGGATTGCTGACTATTTTGAGTGTCGCAATTAAAATTCAGTTCTGTTAATTGAATTTTATTGTGAAGACAAAAATTCAGTTGTACTCACCCATTTAAGTTGTAAAAAACGAATATCATTTGGAATTTTACCAAATTTGTCTGTATGTATAAACATTTTTGGTTTAAAGAGGTTTTAGGGATGGGTGCGTAAAACACTCGTGAGCAAAAATTACTCACGTCATTTTTGCGTTAGCGTGAGATTAGTTTTTTTCATCATAGATTTTTTATAATTTTTTATGTTTTTCGTAAGAATTTCTTAATCGACAATACTCACGTGAGGGTGCGTAAATTTGTGGGAAATATGCTTGTACGTGATTAACTATCTTGTTCGTGAAGGCACTCACGCATGCACCTCTAGTTATTTTCCTTCATATTTCATTCTACTGTCTGTTCCAAAGGATCATCGGTTTTAAAGCTACAGAATAGAACCGGTTTTCCTAGAAGGGCTTCTGGAACTAGTTATTACACCTTATATTTAAGTCCTGTGGAACGGATTACGGAACTAGTATCAAGGAATCTGAGCCAGTGGTACTAGGTTTTGTGTCGGTCTAGTTGGGAACCGATTGTAAACAAGTTTCCTGAAAGAACTTATTTTCAAGCGAATATTTTACCATTATAATCCTATTGTTATCTAAAATTTCTGATATTTATTTCTTTTAAATTATAACAAATTTTTAGCTGGCCAGCAAAACACCACATGTAAATCTAACAAATTTTGAATATCTAAATAACGACAAGGATCATATGGAATCTGATAGTATGCAGAGAAAAACTTATCAATTGGTTAAATTAATGGAGCAATTATATAACTTTACGTAGGAATATTAAAACATATAATTAAAACAACACATTACTAATGTGAAAAAAAAATTTTGTTTAGTTTAAACATACATTTCAGTGATAAATGGGGAAATTATGAATTTGGAAATTGGACTGGTATTGTAGGATTACTGGAAAGGCGCGAAGTAGAATTATCAGTTTGTCCAATGCGTTTTGCAGCAAACAGAGTATCAGTTATAACATATTCACTCAACATCCACACAGAAAAGTAAGTCAATTAGATATTTTGGACTTCTTAAATAATTCACAGCTTATATTTTTTCTTAATACACAACTAGAATATATTTCCTGTTTCGCCATCCTAAACATTCAAGTATACGTAATATATTCTTTGAACCATTAGCTGATACTGTGTGGTGGTGTTATTTGGCTGTAATTTTTATAACAATAATTTTATTGTTCATTCATTTATATACTGGTAGCAATGTAATGGTAGCTGCTGACAACAATGAAAAACTCAATAAGGTCACAATTTCAGAAAACAGTTTCGATTTCATTGCCTTTTGTATTTTGGAAGCTATACTAATGCAGGGGCCATCACCAAAACTATTTTACTATAATTCAACACGTTTATTAATTTTTAGCATATCATTATTTTCTATTTTACTATCGCAATTCTATGGGGCATTTATTGTTAGTTCATTGTTGTCGGAGGCACCACGTACCATCACTAATTTAGCAGCATTGTATAATAGCAGTCTTGAGATTGGTATGGAAAATGTACCATATAATCATGAAGTATTTATCAATACCAAAAGTCAATTAATACACAATTTATATCAATATCGAATATCTGATCAAAAGGGAATTCGTCATAATATTATTGATTTTGAAGAAGGTATTAAACGAATTGCTAAGGGACATTTTGCTTTTCATGTTGCAGTTGATCGAGCATATCGTTTACTAAAAAGTAAGTAAGAAAACTATTTAAAATTAAAAAAATATATATTATATCTTTAGAGGAAAATATGTTTGCAAATGAGTTTACGTAGATGGGAAAAATGCAAACGAGAAAGCGGTGGCAAACGAGAAGGTGTTGCCAGTGGTGGTGAAAAGTATTTTCACAATACAAAAATTATATCCTCACTAGGCAAAATGGCCGGCTGTTCGAAATGTATCGAAAAAGCAATGAGAAAACAAAATGTTTAAAATTATCTTATCTTAAAATAATAACATATGATAATTCATGAACATAAATGATTTCATATATGAGCATATGTGAATCATATATGAAGATGTATGGCATATATGTACACATATGTAAAAGTATATATGTGAATAGAAAGTTCATATATGGTAATGTATGATAACATGCATTAAAATATATGCCATATATTGTTCCATTTTATTAGAATAATTTATATATGAATTCATATATGATCCTATTTTTCCATTTTTACTTATATTTGTTCATACAGCATTGACTTAGAAAAATATAAAAATCGGTCAATTCATATATGAATATATATGATCATATTTTTTACACTTATATATATACATATATCATTGATTTAGTAAACAATAGATTATTAATTTTGAAAAAAAAAAGATACCAAGTTTTCTGATTTATTAATTGCAGAATTTTAAACTGATTTTATTTTTAAAAAAATTTATTATAATTAGAGATGGGCATGTGAGTAATTTTTGACTCACGCTCATACATAATCACAAGCCAAAAATTTCAATAACGCCCGATCATGCACGAAGATTTTTAACTACTTCTGCTCGATCTCGTCAGTAATTTAAATTTTCTCTTACGCACACGAAATTTAAAGAATTTATTTTATCACTTGAACTACTTGAAGTGTTACCATACCTAAAGAAAAAAATAGTATTGATACATTCAATATAAAAAATAAAAAAATCCCAAAATAAAATAAAAAAAATCACGAAACGCTACGACTAAAATCAGATCACGCACGATCACGTGAGTAATTTAAATTTGAGCTCATGCTCAAGCGTAATACATGCGTTATTCATGTGAATCACAAAATTTCGTGTCACGTGCCCACCTCTAATTAAAATGAATTAAAAAGAAACCTCTTTTACTTTTAAAAAAAATTTAAAACCGTTGTATGATTTCAAATAAACTTCTTTTAATTTAATTTTTAATATACGAGAAAAATAAACATATGGTCATTTATGAATATGTAGGGTCATATACCCTCAATTTTCGCAAGCGAATATATATGAGACTACATGCATGATTTTACCTGGGCTTAAAATATATTTTTAAAAATAACACAAGTTAATTTTTGGATCAGAGCCGATGCGAACAAATCTTAGCGTTATTTGAGGCGTTGAATTCGAATCCGAATTTTATTTTTCAAGATTAGTTGTCGCATGTTGGCAGCACTGCCTGTCATAACAATAATAAACTGTTGGCGTCGCTAGAAACATCATCTCAGTTTTATTTTTAAACTGTACAAGTGGTCACTTGGTCAAGGAGTATAGTTTCCATTTTTAATGCCAATATTAAGGAGAAAACAAAAAAATCTTGTCTATGATTGTTTGATTGATGAATGCAAAAAAACTAGTAAAGAGTAAATAACCTGACGTGTAATCAATGTCCAAGCCTGTTCCCGTACAAGCAATGAACCTTTTCTAATTTCTCCGGGTTTGAGCTCAAATTCCATTGGAATTTTCATTTCATCACCCATGAAGAGTTTATCGTCGACCGACAATTTTAACATGGAAACTTTAATTTTGCAAACTGAATGACTTTATTCGTGATTTGGATTTATCGAAACAAAAAGCAGTATTGCTCACAACAGCAGGAGTGGAAATGTCTTGACACTCCCAAAAGTCTCTGTTTAGAGAACCAGAAATAAGGTGCTTTTACGGTTTTTCAAAAATGAGGAGAACATATGTTTCTGCGATGGCATCAACAGCTTATTTGATGCGATAAATACACCATACGATGTAAACGAATGGCGTTTGTTTATAGATGGTTCAAAATACAGCCTGATAGCTGGTCTGATACGCAATAGAAATATAAAACCATCCTGGTTGCTCATGCAGAACAAACGAGAAAATGCTACGATAAAATATGTAAAATTCAAATACAACAAGCATCAGTGGAAAATTTGTAGTGATTTAAAAGTTTGAAAATAAACTATTATTCAATTTTAAAGAATAAATTATTTACATACTATTCCAACAGTCATCGTTCTCTTAATGGGGATGTAATCTGGTTTTCCAAATTTTTCTTTGTTTGTGCCTGTGGGATTGTTGTGCAACTAAGCAACATTATGTGGAAAACAATTGGCAAATTCGTACAAGTTTAAACCAGGAAAATAAAACGTCTCTCCTACATCACTTGAACATTTTGCTGCCTGCCACCTCTCCACATAAAACTTGGCGTGTTGTCATACGCAAAAACCAAAGAGGGAATATTTTTCGGAATTGATACTCGAAAATTTATTGCCGACGAGCAGGGAGAGTGAAAACACCAAGATTTGCCGAAAATTGAAAGACGATATCAAGGAACTCAAGGACCTGAAACAGATCCCAAACAATACAACCGACTCAGTTAGACTGCTCTTCAATTCTACATTTTCACTTTTTATTGAATAAAATGGACCTTAAATGTCCAATTTAAAAAAAAAAAATATTTTATTCAATATCTTGAAAGCTCAAAGCATCGAAGGCTCGAAGGGAGTGAATATTTAAATTCAGCGATCCCAATAACTTTTAGTTGCTCTGATCCCAAACCGTGCGTACTTGTGTAATTGCTCAAATGTGAAAGTTAGAAACAATTTAAGCTATATAAATCATTCTGTGCCACTCTGCAGTTTAGTAGGGTTGCAATGCCGATTTATTTTAATTTTTTATATTTATTTGATAATACAAATTGAAATTATGTACTAAATATTACACTAAATGTCCCTCAAATAATCATTGACAAAAGAATTTTTTTTTTAAGTGCTATTGGAATAAGAATTCAAATTTTAGTTAAACATTTAAAAAACATGTAATCGATCCTTGCTAATGTATCATGAATTAATAAAATTTATTAATTGTTTTTTTTTTTTTTTGGATTTCACAGAACATAAATAAAGGAAATTTACGTGAGCCCTTATTCACAAAATTTATATTCTTCATAGTAGTGCATCAACAGTGATAAATTAGCTTTTGTTTACAATATTGCTAATGAATTTAATTGGATTTTTTCAATACATTGTTCAAAATTAAAAAAGAACAAAAAGAAAATTCGAATTTGTGTTGGTGCATTTATTGTACTTTAAACGAAACCCCATATGTGACGTGGTATGATTATTATTATCTATCATAAAATAATTACTCATACGTATGTCATTTAACATTAAGCATGAGGCTAAACTATAAAATAAAATTAAAATATGCAATGTTTTTTTTCCTTTCATTGTATGGCTATTGTTAATAAAAAGAATTTATAAGTTTATTGTAGGATTATTGAACAGAATTATGAATGAAAGTTTGTTTGATTAATCTTTTATAAAATAAAAAATATTATGAATACCATCTTTTATCTACATTTAATATATTTAAGTTATTTTTTACAGCTTTTCTTACACAATCTGAATTTTGTGAACTACAAGAAATTGTATGTCATCCCCCATTTACATTTAGCACCGGTTTAGGTATACGGAAATCAACTCCTCTTTATGAATATGTGGCAGCAACCGTTGCCATATTTCATGAATCTGCATTACTGCAATATAACAACAAAAAATGGGAAGTTAATAAAATTGATTGTAATGATCAACAAAGTGATCAAGCGAATGTTGATTTGAAAAACTTTGCACCTGCTTTAGCCTTTTTGGCATTTGCATTATTGTTAAGCTTTGTAGTACTCATAATTGAAATATTATATAAACAAATTGAATTTAAGCTAAAATTATATAAAAGAGTTATACAACATAATTTACAGATTAAATAAAGTATTTTCAAAATAGATTGCAACTACACCACAAGAGGATCCAGCCCTTGCTTTTGGGAAGGCAGTATCATTTTTATTTTCAGCTCTAACAAGATTTTAATTTTTTTCTATTTCTATTAATTTTAAACTTACACTATGGTAAATGATGGGAAATTTGCAAAGGTTATTTGGCGTAAAGGTCTTAGGATCTGTGTAACTGCTTTTAACGAATTTAAAAAGAAATATATCTTCTATATATAAAATCGTTGATTTGTATAAATATAGAACCCACAAAGCTATCCACCATATATTCATTTTCTCCTCCAATTGGCATAACTTTTGTGTGTTCGATAGATGGCGCAAATTTCTTAAAAATTTATTGAAAAATTATCAAATTTAGCTTAAGCAAGCTCAATTTTTATATATATATATATATATATATATATATATGTGCACAGCACATGTTGCGGGGACGGGGTTTCGTTCCACAAGTTACTATGAAGACAATTTGTTACTTTGGGGACTGTCCTTAAACTTTTCGTTATTCTAGTGTTTACTCTGAAGACATTTTACTGGACACAGCGCATTTTATAGGGACTTTTTTGGCTGTATATACAGATGTCTTCAAAGTATGGGCAATGAATATATATATATATATATATATATATATATATATATATATTCATTGCACATACTTTGAAGACATCTGTATATACAGCCAAAAAAGTCCCTATAACAACGAAAAGTTTAAGGACAGTCCCCAAAGTAACAAAATGTCTTCATAGTAACTTGTGGAACGAAAACCCGTCCCCGCAACATGCGCCGTGCACATATATATATATATATATATATATATATATATATATATATATATATATATATATATATATATATATATTAAAAAAAACAAACCTACATTTAATCATCATTTCACAATTTTTGTTTAAAAAAAAAACTAAAAAAATATAAAAATATCTATCGAAATTAACCCTTTTTAAAATTTTAAATATCATTTCCCTATAAAGCTCCATGGATTAGCGGTCAAATACATCTTACCTTTAAAGAGTTCTTTTCAACCGGGAAAAGGTATGAGTATATGCAAAAGAAAATTGTAATCCAAAATTATTTAAATTCAAAAATTAAAGAAAAAAATTAATTAAATAAATAAAAAAATATAAATATGCATTTTAAAATTTAAAATTTTCCACAATATATATCTTCTCTATTGCTAATTAAAATAAATTTTAAAAGATTTTACAGTAGAACTTCAATTACTATAATATTGAAAGTAAATTTTGTCGTCCAAAATTCTATAAAAAAGAAAATGAATAAAATATTATTTTTGACGCTTACATACTAAAGGTTAAATAGTTTGATAAAAAAAATATTTGCCAGCCAGCTTTTAAAAAGTTAACCTTATAGTGGCATCACAGAAAATTATTGAAAAACCATAAAAATTTACGTTTGGCCAACAATTCCTAATCAATTCAACATAGTGCCTTGGTTCGAAATCAACAAAAAATACCAAACAGCTGATTTCAAAATAATTTTCACTACATTTTTTATTAATGGGAATAAATGTCAATAACCAGTGCAGAAAAAAGGGCTAACAATGCAAATATAATTTCCAAATTAAAATCCCAATTGTATTAACAAAAAAAATCAAAATAAAAAAACATTTATCTTGGAATAGCAAGTTATCAAACAAAAAGCTTTGACATTTTAATTCTTATTGCTGATTTAGAATTTCGCTACATGACAGTAAGATATTAACGCATTCCCAAACCAAATCGTTGCGACAACCGAATAATTCGGTTGCTGCAATAAAACTACTCAGTTCGTAAGAAATTCGGTTGTCAAAATGAATCTGTTTTCTGTGTGTAGTTTTTAAAATAAACCAATTGCTGTTGAATCATATTTCCACTGTTCTACTTAAATATTTTCGTTTGTGAGTTTATTAACATAAATAAATTTTAATGTAGTTGCAGAATAAAACAATAATACATTGTATTACATATTTTCGGACCAACCCATTTTTAACAATAATTATACAATTATAGCTTGCATAAAAAAATTAAACTTTGTGCTAATCAGAAAAATTAAGTATGTCTAGCATTTCAGCAAGCAAATTTTTATTTGGTTGCGGTGGAAGTCAGTATTAAATCCCAAATTAAGTTTGTTGAAAATTAACTTTATTTGTGGTATTTATAAAAATATATTTTTTCGCATAAGCCTGAGCACACTTTTCTCAACCACTCATTTATATTTATTTTTGGTTGTGTTTTTATTTTGCAAATTAGACGGAAATTTTCTACATTAAACAGGAAACGTACATATAAACTCAATATTTAATAAAACAACTAATAGGTGAATGTTCCAAATGATAACATGTAGATTTAAATGCTATTGAATATATAGAAAAATCCAAAATCTTACTGTAGTGTGTGGTGGATTAAAAACTGAGCAGAGTTGGTAGTTTATAGATCTTACCCTGAGGGCTATACAAATGTTTTGATGAATCACAA
The DNA here is from genome assembly GCA_949748255.1 of Eustalomyia histrio. NCBI lineage: Eukaryota > Metazoa > Arthropoda > Insecta > Diptera > Anthomyiidae > Eustalomyia > Eustalomyia histrio. Next base: position 195,679,522 of record OX456523.1, read on the forward strand.
TCGACAGATATTTGTATTTGCTAGCGATTGATGAAATTTCAGAACTTATTATGAATTAAAAACAAAAAATAAAAGTAAGATCTTTTGTGATAAACAATTTTAGTTTTGATTCTAATTCATAAATATCTTAAGGAAAAAAGTGTCAAATGAATTTCGAGCACCTGTACCACCAACGGTGAAAATAGTACCGTTCAGAAAGGACCTATTATGTGACAGGTTCCGTGACAGAAATGTATCCCACTGATTATTATATGATCCTAAGTGATGATAATATGGCTGCCTGTGATAGTAATATGATCATTAAAAATCATATTTAGTACCATTTAAATCATACTATGATCATTTTCAATTCCCACTCAAGTTCAACTATATTTTTTTCCTGGGTTCCAAATATTGTGCATTTAATTAGTGGAATATTTTATATATAGTTACAGTGATGGGCAAAATATTTGCAACTCAGTTCACTTTTATTTAATTATTTTTATTTGTATTATTATTATTTAATTAATTTATTGCTCATACCTTATAAAAAATAGTAATTAAGTTAAATAATAAAAATATTTACAAAATGTTCTGCAATTCGACTGTTCAAAACATTTGCAACTCTCAACAAAATTAAAAAAGTTAAAAAAATATTAAGTATTCTATACTCTCTGGCACATCCATGATTTTTTATTACTTCAAAGTATCTCTAAGATATTGAGATCATGAGCTTTTCAATATAATCATTAGAAATTGAATTCCACTGTTGCTTCAGTTCGACTAAAATTTAGTCACAATTTCGGAATATTTTATTACCTATATTGCGTTTTAAAGTCATCCACATGTTCTTAATCGGGTTGAGATTGGGAGATTGTGACGACCACGACATGACATTAATTATTGTTTTCCTCTTACTAAGCTTTCACAATCCTTACCGTATGTTTGGGGTCATTATCATTCTATAGTTTTTTTTTTTCTTTTTGACGAGTTATAATCTAATCTATACGAAATGTTTCCTTAAATGTATCGCAAACAGTTTATTAAAAACCCCAAACAAAGAATTTTAACAAGTTTTGAAATTATTTTTAGAAACTTTAAATATTTTGTGGAAAATCAAAATTTCTTAAACCAATTAAACCAATGTTAATACTAATGCTGTTTTACTTTTTAAAAACGTTAATTTAAATTTGTATATCAACTCTTTAATTACACACAGAAACTTAATTTTACTACGCTTTTACAGAATTTATTGAATTAATCACCAATTCCATTTTGCCGAGTTGTTGCCGTATTAACGATATATTTCAAACTTAGTATTAAACTTAGTATTAAAAATATTTATCTTCCATTATTCGATCTTCAATATTATACTATATTATTCCTTAAAATCGAGTTCAAGATCTTTTTATAAAAAATAATAATGATCATTTTTTATAAAAAGATCTTGAACTCGATTTTAAGGAATAATTTAGTATTAAAAATTTATAAAAATTAACATGAAACTGATAGGAGCATTCCCTTGAAAGTAGTGAGAACATTAAGTGAAAAGTTGAATAATTATATTTTTTTACAAAAAATAAAAAACTTTAAAAAAACACTTAATTAATACAAAATAGCACAACAACATATATAAATATGAAAATAAACAAAGGTTGTAATAATAATGTTGAAGTTGCAAATAAAAAATTCTTGGGAATAATAATCCACAATAATACACATTTAATAATCTCCGACTAAAAGGAAGTTGCAAAAAACAAACAAATTTTTTAATATATTTTTACACAGAAAACAAAGACTAGATTAGTTTAGTAACCAAATTTATTGTTAACTGAACTGTTGTATATAAATTTTGTTATGACTAAGAAAATTTGATCAAAATTGGAACTGAAATAGTTTAAATGTTTTAACCGAACGGCGTAATGAGGGACACATTTTTCGAATAAATCCTTGCCCAAGAATAGCCAGTCTATTCACAGATAGTGAAAATACCACTCAATATAGAACATATTTTTTTAAAATTTAAATTAATACATTTGTTGAAAAAAACATTTTAAGCTTTCAAAAAATCGTGGAAAATGGATAACGTATCAATTCTATAAAAAAATCAAGTTACATATCGCACTTGATCAACAAGAGAGTAATAACTCAAAATTTTTAAAATTTCACTTTTTACAAGAAATCAATTAAAAACATCAATATCTATCTACTGTTAAAATTTTAACTAGTTGTGATTACTCTTTCATCTGGAAAAGCACATTTGAGACCATTTTCTTGATAATGTAGTGACTACCTTTATATCAACAAAAAGGTATTATTTTGAGTTAAAACAAAAATTGAAATAGATATGAATCGTATTTATTCATAAAAAAGGTATTATTTTGATTTGAGCCTTTATTCATGAAAAACAAAATCAAACTGTTTCATTTAAATTTTGTTGTATTTTGAGTTGATACTGTTTTATTGATAAAATTTGTTTACCTGTATGATTTTAACTCGAAATGTGACTCTTTTTTTGATAAAAATGTTAGTTATAACCATTTTCATGATATCGTGTTTATAATAAATTTACTTTAACATAACTACTTGCTGATAATGAAATCAATTGCTCATTGCAGTAATAATGAAAATATTGAGATATAAAAAATTTTTGTATTTTATATTGTACGAACAAGCAATAGTTACTTAAAATTTAATATGACGTGTCCAAACATGCAACACTATTCTGCGTCTTTACGTTTAGAGGATATACAAGTTAACGATGGCACATGTGGCATATAAGGTGATATCCAAATAATGCTTACGCCATGTCTACCACATTGAACAAAGCATTCTCAAGCTTTATGCTTAGGTTTGTTTCACATAAAAATGGTAACATAATTCCACACACATGTTGCATTATCAGCAAATAGACAACGAACCGAATATGAAATGGGCTCACTTCAGGTAGATTATTTTATTCATTAAGTTAGTTAAGAAATTGAGTTCAACAGCCTTAGTAATAAGGCATAGAATTAAATAAAAATAAATTTCATGTTTAAACAAAATAAATACCCACTTTAAAATAATTTACATAGTGACAATAATAGTTATAGCTCTGCAGATCCATTCAGCGATGATTCGAATGACGATTTCAATCCGGCGTTGGTAAGTCAAAGAAGTTCTTCGGACATAGAAATGCAGAAAGCGGTTTTATTTAGTTTATCCTCTATTTATTCGGAAAGGCTTCCTCTGTCGGTAAATAAGAAAAAGGATCTTAAGGAACTTGTAAAAAAAATATAATCCCAAAACATATTTATGAGTTTTATTACAAAAATTTAATAGATACTTAATTTAAACACTTAATAATTGTTGTTAACTTTACACATAATATGTATATTATCATTTAAATTATATTATCATTTAATAAAGACTACTCGTAGTATATCTTAAATTAAGAATATGTATTCAAGATATAAAAAAATGTGGAGTTCATAAAATATTAAAACAAGGTAAGATAAAATTTTTTTGAATTAATACCCTTTTGTTGAAAAAAAAAATTGGAAACATTAATTAAATTTCAACTAAAGCGTCACAATTCAAAATAATACAAAAAAAAAATGTAGAGAATTTTCAGAAAAATGGTATTAAGTAAAAAAATTGATTTTTTATTGCAATATGTGCAAAAATTAAAAAGAAAACCAATGTAAATATATTTTCAAATGGAATTTGCTTACTATGGTGTATTTGGATTTTTAAATTATCTTAAAATGAAACCACAAACAGTTTTTCGACTCTACTGAACATTTTACAAATTTTGAGTTATTACGCTCTTGTTGATCAAGTGCGATATAAATAAAATTAGTTAACTTCTAAGATATTTCCAGTTTTGAAGAAATTAACGAGTAACTTATTCACAATTACGAGTACCTCACGTATTACTGATACGCCGTGTGATACTAAGCTGTTACTTAATTTATTTTTATTGGTATGTGCCAACGGTGCACTATGGGTAAAATGTTAATATTTTTGGCATAAATTCAATTTTTTTTCTGTTTAAAATTTAAAATCTGCTTTCGTTTTTTGAATTCGTATACTCTAACGGGTATATAAACGTTTTTTTTATAATTTTTATGTTGCAACCTGTTATTTTATGAAAGGAAAAAGTCAGCTGTTTCACGGTTGCATTATGAACAGAAAATGCGCACGAAATTGTTACTAATTTTGAGCGTGAGTAAAACATTTATTGTAGACACTGTGAAAAAGTATAAATATGGAAGAAGTTAGACAAGGTATGTAAATTTGTGATATAGTTTAAAAAATAGTTGTGTGTTATTGTCTAGTAATTTAGTCTGTTGTTGGTGTGTTATTATAGGTCAAAACTAACAAAAATACGTGTGTTGTGTGGAATATAACTTCTGTGTATAGAAAGGTATTTGCAATATTTCTGACAAAAGTTATTAATCAAACTGTATATAATCAAACATCATCAACACTTTTTGCCCCTTTTTGTTCCTTTTTGGAAAAAAACTTAATTTTGTAGTTTCATACGAGTTTTGCCATTCAACATTGCTTGAAGTTTGGAGCAGCAAAAATCGACAAGCAGATAGTGTAAAAGAGTTTATTTTGGAGAATATTACACAACAAAACTTATCAGATGAGCAACATCAGTTAATTACACAAAAAGACAAGCAATATATTGCTTTCATAAATTTAAATTTGCCAAAATACAATCGAATGCTTGAACGATTTAAAAAAAAACACTACCATTGGCTTGCATCCAATATAACTATTGAAATAAGTGATTGCGGCTTGCCCGGTAATAAACGAGGTCGGATGCAGGGCCTCGTTTGAAGAGAAAGTTAGCATCTGAGCTTGCCGCAGAACAAAAACATTCAACACCTCTTTTATTGCACGCTGCTTCCGTTTCAGCTAAAAAATCAAACGAAAAACAAACTGCATTTGTGTTGAAAAAAGCTATTAGCAACGAGAACATAACAGGAATTATAAGGAAACTGGAAAGGAGTGATCCGTTGCCAATTAGTGCTGATGAGGCATTAGCGTTTTTAATTAAAAATGGCTTTACAAAGCAGCAATACATTTACATCAAAGCATTAAATAAGCAGCACGGATGTTTCATTTATCCCCCTTACTCCGAGATTGTAAAATCAAAATTGAAATGCAGACCTATGGAAATCAGCTATTGTGATACTAAAACAGAATTAACAATGCAAAATTTACTGGACCATGCAGCTGATCGCATACTTGAAATGCAGAAGGACGTTCTTGATGTTGCTGCACCAACACATTGCAAATTAATTGTAAGTTATGGGTTCGATGGTTCGACAGGACAGAGTTCATACGGAAATGGGTCTCAATGTAGACAAACCCAAACAAAATGGCAGTGGAAATAGCAACGATGGAAATACTGCAAGAAGAGCATTTAGTAATGTTGAGCTCTTATCTTCCATTTTAAGGTGCTATTTAAATATTCTCAAACACTTTTATATTATATTGATTGCCATCTCTTGTGAATATAAGATTGATACAGAAAAATTCAAAAGCTTTTGTGCCCAAACATTCAATATGTATTTTGAAAAGTATTCTCGGTATCCAATGTCTCCAACTGTGCAACAAATTTTGGTACATGGGCACCAAATAATGGATACTTGCATACTTCCTGTTGGAGTTCTAGGAGAAAATGCATCAGAAGCGAGAAACAAGCTGTATAAAAGCGACAGGAGATCGCATGCAAGGAAATGTAGCCGATTGGATAACATGACATACGTTTCTAATAGAGCATTGGATTCTTCAGACCCACTAATGTCCACCCTAAGTTTAACAAAACGAAAAAAAGAAATCAATAAAAAGAAGAGCCTGCCCAGAGAAATCATTGCCCTTTTCAAAACACCTGGTATTGACTTTTCAGACACATTAGAAGGTTATGAAAATGAATCAGAAGACGATGGGGCCGACGAAATTGACAGTTTTGGACTAGAGAATATTGGGTTTGAAGAAGAAAATGAAGACGATTAAGTTAGAAAATCTATATTCATATACACTTAAAAAAGTTTGTAAGTTAAAATAACTGAAAATATCATTTAAAAGAAATGATATTTCATTTAAAAACCGGTCTACTTAATTTTCATTTAAATTAAATGCCATTTGTTATTTATTTTTAAATGTTGATTAATCAACTGACACATCCGTAAGAAACAACTGATATAATCAGTTAAAATAAATGTCAAAATTTTACCTACCAATCCTTAAAAAATAAATGTTATTTTCATTTATTTGAAATTATTTCCGTTTTTTGTTTTTTTTTTGATATACTCGTACAATACAAAATGTATGTATGCATATAAAGCTATAAACACTTTTTGTGTGAATGTATTTGTGTATGTATGTGTGTTTATGAAGTTCTTGTAATTTGTATTGAAAAATTTTGTATATATACAACCAATTTAAATAAAAAAACAAATTGAAATTTTTTGAATATTTTTTTTTGAAACAGACAGCAAACAAAATTTAAATTTGTAATAACTGTTACGGACACAAATAAACCACAAGTTTCCGTTTTGTGGGTAATTTTTTATTAAATTTCAAACAAATGAAAAAAATAAATGAAACTGAAAAAATCGGTAATGATAGTGAATTATTTCGAATAAATGTATAAAAAAGTTAATATAGATATTTCTTTGAAAAATAAATGTATTTTCCTTTATTTTTAAATGAAACGGAAAACTTTTTTATTAAACTACAAACAGTTAACTACATAATATTCTGAGTGTATGGTTTGTAAAATGACAAAGGCATATTAGAATTTGTCTCATATGATTTTTTTTCAGGGATCCGGTTGAGCCAACCTTACTTTTATTCAACTTACCTTTATTCAACTCATCTTTTTCAATAACTTAAGCTTTAAAAAAGTTTGTGGAAAATAAAATGTAAGCATAATTTAAATATCTCTGGTCTTTGAAGGGTTAATGAGCAGTTTTATACCTTAACAAAAAGACTGAAGCCTTGTCTATCATCTGAGTTTACCAAAAAAATATAAACACATTAAACTTAAGTGGTTTTAACCAAAAAGTGAGGTTAAGAATTTGTTTTTTTAGTACTGGCCCCTAATGGGTTAATAAAATAAAATATTTTTAGATGCAAACTTATAGATTCTTAAAACAGCTTTCTAGTGACATATATTTCAAATAACGAAAATAAAAAAAGCTGAGGTGCACCCATGCCGAATTTATGCCAAAACTTGACCGAATGTTTTAATGGGGAGGCGGAAGAAGGCGTGGTCCAAAAAAAAAAACCAAAATTCCATTTTGGTGTTAGTTAAATTCGTGCAAAATTTTAAGTGTGTAGCTTTAAAACTACAATTAATGCCAAAAATATCTCTTTTTTGCCCATAGTGCGGTGGGCAAATGCGGTCTTAAGGGCCACATGGGGCCTTTTTGAATTTTGTGATAAAGTTGGCTTTCTAATTGATTTAAAACGAGTCATAAAACGAAAATGTCTAGAAAATTGCTCAATTGTTAAACATTTAACAATAATTCCTAAATTTTTCAAATTCGGTTTAAAATTTACCGAAATTTCATTTTTTTTGATAACTAAGAACTAAATTTAATACAATTTTTGGAAAACTGAATTTATTCGACAATTTTCTTAGACAATTTCTAACGGAACCTTATCGATTAACTTTGTAATAAAATTTTTGCTTCTCCTAAAGACAAAAAAATTAAGTGCCATTTAATTGCGATTCTAGAATATTTTCGGTCTTGCATTTAAAATCAGTTATTTCAACCGATTTTAGATAAAAACTTATATATATATATTTTCTATGTATGCATCCAAAAAATAAACATTAGTTAAGCCCGTATGACACTAGATTTTTCCGGAAAAAAACTTTAATATTCCTTTTCAACTTTTTCGTAAACAACCTAAAAACTTAATTGAAATCCCTAAAAAAAAGTGAAGAAAAAGTTCAGAAAAAGGCTTTACATCTGCTTTCTTTTTGACTAACTATATATATTATTAATTTGTTTTAATATGGTGCGGCTCTCTGTGATTTATGAAAAACCACAATATGGTCATCGGTGACAAATGCATGCCGACCCCTGGTATAGGGCATCAACTGCTGCGAATTAATGACAAGCGGTTGTAATGCCTAGAAGTAAAATGTTTAGGTTCAACTTGGAGATTAGGATCAAAGCCAATTTTTGGACAAAAAAAAAATAGTTTTTGATATATTCGTTGTTAAGCAAAAAAAAAAAAAAAAGACAAAAAACACCAGACAGCTTTTTGAAACAATTCCTATAATCTTTTGTCACACTGTAATTTAAATATATAAATTTATCAATATTTAACCCTAAAAGGCACCATACAAGATGTCTGATGATTCCTTTGGTATGGATAGAAATATATTAGCATTTGCTATTGGTTCAAAGCAGTTCTCCAGTTGTTGTAAAATTAATTATAATTTTGTATTTGGAATTGTGTGATAATGTGATTTCAAATCCAACGCAGTAAAAGCCTATACCAATTATGAACCTTCCGATAAATCTAGCGGGTGAAACTGTGAAATCTGATTTTAGATCTTTGATCTTCTTAAAATGTGTTTGGTATTTTCACTTTAAGAGTTAATAAGGTGTGCGAATTGAGACAGGGAGTTATTTGTGGATATATTTTTTTAAAAAATCTGAGGCAATTTTTTTATAATTTTATTGCCGCATTAGGTAAATTTTTTATAAGATTTGTAGTTATTTAAATTTTTAGAAACTCAATGCCTTCATATTTAATAACCGATTTTAAGAAAAATAAATTTGTCTTTTATTTTTGTTTGTCATTGTTCTTTTATAAGCGATAGTAAAAAATGTATAGAAAAAAGTTGCGTTAGAACTTGATGTTCTCTGAAATGTGTGAACCGATTTTGCGTCTGGTAATTTCCCACGAAATATCACATCAATTCCAAGGTTTATATGTATATACCGTATGCGTATTGTTTCACGAGTTATACTCTCACAATATATTTTTCGTTACCAATTGTAGTTTATTTACAAAGTAATACGTAGAGTTTGTTTTTAAAAGAAGAATCAATTGAAATTCATATCCAAATTGTTTGTTTAAATACAAAATTATTTTAATAAAAAATACATGAAATTATTGTAATATACATACACATATAGAAAATAAAAATATATTAATCTGTGTGAGTTGTGTTTTGTAATTACATACAATTAAAAAAAACTTCAAATATGAAAAATAAACCACAAAAATCGTTTTTTCTACGTTTTGTCAGTTAAAAATTAATGGTTATTTTAAATGACTTTCGAATGCTTTTACTGCTTTTGTCGATTTTTAAACAATGATTGAAAATAAACAACAAAATGGGCTGAATATAATAAAAATAAATAGCCCTCTTTTTGATTGTATTGCCGATTAATTAAATGTGTATTTTAGATAGTTTTTAACGAAGTAATATTATGAGTGTAGGCTTTTTAGTGGACATACCTGAGTTTGTGCTTGTATTTTTTATATGGGGAAATATTTGCAAGGTTAAGTAGCAAATTGGAATGGGAATGGAAATCCCACAAGTGGAATTGAAACACTAAACAAGTTAAACAAAATTGAATGAAACGGAAAACGGGTGGAAATCAAATACTAGACATGGTATTCCAAATGGATTGAAACGGGCAACAAGTGAAATCAACACACTTGACAGGGTAAAGAGATATACTGAAATGGGGAACGAGTGGTTTTGAAGTGGAAAGAAATGGAATGGAAAGGGAACGAGTGGAATTAAAACACTAGATAAGGGGAACGAAATGAAGGAATGATATTTTCTACTCAACATATTCCGATATCTATAACTACTGATAACTAAGTATCGGACTTTTAAGCTAGTAATCTATAAAAACTTAACAATTCATTAAATATATGTTCATTGCAAATAAAAAAAAATGATTAATTTTAACAATTTATTTATATCAACAAAATAATTTAGCATTTAATGTTGAAAAGAATATTACAATACAATTATTTTTAAATTATATATATTTAGATGCTTTACCATTGAATAAACAGTTAATTAGTAAATTTATAATTCAATAACACATAACCCACAATACCTATACCAGAAAAAATTACATAACAAATGATAATTACACAAAAAGAATGCAATTAAAATAGATGGATACAAAACAAAAATTTTCCACCATTTCAAATCTGTGGTACGAAAACACAGGCATACAAATATAGGATGATTACTATAAAGCTTTACACAAATCTGGTGAACGCTATAAAGCAAAAGTAATTATAAAACTATAAAAAAGATTGAATCCTAAAATAACTTAAACAATTACAAATTTTTTAATTTAATCTGAAAATAGTGAAAGGATACTGTTTAGAGGTCTACTGATTGAAAGTTTTATGTTCATTCAAAATCAAGACTGCGATTGCTGACATCAAATGGTAATTCGTCTATACAATATGAATAAATTGATCAGCTCTTAAAATAATGTACACTCAGGCCTGCCATATTTGCTGATTTATCGGCATTTTGCCGATTTTTTACATCAAAATTTTCAAAGTACCGATTTGCCGATTTTTACTCCAAAAATGCCGATTTTTGATAAATACTTAAAACACAGTAACTTTGTTTGTTTTAGTATAATTTACAAATTTGGCAACACTGGAATATTTGTTACATTAAAAAGAGATAACTCTGTCAGCGCTTATTCAAAAGAGAACAAGTAAAAATATCCCATTATCCCAAAAATTGTGCTCCACTGGGTTTGATACAAATAATGTAAAAAACTTTTGAAGTAAAATTATAAAAAATTTGAATGAATCAATTCAAATATATTTATCTATTTTAAAATATATTCTAGAAATTGTTAATAATATAAACGGAATATTTCAAATCAATTTTTTTGAATCAAGTGTTATGTTTTTTGAACTTGAATTGGTCTGAGTCTTTAAGGCTTGAATTAAAGTATAGCCTCATTGTAATGTTCGTCTTGAAGTCTAGTGTCTGTTTTGCTGGAATATGCTATTGAATTAAAGTGTAATTGAAGTATCAATCAAGGCTTGAAATTGGAAAACATGACTTGAATAACACTTCATTTTAGCTTTAATTCCAGCAAAAATGCTTATTGGGTATATACATATACAGGGTGGCGCAAAAATAACCTTCCGATGTTTTTTGGCTGTAATTTAAAAAAAAAAATGAAAAACTTTGATTCTTCTTGTGGATTATTTTTATTTGGTCTTTTAATTTTTTTTACATCAAGTCGAGAATATGATGTCATGTAAATGGCCGCCGCCACAGTTGATTGTCATTTGAGCCCCTTTTATGGCATTCTCCATCACTTTGGCCAAAACTTCTGGCAATAGGTCCTCACATTCTTGACGGATATTGTCTTTAAGAGCTGCAAGAGTCTGAGGCTTGTTGACATAAACCCGCGACTTCAAAAAGCCCCACAAAAAGAAGTCTGGAGCGGTCAAATCAGGCGATCTTGCTGGCCAGTGCAAATCGCCAAAGCGGGAGATTAGGCGCCCGGGAAATGCATCCTTCAGCATATCGGTTGTGGCACGTGCAGTGTGTGACGTTGCACCGTCCTGTTGGAACCACATGTTTTCCAATCCCAATTCATCAAGTTGCGGCAAAAAGAACTCGTTGATCATTGCTCTGTAGCGCTCACCATTCACAGTAACCGTTTGGCCCGCGACGTCTTCGAAGAAAAAAGGTCCGATGACTCCTCCCTAGAAGCGTAAATTTTGCTTATTTACGTACCCGCTAAGATGGAAATGGGCCTCATCACTCATGATTATTTTTGATGAAAAATCATCTTCATTATTGCTCAAATAAATAGTCACCAATATTCCGCGTTCTGGAGCAGTGTAGCGTAACATTGTTTATTAACGTGTATTTTGCATGTGTTTACTACACAAATGTCAAAACAGAACTGACATTAGGGGCCAATCGCAAAATTTATAGCGTTTTCTGATAGGAGGATTACTTTTGCGCCACCTTGTATACCATTTATTTGTAAAACGTTTTTTTTTTTATTGAATTTTATATTATTTTATGTTTTAGTTAATGCTGAATTGTTCCGTTTTGTTATTTTTTTGTTAATAAAAATATGTTTTTTGTATTTAAAATGAGTTTTTTTATTTAAAATGGGTTTTTTATTTGCCGATTTTTTGACGATTTTTGTAAAAAATGTGGCACTTTCATTTTTTTTTTTCAAAACCATCTGGCACCCCTAAATATGAAAGCAGTTTCTTTGAAGGATTAATGATCAATATTGCGAGATAAATTTTTCACGGGAAATTGGATAACAATGCTAAAATATAAATTGTATGAGAGCGCTAGTTGGTAGCGTGTTAGTTTATCAGTGCGGGAGTTAAGGGAGTTAAGGGTTGGATTCTGATCTGTTAACGTTACATCGTGCCGATATCCTTCGTTGTTTGTGCTCGGTTAGGATACTGAATACGTAACATATAACTTAAAAATAAGGAATCAATAATAAATCAAAAATATAAATTGTATGAATAAAATATTATGACTGTCAAAAAACCATCATCTTACAACTATTCGATTGATTTCAGCCAATGAATATTTTTTTTAAATTTATTATGCAATTTTTCATAAAATATTTTGAAAAAGTTTGTTTTATTTAGGGTGTGTGTGAAACGGTAGCAAAGTGGCTTGGTAAATTTGTGAAATGGAAATAAATGTATTTATTTGTTTTGTTATCACTTTTCTTTAAAAATCTTTCAAATTCTAAAATTTCAAAACTTTCTATGCTTATGTCAAAAATTATACTAGCCCTATGGGGTGAAATTTTACTCGCCTCAAAGCTGTCAAAAATTTAGCAAGAAGCATACTTTGCTAACATTTTAAACACACCCTTACTAAAGTTTTACTAATTTCATAAAAAATTCATTAAAACAATAGTTTCACAAAAATTATGAAACTTTTCGTTAATCATACACAACTTTTCATTTTCTTTCGAGAGCAAAAATTTACTGATTTAATAAAATATTGCACTGCCCATATAAAAATGCTTAAATATTTACATGACCACGCATGGTATCAAGTATAAGCATAAGTAGTTCCATGTATAAGTATATATGACGATGTCTGACATGTAAAGAAACATATATGGAATCATACATGCGAATAAAAAGTTCATAAAGGGTAGCATGTATCAAAATATATTATATGCATTATTTTTTTTCCATATATGATATACATTTTATAAAAGATTAAAGATCATCCATAATTCGTTTAAAACTTGGTCACACACTAATTTCTCATCCACATATCATTGATAAAATTGTGCCCTATCTGCCGATTCAATCCAATCAGTATTGATCACATTTTTTCTAATAGTCCACATATCAACAAATTCAAAAACTCCTTATCTATAAATATAGACTTTTTCCAATTAATTGTCATTCCATTGACCATTAGCAATAGTATAACAAAAATAAGTTATGTAAAACAATGTAATCTTTAAAATTCCATTTAAATATTTATTTTATTTCTTAATACCTCCAATGTAAAAGCTCTCTTTCTATTTATATTATACTATGTATTTGAATAAATAGATTACCTAAATTGTATATCAGGTTTTAAACATACGGTCACATATTGTCATCTCAACACACAACAATATATAATCATTTTTACCTGAGAGCTCAAAATTTTTCCTCGGAAGTGGTGGTAGAGGATAAAATCTCACACAATGAAAAGAACATAAAAAATACATCTTCATAATAATATATTGATAATATATTTTAAAATGTTTGTGAGTTACATTTAAACTAATATCCCTTTCAACCACTTAAGATATTGTTTTGCACAGAGGAAACTTTGGGTATAGAATTAAATGAAAAATTTTTTTGTTTCCCATGTAAAAATTTAAATGTATGTTAATATATGAATATACATGATTTTATGTATCACCATATATGGGTCCATATATAAGAATACATGCAGATATATTCCATGTATGGAAACATATATTTAATTATTCATATATAAAGTCATTCATGCGAATAAAAGGTTCAATATGAAAAGTATGTATATACAAACATTAAGGCCGAGTTTTTGGGATATGAGTTAAACTTGGTTTAGTTAAACCGAAATCGAATTGTGTCAGCCAACAACACAAACGCAATTTCAAAAGCAGTTTTCCATTGACAAACTGCCATAAACTGAGTTTAAAGATAATCTACATCCCAAAAACTGGTCCTAAGATTGACACCTAACCCATTAAATAGATAACACTACTCCTTAAAGAAAATCTGATGATAAAATGTTGTAATTGTCAGCCATTGCTATGGAATAGTTGTTTTATTTAAAGTTATTGGTTGTAAAATTAGTTAATTGTATGTTCTTAATGTAAGATAAAAAATCATGTAAGTTTTTAATTTGGATTAAAGATATTAACATATGAGCATATATGATCTAAAATATATATATATAACCATGTATGGTCAGATTAAGACTACATACATGATAATATGTGATAATTTTTATTTAGATTACCAAACTTTTAATAAATTAATTTACACTTATCACGAAGTTTAATACAATTTATTTTATTAATTTAATTCAAATTTATAAGTATAGTTCTCTTCGTGTGGCCAACATAACATGCGCCCATTCGCACTATGCACTAACGAAAAAAAAAAACAGAATAATTCAACATTATTGTCACACATTTACGAATATAAATTAAATACGTTACATGCCGCAACAGTTCACTTCCGTATATATTTTTTGTATACAATGGGATACAAACGTACATCCGTTTATTATACCTTTTACTACATTTATTATACATTTTTTACTATGTATGTACATACTGTATAATTTAATATAAAATGATTATGTGTGTGGAAGTGCGCGTTATTTTTGTAATTTTTTTTATTGGATTGCAGAAAATTTAATTTCGAACACTTTTTACCAAATTTTAGAATTCAATATTTGATTTTAGTTAAAGGTATTGATTGTTAAAGGTGTTTTTGAAGTTTGATGCTCGCCAATAAAATTTTTGGCTACGAACAATCGAAAAATATTAATTAAACCCCAATACATTAATATTAATGAAAATCAATTATATAAAAACATACATGTTCCTTGTTCTTTCCTTGTTCCGGTTTTAACCCAGCACTTTTGCAAGCTGAGATAGCATATGAGTTTTTTATTTGGAATACTCGCTTATCTAATAATGCAGCGGAAATTCATTATTAAGTCATACCACCCGTATATGGATTTAACTGTCCGCAGAGTTTTTTGCTGTATTTTACAACTTAGGGAAATTTAAGTTAAATGTACTCCCTCTTTCTTTTATTATTTAACCTAATTTACTTCCGCCAATGAAGTGCATTAGTAGGGAGATAACCTAAAACATGTCAAAATATGGGTGTAAAACCATATAAAGGAAAGGAAAACTCCAAATTAGAGGTTGCAGAACATCTTATATCTCGTTACCATAAGTTCTAATCTATGTTTTACAACTGGTTATTTTGTATGGACTTTGACCCATTAGCAATAGGTTATAGAACTGGTTATTGGACAGTGAATTCTTCAATTTTTACTCCCTGTTCTATGAACCGGTGTTAAAAAAAAACCTGTTCTAAAATAGATTCAAAGGTAGCCTGTTCTAAACAATTCGCGACCATGGCACAAAGACCAAAGCGTGTTTGTTAATTTGTACATATCCTTCTAAAAATTATGGTAATTAAAATGGACAAAGCCGATCTACCGGTTAAAAAGTTGTGAGTGAAAAAGTGAACGTACTTCCAAAGATGTAAATGAATATTTTCGAACAATTTTATTGTAGAGTCTTGTGTATAAGATATTTTTTCAAAACAAAATTTTCACCGTAAATTGTAACGTGAGAGTTGCAAATTGACCATATTTTTCCAAAAACTAAAATATCAGTCAGCTAAAAAAAGTCTTATATTACGAGGATACTATTTATATTTCGGGCACTGAAAAATTAAAATTTCGTTGGATTATTTTTCCCAACTTTCGACGTGGATTATCTCAACAAGAATGTGTTGATGGACTCAGTTCTTTGTATAGCGATAAAGCATCATTAAAAACCGCATTATATCGCTGGTATAGTGAATTCAATCGTGAAGGTCGTTCAAAATCGGTTGTTGTGCCACTAAACATCGATGCAGTGCGTGAAGTGATAATGCAAGATCGTCATGTGACATATTGTGAGATAGATGCATCCTCGCACATTAATTCCACTTCAGTTTACAGTTGCAAAAAAAAAAAATTGTTGGATACCCCATAATTTATCAAGCGCTCAAAAAAAGCCTCTCGTCTATTGTGGTCAAAAAATGATTAAAAAGTTCGACCTTGGACGTATATAAAATCGTGGCAGGTAACGAATAATGGATATATACGTATGAGTCGGAAATAAAACAGCAATCGACTGTGTGGATATTCCAAGATGAGCTAAATCCAACAAAAATTGTTCGTGGAAGAAGCACAGCGAAGCAAATGGTCGCCTGTTTCTCCGGCCGAATGGTTCATGTGGCCAATATTTCGCTTTAGCAACATAGAACGGTAAATTCTGAGTGGTACACGACCATTTGCTTGCCGGACGTCTTAGGAGAAATTCGTAAAAGCAACCGCCGAAGACGAATCATTCTCCATCATGACAATGCGAACTCTCAAAAATCTCGTCAAATAGATGCATTTTTAAGCAGTCAAAACATCGAATTGATAACTCATCCTCCGTAAAGTCCTGATCTGACACCCAATAACTTCTTCTTGTTCCCGAATATCAAAGTTAAAATGAGTGGTTAAGATGTACGAGTGCCGAAGAAGCAGTTGAGGCGTTCAAAAACAATGTTTTGGTGGTGTCTCAAGACGAATGGAAAAACTGCTATGACAAATGGTTTGAACGCAGGCAAAAGTGTATTGATCATGAAGGGGAATATTTCGAATAACAATAAAGCCATTTTGATTTAAAAATATTTGTTATTATTTGCTATTCCCAAAATATAACAAGTACCTCTCGTATTATATAAAAACCTTTTCTTTTACAATATTTTTCCGTTTTGGGACTTATATCTACTCAAATTTACAACTTTGTCTGCCCATATTTCCTCTACAGGAAATACAGAAATTTCTTAATGAAGCATTGTTCTACATTTCAGCAAAGATTTGATTAAGAGGTGTCCAGCAGATGTATGACATGTCCTTAATGACTTAAAGCTATGTGTGATCGTGTACAATTATAATATGTTAATTATTTAAAATATGAAATTACTTTTTCCATTAACCAGTACATTTTTAAAGAATTTTTATTTTTTATTTTTATGCAAACATATATTCATCCGTTTAACAAAACGCACGTGTACGCAATATTCTCCCCCAATATTGCTAAAGACTATTTATCACATGCGGAAAAAAGTATATAGAGACATTGAAAGTTAAAAATATAAATGAGAAAAAATGTACTCACAACTATAATTTTTTTTCAGCCACATTTCTGTTTCCGTTTCCTTATGTGCTGTTGTTGCTGCTACTACAGTTGCGGTAAGAACTCATTCATTTATACTATAAATACATAAACCAGCTACTATCAACAGTAAAAGTAGTAACCAACCACTACCACAACTAGCAAGCACTCAATGAAACTTAAATTTTTCTGAGGTTTTGTACGTACTCGACTCGTATACTCGTACGTATATACTAACAATACAATGCTAACATCTAAGAATTAAAAAAAAAACTAAACTTAAAACAATAAAAAAATGAAATTCTTTATTCACCTGCATTCACATATTAAGAACAATAAAATAGTTGTTTGTCACTACTCTACAATTTTCCCAAAAAGTATCTTCTTATGCCCGTCAGTTCCAAACAAACAAAACCCAGTAAATATCCAAGCACTTTCTTGTATCTATTGCCTAATATTATGAGCATTATTTGAGTACGAATTCTTAGATTCTGCTACATATTGTTATAAATTTCAATTATTTTTATTCGAAATTAATTGAACTTAATCAAAAGTGGCGCATTAAAGTTTTGTATTCGAAAATCTGCAACATAATTTCATTTAAATTATTTATTTATTTATTTTATTTATTAATCATATAATTACAAATAATATGTTAATACCCTAACCGAGCACTAGCAACAAAGGCCTTCGGCTCGTTGTAGAGTAAACAGACCAGAGCCTCTGGTGGGAATTGAACCCTCGACCCCCGACCTGATAAGCTAGCACGCTACCAACTATCCTACCGGGGCGCTCTCATTTAAATTATAAAAAAAAGCATTCACTTAAAATTGTTTGTAAGTTAAAATAACAGAAAATACCATTTAAAAGAAATGATATTTCATTTAAAAAATAGTCAAATGGTGTTGTTTATTTATTTGTAAATGTTGCTAAACAACTGATTACTCAGTTAAATGTTTAAATTTTACCTACCAATTCCGAAAAAATAACATTTATTTGAATTAGTTTCTGTTTTTTGTATGAGTATTTTTGTTTTTATATCTTCCAAATTGTATACTCATGAACTCAATATATACTTTTTGTATATATGACCTTATATGTGTGAGATTATGAAGTTCTTGTAATTGGAATTAAATTAATTTTGTTTATAAACAAACTAATTAAATACAAAACAAACGGGAATTTTTGATTTTTTTTTTTGAAACAGACAGAAAACCAAATTTAAATTTTGTAATAACAGTAACGGAAACAAATAAACCACAAATTTCGACTTTGTGGGTAAATTTTTATTACATATTAAATAAATGAAAAAGATAAATGGAACTAAAAAAATCAGTAAATGACAGTAAATCATTTTGAACAAATGTATAAAATAGGTTAAATAAATATTTCTTTGAAAAACAAAGGTATGTTCTTTTATTTTTAAATGAACTGAAACTTCTTTTTAAAACTACAAATAGTAAATTACATAATATTCTCAGTGTATTATTCCATATACGACAAAAGATGTCTAGTATGTTTTACATCCTTATCCGCCATCACTAATTGCCAAGCATTAAATTGTTTTCCACATCAACATTTTTCATCCTAGTTGTGCTCTCATTTTCTTTTATACTTGTTTTCCTTGTTCAGCATCTAAACTACTTCATTGCTTTTCTATTATTATTATTTTTTACTATTTAAAATGTTAATGCTGTCCTTAGATACGTGTTCATTGTCACTACAAAATGTTACTTTAAATTGTAGGTTTATTACAATGGAACTAATGCAAAAAATAATGAAAAAATAAATGGAAATAAAAAGAAAATGAAGCTAATACAAACGTGCAAATATATAAAGTAATTTCATTAAAAATATATTTTTATATTACGGTTCAGCATTTATTTTTCTAATTTTAAATGGTATAAAATAATAAAGAGAAAAATTGTTTAATTGTATTTAAAACCAAAAATGTGATACATGATTTTTTTTTAAAGAGAAGCACCACATGAGCAGTTCTTCATTATTCATTCATTATTTCATTATTTTTGAAAGAGGATAGAGGAGAGTTGAAAGGTATTGAAAGATAAAGGTTCTTTAAATATGGCAAAACAGTAATAGCGTGAGATGATAATTATTACAACAGTTGTTACCCGCCATCTGATGGAGAGTTGGCGAAATTATAATTAATCCTTTTATGTTCCTAATTATGAAATTGAGATGTTTTACCCGTAATTTTGAATCTATTAGTACTGGTAACTTAACTAATACATAAATATGAATAATAGATAAATATAAATAGCAGTCACTCATCGATTTCATTGACATTTACAAATTTAAGCTTTTAATGAGAGAGTTGTTCTAGCTTTAATCATTCGTGGCCTATTACGTGGCTCCTGGTGCCTCTTCGGATAATTTTTAAAATATTAAATTAAATCTTAGCAAGATTTTGAAAACTTGGAAATATAATATGGAATATAAAAGAACGTAATTAGTAAATATTTGACTTAATCAGAATCATAATTAGTTGATTAGTTCATTCCCCAGTACCAATAATAGTGGTGAACAATACTTGAAAATAGACAAAAAAAAGTGCCTACCTAAAAGCTGTGATAACAGGCAATCCGGCACCTACACTGATTTGATTTTTGCGATTTATGATATGATCATAAAATATAACTTTTGAAACATGCCGGAGTTAAAGCACTAGAGCAACTTAATTTTTGTCCTTAGTAAAAAAACACATTTATCATCATAACTTATTTCAGTAAATATTAATTTTTCGAAAAAAAATTACACGTATTACATGATGATTGTATTGATTGCTTCTTCCGATTGGCATAACAAAAAATCAACATTTCGATAAAAAAAAAATCGTAAGTTCCTTTTCAGATCCGGCCCACAGTGCCTTCGTAAGATTAGTTGAACCTAAATAAATTTCGCAAATCTTTTACATACCGGTTTCTTTCTGTTTTTACTATCCAATTTGTATGTTTTGTTTCACCACTGCTGCACAATTTGTGAAATTTTCTTTTATTTAAAAAAAATCTAATTTCAATTTCAAATTTTTTAAGATTTATTTGTACTTTTTTTACTTGAACTTGTCAGCTTAAAGTGGAATGGTGCGATCAAATGACATCTTGTCTTTAATTGTACTTTAATGAAAGAGAGGCTTTCATTATACCGTTCACTATTGACAAATATCAGCCTTTGCTCTAAATACTACCCAAGCCCAGAGTTGTATTTTTATTTAAAAATACCACCTTGCAATTGCGTTATAGCCAAAAATGTATCCATATTGCCATTAGCAGTATGCAAACTCCCTTGGATATGACTAAGAAATCCGGGACAGCACAAGTTATATACTAAGATATATACTTTCTTTACTACAGGTGCATTATTTAAACAAAGAATATGAAAATCTATCACAAATGTAAATTTTAATGTACTTTACAATGAACTATGCCCGTTCATCTTTACTTCATCTTACTTAGGGTTTAAGAGATAAAAATTTTGTTATATATTTTTCAATTTTTTATTTCTACATAAGTGTGTAGTAACACGCAATCATAAAATGATAAGCCAAAAATATACACATGTAAATTTGAGTGTTGTTTAATAAATATTGAGATTAGCCAACAGAAATTTTAATTTGAATTTTTTTTTTCCATATTTCATATTATTTATTGAATCTACACTTTTAAAAACCGTGAACTAACAATAGTTATCCAAATCTTAAAACTAAATATTAATTGTTAAGTTCAGCCAGTGCCAGACTGAAGTTATGTGGTTCAACTGGGACCATTATTTTCCCTTATTATTAGCGGACCAGATCCGCAGTGTCCTTGAATTAAAAAGAAAACATTCTTTCAAAAATGAGTACTGCCATTCATGACTTACGGGTAAAAGAAGTACTCTAAGCCAAATATCTGATTTTGATAAATTATGTAGTATAAGATATAATACCAACATTTATGATATCTGAGAAATCCATTTTTGATTTTATCCAAAGGATCTATGGGAGACATAAATATATCGTATAAAATACGTTTTTTTTATAATAAAGCTAATTTTGCTTTCAGTGAAATTTTTCAATGCAATTTTTGCAAAATTGTTTTTAAACTTGATCAATCTTACACTAGAAGCATTATTTGACGATACATTAATATTACATAGAATGTTTTAAATATTTGCCTTGCTTCTTACCGAAAAAGTACTGGAAATAAACGAATTTCTACACCATTTTACACTATTTAAATCTACGATAAAATTTTGCATTTTAAAATCAGTGCCTATTTTATCAACATCCCACGTATGCTAAATATAATTGCATTAGTAGTGGGTGTAACTATAATATTCTGTTACTTACAACAGAAGATATAAGCATTATACAACACACTCAAAAAAAGTTAATAAACAAAAATAGTATAAGAGGTTGTATATCAAGCTTACTAATGTACTACTAGGCTATGGGAATTTTTGTTCCATCGAGTGAATGGAAATCGATGAATCGAATATTCATAACAATATTGTGATACATCGGATTTGCTTATGATTTTAATTATAAACAAAATAAAATATTTAAATTTAATAAATCTAAAAGTGTGTTTATAAACAAAATATTTATAAATAGTGATCCTTTATGGAATTTAGCGGAAATAAAACAAATAATTGTAGTTATTCTTATATAATTTTAGACTTTCAATTAAATCATATCGCTAATGCGGATGACTGAATATTTTTGTATTTTACAAAAATTTGCAAATTATTTTTAGAATAACAGAAATAAAAACAATTTCTAGATCTAATTTATCTTCAAATAAGTTAACTGATACTAAGTGTTAGCACAAATTTTGTTGAATTTACAAATTTTTTGCTAAAATGCAGCTGACCGATTTCACTAAAACTGTTTTTTGACATTAGCAATTATTCTTCAATCATCTTCATGACTTAAATTTTTCCAGATTAGTTAAATTTTTTGCCAACTTAACTAACTTTTTTATGAGTGTAATTAAGATATTTTAATGGTTGTGGCAATAGTAATTGTAATACAATCTTCTTTGTACATATATTATCTTAAATTGTATGTATGTCACTGTGATACTACATGGTACACTATTTGTATTTTTCGTTTAAAAACGATACATTTGTTTTCTTAAAATTTTATGTAAGAAAACATGAAAAAATGCACAATTTTTCTTAATTTGTATTCTAATAAAAATTGTTGTACGTAATGTTTTAATTAAGACCTTTTTCCAAGTTTTTTTCATTGTTTCGAAACTCAGAGTTTGCCCCCTACAAATTAAGTGCATTGTGTTGATGTCAGGAAAATATATTATGGAGTTTATTCCACATATGACCAGTCCGAATAAATTGACCCTGTAATGTACTGTGCAATTTTCTGCACAATCAACCGCAAACAGATAAGCTCTACTTGACAAGCTAGCGTTTCGGAACAAGCGAGCGTTCTGGAAAGTATCAAGTATGTCACACAGCCTACATTCCAATGATGCCCCAATGCAGCAATAGAACTGGATACCATACTGTCATTGCAAGCACCAACGCCGTCCATTTTACATTGTCCAAAAGCTTTAAAGTAGACTTTGAAGTCTCTTTTTTTGGAAATTAATTTTTTGGAAAACTTATTTTTGGAAATGGTGTACAATATATTTATGTCTTTAAGGAGACGTATTTCCATAAAGACGATTTTATAAATCATATATATTATGTTTAACTGAAGTATATAAAAGTATGTATATATGTATGATAGGGGTATATAAGGGGTGGTCTAAATACAAGTTTTTTTTTTAATAAATAAAATGAATTAAAGTTTATTTATTTTGGTATATTATGAAATACCATTTGATTATGTGGCTACCATGGCTGGCTTCCCAGTAACTCATCCTGTCAGTCCAATATTCCAAGACTATGTTGACGGTTTCTGTTCTACCTCAAGAAAGGTTCGAATGATATTAGCCTTAAGGACCGTTTATGAATTATTCACATACCATCGATCTGTAACGGCACTCCACAATACAAAGTCTAACGGGATCAAACAGCTGCTCTGAAGCGGCTAATTGACATCGCCAAGACGTCTGATAACACGATTACTGAACTTAGTGCGCAAAACATCGCTTGTTTGAAGAGCTGTATAACATGGTGTGCTATCCTGCTGAAACTTGAGATTTTTCAAGTTCATATTTTCCATTTCAGCCCATGAAAAGTCCGTAATCATGGCTCTGTAGCGCTCGCCGTTGACTAAAATGGCGTTTCCAGAATAATTTTCGAAAAATTGGCCAATGATGATACCACTCCAAAATCTACACCAAACATTTAGTGTCTGTATGTACATTGGCTTCTCGACAATGACGTGTGGGCTCTACGATCCCCACATTCGGCAATTTTGTTTTTTGGCATGGCTGTCGATTTGAGAATGCTCCACGTCAGAAAGTATTATTTTGCGGTCAAATTCAATGTCCGATTGAATCTTCTGTAAGGCCCAAACTGAGAAGCCGTAACGAAGTGGATGCACAGAGAAAACAGATTCATTGTGAGAACCGAATTTCTTGCCAACTGAATATTTTGATTACAGCAACCGAATTATTTAGTTGTCCACACCAAATGTTTTCCTGATACAATGGAAATATTTGTTTCAACAGAAATTCTGTTGCATTAACCGAATTTCTGTTGCGAAAAACAAATCGGTGGCTTCAACGAAACCATTCGGTTGGCAAGAAATTCAGTTGTTACAATGAATCTGTTTTCTCTGTGTGGTCATTTAACTTCAGTTCCAGAGTCAATTGCACCTTGTAAGTAAATAATCCGAGATCCTCATCATGCTGGTGCATGAAATTCTGAGTTGTTGAAATACAAGTTCTTGGATTGAGTTGCACACTTGTGTTGCTTACTAACAAGCCTGTCTCACAAACTTCTTACCCAAACTTGCGCGTGCGGTACAGTGGGTGCTTCATTTAGTCGAAAAATTCTTTTTAACAAACACACAGCTTGGACATCAGAATAATATCTAGTAGCCAATATTTCGAAAAAAATCTCTCAAATGTTAATATAACATATCATTTAGTGTCGGCGCAGAATAAGAACGTGACATGCAACGATTGTTGCTATGAGTGAAAGCGCGCCCAAAACAACGACGGTAACTGCACAAACCATCATATTTATTTTAGTGTTTTTTTGGTTTTTCATTTTAATATCATAAAAACAATAAAATGGAATAATTATTTTAATTAAAATCTAGATACGAACATACTTAGATGCTTTATAATACGTAGTTCATTCGCGAGTAAACAAAGAGAAGATGAGAGCCATAGAATATAGTATGCTAATTTTATTCATCACGTTTTTTTTTTATAAAAAACTTTTAAAATGTGGGAACTCTGTCAAGAGAATTAGAAACAAAAAACAAGAGAATAAGTAAAAACATTTTGAAAATTAAATAGATTCTATATCAAAACTGCAACGCTCGGCGCGTTTTAATTGTGAATTTGTATGGAAAAATACATCACGTTGTTATTCTGGGCCGACACTTAAAAAGATACATATACAATACAAAGACATTAATTGTATTTACAAATTGCTAAAAATCAAATTAAATTTTTGTTGAAATATGTAGCACCAAAAATTGCAAATTATTTTTTCTTTGTCATATATAAATTTGTGATATTTAAAATGCTATATTCTGGTATGTGATGGAAATCGAACGATTTTCATCTAGATCAATTTTATTAAAAACGAAAATAAAAGAGGTGAATGAAAAAACCTAAAATGGATCTGGTTGCGATAAAAAAAAATATTTTATAGAACTGCTTAAAATGTTTTGTTATGAGTGCAAAACAAACACAAAATTGTTTGTATTTTTGTTGCGAGTTAAACAGAGATATTTATAATTGACACTTTTAAAGGCACGAATAATGTTGATGAAGGTCGTAGCGGACTAGAAGAAATAAGAAAATCTTTTCATTTCAAAAAAATTTTCTATGATCTCGAATCAGACTAATAATACATTTAATACATATTAAAAAGATCAACTATAAAATAAAAACTTTAATCAACCCAAGCTTTAATTTTTATATTTAATACATTAACTATTCCTAGACTCTCTGATTTTTTTTTTTTTTTTTTTGTTACTTTAGAAGTATCTAAAAACAGCGTATCTACCCCACCAATGCGTTATCACGAATTATTCAATTAATCACCACCTTAACTTTGCTTTGTTGTTGCCGTATCAATGTTTTATCTCAAACTACAAGCATACCTCTGGGTACTCGTATTGATATATACTGTGCAGATGCCTCGTATTTAATATCCTTAGTGTACGCGAACAAGTCCCCGCACCTGGAAGAAGTAAATGAACAATATTCGATCCGAAATTGACAACGTGACATCACAAATGCTGCTCAAGTTATGAAAAATATAATCAAAAGATCCCAACGGTAAATTTTCATCACATGCCAGATTGTTTTTGTATAACATTTAAGTTATTATAAAAAAATTATAAGAAAAACTTTATAGCATTACTGTAAGTTATATATTTTTTTAATTAGTAGTCAAATAAAACGATTACATTTTTTGGGTAATTTTGTAAATATATAAGTCATATATTACGGATTCCACTAGTTATTATTTAAATTTACACACATTTTCTATTTAAATTAAACATTTAAATTTTGCTCATTTGTTTGTTTCCTAATTGATTAAAAACTTTATTGTTGATTTATAAATTTTGCTTAATAACATAGTTAACTAAAATCAATTAAAACTCACATAATCCTAAAACGTCACGCATTTTAGTGTGAGTACAAACACATACATATATATATTATTTTTTTATTTTTGCCAACTAACTAAAGTTTACACAACTAATGAATGTAAACTAATCGTTTATGCAGCACTAGAACTTGGGGGAATGTATTTAGAAAAATTTAATATTTACATATCATTATTCATAAATTGGCTAACATCCTTTCTGTCTGCATTATTTAAATAAAAGGAAATTATATATAAAAAAAAATTGTTGGAAAAATATATGATAAATACTTTTATTGCATTGGAGCATAATTTGAAATCAGTATATACAGTCAAAATTTTTTTAGGCCATTTTCACAAAGTCGACCTAGTCGCTACAGCACATTTTTGTTTTATCCACCGCTAGCCCAATTTTGGGTCGGTTTGTCTCTCTGAAGACTTACAAAATTTTTTAAAAAATTATTTTTTTAAACTTTCCAAAGCAAATGGTCAAAAATAATACGTGCTAGAACCATTAAAATTTATTTGGAATCAGTATAGTAAATTCTACCGACATCAAGTATTTTTATTTCTGGGATAGCAATTTTGTCTACATTTGAGCAGCAGTAGGTTAGGTTAGGTCGAAAGGAGGATGTAGCATCGAAATGCAACCTCGTATCGCTACGATAAACACCTAGGCCTCTGCTGGGCCTGTTGTGCGCTCCTTAAGAACATGGAGATTGTTAACGTCCGGTATTCAGAAACCTGGTTTCCCGGACGTAACTCCTCAAGGTTTTCCAGTCGACGTTCCTCAGGGATTCCAGGTCCGATATAACATCGCCCCCGAGGCAGAGAAAGTGCTCCGGCGTTTCGCTCTCCTCGCCACACAGTTGTGCCCGTAATCCTGCATGACCAGTCAGGATACGTACCATCATACTGACCTCGGACTTACTTCCATTAAGGAGGCCTCTTGTCCTCTTCCCGTCTGGGCTACCCCACAAAATCCTAGTGGTCCTGGCCACCGTCCCGTTGTTCCAACAGGCCGTGTGGGTTTCTCTTGCCCACGCCTTTAATTCCGCTTTCGTTGCCTCAAACGGTTTTGCGTTCGCCAAGTTAACTGCCTTGAGTTCTCTTCCCCCGATGGCTAGTGTATTGGCCCTTTCGTTCCCGGCTATCCCCGAGTGGCCCGGTACTCATATAATAAGGATCCTGCCCCCATAGGAAAACTCGGTAATGGCTCTTCTATAGTCCAGCAAGGTCCTGGACCTAACCCTACCAGCTATCGGTGAATATGAGCAGCAGTAAATTTAAAAGAAAGCTTAAATTAATATGCTAGCTCACTCTTAATTAAACCAAAATACCCAAATTGTTTAGATTATAAATCACTACAAGCAGAAAAAACATGATCACTGCTGTTATATTATGCTTGGTGCATTCGGGTATGGTTGTCACGATCAAGTTATTGGTTTATAGTTAGGTTCTAACCATTAATAGGGACGCTACAGTCATTATTATAGTAAATATTTTATTACTCCATTTTATAACATGATTTGCTGTTAGAAAAATTCTGCCTATGAATAAAATATTATAAATATAGAACTATAAAATGCTGACAACAATTAATGAATAATTACAAATAAAGTAAAACATGACTTTGAGATTTGCAGTTCTAACACTGTATTGTTTTCAGAAACAAAAAAATTGTCACGCATGTAAAAATGATAATATATGATTATTTTCACCCATATATGTACATATAACATTATACATATAACATTATAATTTACACTAATCAACTCGTTGTCGAAAAAATTCATTGTCAAAAAGATTGTATATAAAGATTTTATATTTTTTAATTCTTTTCAATAAAAGCAATATTTTTTTTTAAATATTTTTATTTAATTAATTTCTTGTAAAATAACGATTTTTTTGTGGAAAAAGTACTCAGAATATTTATAAAATAATTCTTTATAAGAAAACATCTGTAGAACGCAAGAGTTGTTTTTTTCGAAAGGGTTTCATATAAAAAAAATAGTTTTTTAGAAATTTTTCTCATAAAAAATTTTTAGATTCTCTGGCCTTGCTTAAAGTTAAAATCTTAGAATCTGCAAACTGTTAGATAAAAATTAATATACAGTGCAACCTCGCTTAACGCAACGAATAGAAATTTTGGCAATTGCGTGCGAAAACTGAGGTTGTTGCGATAACCGAGTCTCTATTTTTAAGGTTTAAATTAAAAAAAATAAATTTTATCACACATTTATATCATTTATTTTTAGAATAAATTTATTGATTTTATTAAATATAACATGAAAAACTCAAATAAAAAATGATAAATACACATTCTAATGTACAGCGGATGTACAAATTGAATTTGTAAACTTAATGGTAAAAATATCAATTAAAACAAGTCAGAAAATTTTTTCCATGCAACTTTTGATATTTTTCTGCACTGCAATTTCACGTTTTTGGGAAAAGATAATGTCTTTTAAGGCTATTCTATTTTCCTCAGCCCATTGAAGACAAATGTTAAAAAAATCAATACCATTCTGACATTTAATTTTAGGAAATGCTGGAGTAATGTTAACATTTTCGATCTCGTCAATGCAGCTTCATTTTTTTAATTCTTGTTATTGTTGATTTGTGCACTTTATATTCATCACAAATCACTTTTGCAGATGTGCTTCTATCAAGTTTATTAAAAATATAACTTTTTTGTTGTATTGAAAGTTTTATATAAATAAAAAACACAAACTATTTTTTTTGGGAGGAAAGCTGCGATAGCTGAGGTTTTTTTTTTTTTGAAAAGTTGCGTTTACTGAGTCAACAATGCAAACAATTTACAAGTTGCAATAATGGTGGAACTGTATTCTTAAAAAACTTAGATTCTAAGGCCTTTCTTTGAATAAAAAATTCTTAGATTCTGAGGACACTTCATCACACTTGTTGTAGAAAAATGCTTACATTCTAAGGACTTTTTCTAAAAAAAAATCCTAAAAAAATTATAAAAATGTCCTTAGAATCTAAGAATTTTTCTATTAGAAAAATTCCATAGAATCTATGTTTTTTATTTAAAAAGTCCTTAGAATTTAAAAATTTTCTGAAGCATTTTCTTTAGGAAAAATTTCCCAAAGAAATACTCTTAAATTTAAAGAACTTTTCATTGCTTCGAATTATAGTATAAAACTGTAGGGACTATATTATTTTAAAATTATGGTTATTTTAACATCATAATATGATAACTATATTATAGTACGACTATAGTTGGCACAATCAAAAAAATATTTGACGTAACAGTTTTTGAATGTATATACACAGAAAAAAATTGGGCCAATTTCCAACTGAAATTGGGGTTCTACAACTGAAATCGCTTTGTTCAACTGAATATTTGTTTCCATCAAAAATTTCGGTTAATACATACAACTGAGTTTTGGTTACAACCCCCAAAATATTCAGCAATCACATTTCAATTTGGTTGTGCTAACCGAATTTTTTGGTTGTCGCAACCAAATTACACGTTTCAATTCGGTTGCCAATTTATTTTTCGGCGTGTAGTAATAAAAGCATAGGTGGATTAATATAATATTAAGTTTAATAAAATTTAATTTGGGACTTTATTTATTTTAGGCTCTGTTTTATATCATAGAATTTAATTGTGGACCACTGTCATTTAAATAATTTTGCATTTTTATTATCTTTTATTACTTGTTATTATTTAAGTGCTAAAACAAATTTATAAGTCTGTCATATTCTACTGCAGATGATAAAAAAAAGTTGGTTAAATATTTATGCTCAGCTACGTTCATAAAATTACATAGCTTAAATTGAAATGACGTAACATAACTTTCGTTTTTAGAACGAGAGAAACAAGAAATAGTTTTAATTTTTTTTTTGGATTTCTAAAAATACAATAACAATATGTGGTTTTCACAAGGCGTTCGTTGGGTGACGAATGAGTGACCGCATGTATTTAGTTTTTGTATTGCAAGTAATTTGTTATTGCATTTTTGCTAGTCTGAAGTGGAACGTGATATGGAAACACAACTTAAAACCATTCTTTTTGACAATCAAGGCATTAGGGTCGTACAAGTTATCACAATTGAAACCTCTAATGTTATTTTTTCTGATATAGATAGTATTTATACGCGAAAACTATAGCAAGGATATTGGGTATACAAGTTAATAATGTCGATATGGTATTTTGGAGGGTAAACATCTGTCATTATAATTCAGTATTCGATAGACGGCAAAGTGTAAACATACATTTCTTTCAATCGTTATAATAATGTAGAATTTTGTGACTAAAAAAGATGTTTTACGGGGAACAATATAGATTGTTGGTAAAAGCTTATGGTCAACATGCACCAACTCAAAAACTTGTGAATGATGGTTTGCGCGATTCAAAAGTGGTGATTTCGACAAAGAAGACAAGTCAGTCGAAAAAGTTTGAAGAAGAGGAATTGGAAGCATTACTTGACGAAGATTGTTGTCTAACGCAAGGAGAACTTGCATTATGGGAGTCACACACCAAGCCATTTCCCTAGGTTTAAAGCATTGGAATTCATTCAAAAGCAAGGAAATTGGGTCCCATATGAATTAAAGCCTAGAGACGTTGATAGGCGATTTTGCATGTCGGTTATGCTGCTGGAACGCTGAAAAAAGACGTAATTTTTGCATCGTATTGTTACTGGTAATGAAAAATAAATACATTACGATAACTCCAAGCGCAAAAAGTCATATGAAAAGCCCGGCCAACCAGCCAAATATCCATGGCGCCAAGGTAATGCTCTGTATTGGGTGTTTTGTACTGGGTGTCCACCGGGAAGGTATACTACTTTGTTTTACCGCCATTTTGGTAGACATTATTCTTGACAGTTCATATTTGGCAGTCGTGAAGTAGATACGTGGCAAATTTATTATAGAATAATATTCGATAAACGAACGTGTTTTAATCGTTAAAACAGCTCGCCCATGACAATCCCGGTTTTCATGAAAAAATCATAATGAGTGACGAGGCACATTTTCATTTGAATGGATATGTGAATAAGCAGAATATTCGGTTCTAGGCAATGGAAAATCCTTAAATTATTTATCAGTCGCCTTTGCATTCATTAAAAGTCACAGTCTGGTGTGCAATTTGGTCAGAAGGAATCATTGGACCTAACTACTTTGAAAATGAAAACGGCGTAACGGTAACTGTGAATGGGCAGCGACATCGTGATATGATTAAAAACTTTTTAACGCGACAACTGCATGCTTTGGGCTTGATTAACATGTGGTATCAACAAGACGGTGCCACAACGCATACAGCCAGGATTACAATGGAATAACTGCGAGACCTCTTTCTACAACAAGTTATTTCAAGAAATGGTGATGTTGATTGGCCTCTACGGTCGCCTGATTTGACTGCTCCGGACTTCTTTATATGGGGATATCTTAAAAGCAAGATTTATGCAAACAAACCAGAAACTCTTGAGTAACTCAAACAAAATATTCGTGATGAAATTAATGAAATACCGCGTGAAAAGGGCTCGCATTTGTGAGGCTAACAGAGGCGGATATTTATCTGATATTGTATTCCATACATAGATTAAATATATTTTTGACGATTTAATAAATACTTTTTCCTGTTTTAATTTTTTTTGTTTAATTTACAAAACTTTATTTTACGTCCTTCTCGCTTTAAAATTGTTCCTTAAGTAAAAAGAGTTTTGAGGCAGAAAAAGTAGTAAGTTTTGTTTTCTATCAATGTAATATAATTGCTTTAATAAAAATATATTATTAAGCCAAAAACTGCTTAATAACTAAAGTCGGTGTTTTGGCGGTATTGGGCATTGGAGGGCTAGCACTATTTAAAGTTAATTTAATGCAATATTTACTCTTGGCTAAGTTGGTCCTTAACATTGACCATGAGTAAAATTTGGGTGAAAGTAACACTGGATAGGTTTAAATCCATAGAGAGAAATGCAGTGTACAAGAATCCCTATAAACAATTTTGCTGGAATTCAAGTTGAAATTAAACAGTATTGCAGGCTTGTTCTCCAGTTCTAATTTACAATAATAAATATATTTGAACATCACACACCCAGAAAATAATATCAGTGTGGGCACCTAATTTGTTGCCAATAGAATTCTGGCATTTCATATTACAATATATTTATTGTTATGAAAGCCAATATTCAGTTGTATTATTTAATATTTGAATCCCCCATAAATACCTTCCACAAAATATTAATTTTATTTTTTTTTAGGTTTTCCTTGTATCGAACCTGAACAATCAGATTCATAGTTCACACACTTGCTTACTGCAGTATAACAAATTTTAATTTTCTTTGATATATAAAACATGTTTATAATTTTTTTTTATTCAAAAGAAATATTTATTTTTTAATTTTCGGCTTTTCCGTGATTTGAACTCGGAAATTAGGAGAACCAGTATTCTTCTCTATCCACTAAAACCATAACCGTATTTGCAGTTAATACTTTGGAATATCGACAATTTTTTAGTAAATTTGATAGACTAAGTAAATAGTGGATTCTCCTGTATACAATAACTAAAGGAATTTTAGTTTGTTTTAATGTTGATTGAAAATACTAGTACCTATAATTTAA
Organism: Eustalomyia histrio; assembly: GCA_949748255.1. NCBI lineage: Eukaryota > Metazoa > Arthropoda > Insecta > Diptera > Anthomyiidae > Eustalomyia > Eustalomyia histrio. Next base: position 195,712,314 of record OX456523.1, read on the forward strand.
TATAACCATTGTTTTTCAGTTCCTTTTTGCATTTTTAATTCCCAATATAATATTTTTATTTTATTAATGGATTCTAGGTTCTTTCAAACAATATAAAGTCCTTACAAATAAATGTTAGTGGTTTTGATCGAATTGCAACAAATCTTTTCTCTGAGCAGTTTTTGTTAAATTTACAAATGTAAATTATGTATAATTTACTTTAGCTCAAGTAACAATAGGTCTGTTCGTTTACTTTTCTCAGCCAAGCCCAGGAAGCATTACTTAGTAAAAAACTCACTGAGAGTAAGACAAATTTACTATCAAATTGAAAATTTTCTAAAAATGTACACAAACGGAAATTTTTAAAAATTTAGAAGTTTGTTAAACAGCTGACTGTAAAACCAAATGCAAAAATAAATTATAAATGGTCGATATGGAAAAAACGATGATTTTTGTTGTAAAATATTAAGCAGAAACATTTTATAATTCATTTAATAATATTTGTTGCTTTGCATTTGTATAAAACAACGTAGTTGTAAAACATTTTTATTGAATTTACAAAAATGTTTCACATATTTTTCAATGTATTTTTTCACAATATTTTTTCTGCTTGAAAATTCTTACTGGCAAAAATTGGTCCAGTAAAAATTTGCAAACACTCAACATTGAACTGTCTCTTTATTTTCTCTTTTTGCTTTCTGTTTACTGAGTATTTGTGTAAACGAACGCCATCAGTAAAAATTTGTACAAATTATTGAGTAAACGAACGGATCTAATTAAAGCACTTGAATTTTTAAACATGCAGCCAACATTACTAAAAAATATATGTATAAAACCACTTTATAAGATTATATTTGTTTTAACTTATGTTACATATCACAATACTTGGTACATTACCATAAGATGATAAAAAACCTTTTATTACACTACTTCACAGACATTTTGCTCACATTATGCAATTCTATTTTTTATGTACTCTGGGGTGTTAGAGCTGAAGAAATCGTCTTCAATGTTTTGATGGCTTAGCTCATTGTTTTTTGAACAATTTTTAAGAATTTCTTCTGTGGTACTCGTATAATACAATAACACAATTTTCTGCTAGTAACCTGAAATATAAAATATATTATAAGTAATTAAAATTATGGCACCATAAGTCACCTATCCCAAATCACCCGAGGTATGGTCTAGACATCCACTAAGATGGGGGTTTTGAAAAGTTCCCTTTTGAAACCTGGAATTGAGACAAAATTTATTTAAAAAAGAGATTTTCTAAAAAAGTAAGGAATTCAATTAAAATTTAATAGTTTACCTAAAAATGTTAATGCAACCCTATTTAGGATGGTCGCTTTAAGACAGAAGAAAGTTCGGTCGCCTGCCCCTAAATTTGGGACGATAAAATTCTAACAAAGTTTTTTGAAATTAAGAAAAATAATTAAGCCGAGTTTATTATCTTAAAAAAGCAGGAGTATCAACCCCCTCTTATAGACTCTATAGGTATCAACCCCCTCTTATAGACTCTATAACCCACCATATTCTTCATCTTATTAAGTTATTTGTACATAGTTTCGGTAAAACGAATTTATTTATTATCATGATTGATAATTTTGATGAATCATACAATATGTGAAATATGCCGAAAATATAACACTATACATTTACAATGCAAACATACTTCAAAAACCAAACATTAACACTAAACAGACTCACTTGAATTCATAAGCAATAAGGTATCCGCTAAGTTATCAATTGCTGTAGAATCACAAACAAAATGCAGGATTTTTCAATTTATTAAAAATTTTTAGAAAAAATTTAAATTATTACACATGTGAACAAATGCAACAAAACTGGTAAAAGTGGGAATTAAAATGCGATACTTTGTAATTTAAGGGCCACCTTAATACACATATACCTTGATATATCTGAAAAGCTTCCAAGTTATTTCAACTCTTTATAGTATTTTTCTAAGTAATTTTCTGACGTAATTGTTGAGATAGTGTGCTGTGGACCAGCATAAAAGAAAATCTGTTTTAATTATATAATGAATCCCAAAGCATATAGTGGAATATACATTTGGTATGTCGCACACTCAGAATATTATGTAGTTTATTCTTTGTAGTACAATAAAAAGTTTTCAGTTAAAAATAAATAAAAAGTTTTCAGTTAAAAATAAAGAAAAATACATTAATTTTTCAAAGAAAAATATATTTTTGTTTTTACTGATGTATCAGTTGTTAAAACAACATTTAAGAACACTTAAAAAAGTTTGTAAGTTAAAATAACTGAAAATATCATATAAAAGAAATGATATTTCATTTAAAAACCGGTCTACTTAATTTTCATTTAAATTAAATGCCATTTGTTATTAATTTTTAAATGTTGATTAACCAACTGACACATCCGTAAGAAACAACTAATATAATCAGTTAAAATAAATGTCAACATTTTACCCACCAATCCTTAAAAAATAAATGTTTTTTTCATTTATTTGAAATTATTTCCCTTTTTACTATTTTTGTTTTTTTTAATATACTCTTACAATAAAAAATGTATGTATGCATATGAAGCTATAAACACTTTTTGTGTGAATGTATTTGTATATGTATGTGTGTTTATGAAGTTCTTGTAAATTGTATTGAAAAATTTTGTATAAATACAACCAATTTAAATAAAAAAACAAATTGAAATTTTTTGAATATTTTTTTTTTGAAACAGACAGCAAACAAAATTTAAATTTGTAATAACTGTTACGGACACAAATAAACCACAAGTTTCCGTTTTGTGGGTAAATTTTTATTAAATTTCAAACAAATTAGAAAAATAAATGAAACTGAAAAAATTATTTCGAATAAATGTATAAATAAGTTAATATAGATGTTTCTTTGAAAAATAAATGTATCTTCCTTTATTTTTAAATGGAACGGAAAACTTTTTTATTAAACTACAAACAGTTAACTACATAATATTCTGAGTGAAGATATAACAATTATCATTTGATTTAAATGAAAAGTAAGTAAACCGGATTTTGAAATACCATTTCTTTTACATGGTATTTTCTGTTATTTTGACTTACACAAAAAAAAAATCGGTAGAAAATGTTACTGAATCAGAAAAATTTAGCAAAAGTTTCTAGTTAAACTAACTTTTCTGAACAAATATAAAAACAGTTTTGGCTGAAAACACAATTTGAGCAAAAAAAAAAAAAAATGCTGGAAACTAGTACACTGAATATAAAACCCCATTAACTAGTGTTTTTTCTTACTTTTTTTTTTTTTTGAGTGTAAGAACGATTTCAGTTTATATATTTTACTTAATTAACCAACTTTTACATCTTCAGGACTCTCTTACATCGAGGTATTGGTTTATATTATCTACAAACATTTCTTACATGTTGTACTGTTCTGATGACTTGTCAAAAAACTAACATTTTGTAAAAATATGAACAATACATTTCTTTGCCCTTGCATATCCTTTGGACAATTAAAGTTGATGACAAAAATTCTAGCATTTTTTCCATAGAAATGTTTTGTCTCAAAATTCTGATGAAAAAGTATGTGTCACTCCAACTTGATAAATGAAAAATGGAAATTGTTAACAAATTAATTTATCTTGTGAAATATTGTGCATGCTTTATGTGTTATTAGGGATTATCATTTTCTTGACCAATCATGTTGTTTTATTTTGGCACATAATTTTATTTTTTTAATTTCTCTTTGTAACAGATATATAATTTTTTGATTATAACAAATGTTATGAAACAGTTAAATGATATAATTAGCTTGTTAAGCCATTAAGGCTTTCGGATTTGATTAAAAAAAAAACACATACAATTTAGAGAAATGTATGAAATCATTAAGTCGATAGAACGGCCTATATAATTCAATGTTTAACGATGATTTCATGTGATAATTAACCGCGGCTGCGCCTCAATGGGTCCAATTTTGGCATACTCTCTCCAACATATTGGCCGGCATCTCACGAATAAATTCTTCAATATTGGCTTTAAGTACGTAACCCGTTGCGGCCTCGTCCCTATAGACATGGACCTTAACATAGCCCCACAAAAAATAATCTAAAGGCGTTAAATAAAAAAACAGTTTGTAATCATCGCACAGTAGCGCTCGCCTTCATCGTCTTTGAAAAAATACAGTCCAATGATGCCACCGACCCATACTCCACACCAAACAGTACATTTTTCGGGATGCATTGGCAGTTCTTGCAATGATTCTGGCTGCAAATACGGCAAGTTTGTTTGTTCACTTACCCATACAAGCAGAAATAAGAAATGTCCACACGCAAAAAAATGGTTGGGGCAATCATATTCGAAGAGCATCATATATTTTTGGGTTTACCATGGTCCTACTATAATATGGTTATCATATTATGATAATAAACTAACCATATTTTAACCATATTATGATTAAAAAATTACCATATTATGGTCCTTAATAAACATGTTATATTGTTATTAAACGTAATCATAGTATGTTCAAAATGTTATCATATTATTATCCCTCATAACTATATTATGATTCCTGGATTATCATTATATGAGAAAATTTCTTTAAGGAAAAGTTCTTAGAAACTATGAAAAAGCTCTTTAAATTTAAGAATATTTTCTTTAGAAATGTTTTTCAAAAAAAAAAAATTATGTTAAGAACTTTTTTGGGAAAAATTTTTAAGGCAAATATCATAGATTCCAAGAACTTTTCTATTAAGAAAACTTTGATTCTGTGGACTTTTTTAAGAAAAATACTTTATACTTTTTTTTTTTAAATTCTAATGACTTTGTAATAAAAAAGAAAGTTTTTAGAAATTTTTCTTAAATAAAAAGTCTTTAGAATCTAAGAATATTTCTACTAGAAAAAGTCCTTGGAATTAAGTATTTTCTTCAGAATCTATGAATTTTTCTTTCGAAGAAAGGCCTTAGAATCCAAGTTTGTTTGGAATATATAAAATTTTAGCTAAGAAACAGTTTGGAGAATCTGAGAACTTTAGTGTAAGGAAAAGCCCATAAAATCTTAAAATGTTTTTATCAGATCAATTTATAAATATCTATTATTTTATGTAAGAAACCTTTTCATACAAAAAAAAAAAATCCTGGGTTCTAAACTTTTTCTTATAAAAAAATATTTTATTAACATTTTGGGAACTTTTTACAAGAAATGAATTTGTAAAGAATTGAAAAATATAAAATTTTTTAATAGAATCTTTTTGACAATCAATTAATTAGTGTAAATAATATTATATACATAAGGAATTTTCGAAAAACCCTTTAAAAAAATCTTCTGAATTGGTGAAATGTTTTATTGGCATGTGAAAGGTATTTTCTACCCATCTGATATTTGTCCAGTTTTAGTAAACAATGTATAATTGTTTTTTTTAATACATTTTGTAGTAAAAACAAAGTGACTGAAATGATAAAATTTTGGTTTTTACGAAAACAAGAAAATATTATGACTGTAAATGTCAAAGTCATGTTTTATTTGATGTATAATTATTTATTGATTGTTGGCAGCATTTTATCGTTGCATAATTATCATATTTTTTTCACAGTCAGAATTTTTGTAACCACAGAATGGTTACAACCAATCATAATATAAAATAGAAGGTGCTAATCATAGCGACCATTTTAATGATTAGAAAACCAATATCTTGGTTGTGACAACAATACCCGATTGCAGCAAGCACAATATATTAGCAGCGATCTTATTGCAACTATGTTTTTTCTTTGCGTGCATAAAAAGGAAGAAGTGCACGTTGCACTTTCTTAGCCGAGCATGAATATTTATAATAAAATTCAATAATCTGCAAGCGTTGTTCGTTTGTAAGTCGATTCATGGTTAAATTATAGACCAAATTGCATCATGTTACACGAAAACATTTGAGCTGCCATAAAGAAAGTTGCTAAAAAAATCACCCAATAGATTTGTAGAATGTTACTAGTTGTTGTATAGGTTGTTTTAAATATCCGAAAATAAATTTTTTTCTTAAAGTAAGTAAATTTCTTCTTAAATTTTAGTATATTGTTTACTTAAATTTAGTATAAATTTGTTCTTAAATTCAGTAAAAATTATTTGTAAACTAGTAAATTTTTCATAAATTTTAGTACTCTTGAACTCATGCTGAATAAACTTTATTTTTAATATGCATATAAATTATTTTCATGTTATGTACATACACACAAACTTCTCATATTAGTTTTTGTTAATTCGTAATTCTCATCAAGTTCTTACTTTTAGATATATAAGTATTTTAGTTTGCATCATAAAATCTAAGTTATCAATTTCATTATTTTTGTATATGAATATTAACGAAAACAATTAGAACATTATTTTCGTTAATACATACAAATACTTTCATTTTGAAATTTATTACTTAAATGCTAATAGTCTAAACTAAATTAGTTATGCAATATAAACTATAAACAAAATCAGAATCAGCGATGCCAACTTAGCTTTTTTCCCGCTAGATTTAGCGCTTTCTGAAAGCTCACAGCGCGCACTTTTTTCGTCCTGCTCTTTTTTTTAAAAAGAGCTAGGATGGCTCTTTTTGAGATTTGCTTTAGCGATTTTACCTTTTTTTTATGTGCAGCACGGATTTTTTTCAAATTAGTAAATTTTCTAATAATCTGGCAGATTCGTAAATAAAAATGTTTTTTTTTTTGTCAATCACTTTAAGTTGATATCGTAATAAATACCTTTTTTATTACTCTGCATTAAAAATAGTTTTTTCTCTAGAATTGGTAAGGAATAACAGCTATTTTTTCAAAAGCTTTAAATTTTTCAAAGTTAGAAAATTTTGAGTAATTGTTTGTAAATTACTTAAGATATTTATAATTTTAGATGGATCGCTATTTGCAAAAATACCGCAAAGTTTGGGAAAAAGATCCAGCATATAAAAAATGGATAAGGCCAGCAAAAGACGAAACAAAAGCATTGTGTTTCTATTGTAAATGCCAAATTATTGCTAAGCGCTGTGATCTTATACGGCACAATCAAACCAAAAAGCATCAAAAGTCCGAAAAACACCTGTTGTTTGAATTATAAAATACCACCACACCACGTTTGTTCAAAAATTAATTCAAATACAACTTATAAAAAGTAGAAATATTTTATAAAAACTATTTAAAGGCCCGAAGAAGAGGAAAATACATTTTTATTCGAAAAACTTCGTTTTCATGGTAAAAAGTAGAAAATGTAGAAATATCACCACTTTTTGTCACGTTTTTTTTGGATAACAGCCAAACCATTGAGTTTTTCGATACAATACTAATACGAAAATTGTAGCCAAGACCATAGTTAAGAACTCTGTAGTACATCGCAAGAGCATTGGAATGCTCCTTCAGGCAGTTTTGGTCTTGCGAAAGTGCAAATTTTTCGTGAAAATATTGATAAATTACCATTTTCAGTTATTCATAGCGCAAAATCATAAAATGTTCTATTTCTTATTTTTTCCACTTTTTTTATCCAAAAATATAATGTTTTTTTTTGTTTTGTTCAATATTTATTTTGAAAATTATGAGAAATTCATTTAAAGTACAAAGTAATTGTATTGGTAGAGACAAGGTATGAAGAAAGAAGAAAGCAATTATTGTTTTAAACGATTTCACATCAAAAATTCCAATTCACTGTATTTTTCATTCAAAGATTGCCTTCCAAATCTTTTTGAAATTCCATACGAGGCGCTTTCTTTCAGCCTTCAGATACAGATGCCATTATACCTTCACGGTTTTTGTCGATTGAGCGCTTAGCAACACTAGCTAGTAGCTGGACATGACGCTCCGTACCTCGAATATGACAAGGTATTAGTGGGTCTGGAAATGGTGGATCTTCTACATCTACACATTCGAGGTATTGTTGTAAATGCTCATACGGAATTTTCCTTGGAAACGGCGGTTCAAATAACAATGCTTTGTCCTCTAAATCGATCATGTGAACGTAATCCGTACAATCAAAATTGATGTTTGGTTTTACATATTCGCGAAGCTCAGTTAAATCGCATACGTTGTCGCGAATATACAATATTTTTTTGAGTGCCAATATACGAATTTCTTTACAATCATCGAATAACATGCTCAACAAAACATTTTCACTGTGTGCGAAATAGGAATTATTCTGTATTACGGGATTTACGATGTTACGTAAGGTGTCTGGCAGATATTGCGTCCACTGGATGAATTTTCCAAGCAGAGCACTACCGTATACAGCCGAATTGTAGTATTTGACGTTGAAATACATGGGAACATACACTTTCATGATGTACCTTGCCAAAATTTTTACATTTTGTGATGGGTAGCGTTTGTTATCCATGTCGAATGTCCTACCGGTCCAGGTTTGATGTTTGCAAGATTAATTAAGCAATTACCATTTGAAACGGCTTGGGGAATTTGGTATAGATGTTTAACGTCTGTCGAAAGTTGATTTTCAGCATCTGTACTCATTGGAGGAATGTGTTCAAGTGGAATAAGTTGAAAATTTTCGATAACCTGAAAAATGTTTAGATTATTTCAATCAAAAAATTACAAAACTATATCGTATAGAGAAAGAAGTACATACAGTTATGATATTTACTTGTAATGTATTGCAAATATCTATCCTTTGAGCTAACGATCCAGTGCTTTTCGTCGGTCCAGTAGTGGCCGATTTTTCGACAGCGTTGTACAGATGTCGGAACGGCAATTCGTTGAAATGAAGTAAACAGATAAACCAATGTTCGATGAGACGCAATTCACCTCCAGATGTGCCAGTGCTTGCCACCTCACCGTCACTACAGACTGCAATTAAATTTTCAATTAAAAGATTTTTAGATTTGAAAAATGCAATTAATGCTTTGGAGGTTTCGCCTTTGCCTTCTAAATTCACATAGCCAATTAGTGACGAATGTGGTTCACGTATTACTACTAGGTGTGGTTCTTTTCGCATTGTAGTGTGATATACTTAATTAATTTTCTCTCGAGTTAATAAATCATTTTTGCGACCATCAAACGAAAAAGCGAGCAACGATTCACCATCGTAATTTGCTCGTAAAATATCGTGTCTCGATTTTTCACGCTCTCGGCTCACTTTTCTTTTATCTATAATAATGGTTTTACCTCGCTCATCCTTAAACTGTATGTCAGCGAATAAAGCTCAAGCCAAAACAGATGCTAATCGATCGGATACCCCAAAGCGATCGCACAACATTGCAAACCGTGGTGAACTATATCGTGGAGTATACATTCTTCACACGGTTGGTGTATGGATTTCCGGACCAGGAGGTTCATAGTTTTCCAATTCATGCACATCTGATGCGGTTGGTTGAAATATTGAATCAGATGATGCACCTGAATGTAAAGATGGTAACACAGTCTATATATCTGTTTCGACTGGCAAATATTTAGGTATTGTTTTGAGCTGGCATTTACATTTTCCGATTTAAAATATTTTCGTTGTGCTGTCAACAAATTCTCTGAATTTAGCATAATTTTTTGTTTGTCTCTTACAAGCTTCACGGTAATTTTTCAATAATCTGCCTAATTTCTTAATAATATTTTTTTTCCAATAACCTCAATATTTAATTTGTTCCAAATTTGTATCAATTTGTCGCAAACGTGTGGGGTGAATGTGTCATATGAAAACATTTTATTTACGTTTCTGCAAAGACGGTCAAGAAAAAATAATGTTTCAAAATGTCGCTCGTAGTTGGAAGCGAAATATCGTCTAATTCAGCCTCTAAACCGAATGCCAATACGTTTTGCGAAGGCATATGTTCTAGATTTGTTGATGACGCTGATGATTCTGGCTGCGTCTCCACCTCCACATTCTCTGTATTATCAGAATCCACTGGATCATCCATATTATTTATGTCTTAAATAAAAAAAATGTTTTTTATTAGCAGTGCACAGTTTATACACGAAACAACTATTTCAAAAACTTACATTTGCGGCAGATATTTTAAAATGCGTATTTAATTTTATGTGTATTTGATGCAGTGATCGTTTACAATAAACTAACAAAAATGCGTCAAATGAACTGAAAACAATACAAGAATAAAAAATAAGAAATAAAATAAATAGAATTAAACAAAAAAAAAAAAAAAAATAGAATAAACATAAGAAATAGAACATTTTTATAATTTTGCGCTATGAACAATTGAAAATGGTAATTTTTAAATATTTTCACGAAAAATTTGCACTTTCACAAGGCCAAAACTGCCTGAAGGAGCGTTCCAATGCTTTTGCGATGTACTAGAGAGTTCTTAACTATTATCTTGGCTAGAATTGGATCGATCGAAAATCCCAATGGTTTGGCTGGTTTAGGCCAAAATATCCAAAAAAAAACGTGACAAAAGTCTGAGTAAAACTGGAAGTCAAAATCTGGAAGCTCGATTTTTACCGTAGACGTATGGTCTAGTGGACTTTTTTGCTCAGTACAATCCCAAGAATCAGAAACACGAAGCGCCCATTAAGATTTTTTTCCTTCCATACTAATCGCCCCACCCTAGTTAACATACTTGGTTTAAATAAGCTAAAATGTTTGAACTAAATCTAAATAGTTTCATATTTATATTTTGTATTCTTATACAATTTTAAGTTTCGTTATTTTTTATTTTATAAATTCTTAACATTTAAGATTTTTTACTAGCAAAAAATTAATATTTATCCTAAATAAAGGAAGGAAAGTGGGTCCATATTTTAAGTTGATGAAAGTTTTTCGTTAACTAAAATCGAATAAATTTGCATTATTTTAATGCATTTTTATTTATTTTAAGGAAAAATTTATAGCTTTTATTTTAGTAAGGTGTAAACTTAATGTTTGTTCATACATTTTTCTAAGTGTAGATGCTTTAATTTTAAGTTCTAAATTTCTAACTTAAAGTATTTCCACATGTTTTAAAAAGAGCACCTTTCGCCTTTTTTTTATCGTTTTTACCACGCTGTAATTGGATATTCCGAAACGTTTATATTCTCAGTAGATCTACAAGTAAGTATATGTCAAATTTCAAGTTCAATTAAGAAGCAGTAATTTTTTCTAATTTTTCGCATTTTTGTTACAGATTTTAACAAAAGGAGATTTCGGACAACAAAAGCAGATTTCAACAAAAGGAGTTTGGGCAGAATATTTACGCTCATCGTAAAAATTCTCAGAACTCCCGTCTTAGTAGATGTCTGAACCGAAATAGCTGTCAATAAATTACAAAATACCAGCTCAAGTGGCTTAGATGAGGTAAATATGGCCGCACTTTTCTTTGTTGACATCATTTTGTCCACGTTTTGTTGCAGATTCCAAAAAATATCACGTTAGTGAATTAGCTCATACTCCAGGGAACTCCTATTTTAAATTTTAAAATTTTCAATGAAGTAGTTTGCCACTCCCCGTTTTGCCACTTCCCATAACAAATACCTTTCATTTAATTAACCCATACTTTATATATGTAAGATTTATTTATAGATTCAAAACTTAATTTTATTTATTAAATATTTATCTTCTATTGGCACAAAAAATATAAACTCTTATGCAATTATCTTTAAATCAAATAAGAATGCCGAGAAATTATATTATAGCAAAAACATACCAAATATCGAAAAATATCACCTCTTATGTATATAAATACCGTATGTGTATGGCGTATGAGTGTTACACAACTTTTAAATTACATCACTCATACGCATCGTCTACATACATTAAACATGAATTTGGATCTACAAGAAATGCTTGTAATTTTTTAAAATATCAAGTTGTTATACCCCTTTTATATTTACATACCATATGGAATCCATAAGAAATATTGTTTTACTAAATATGTTGAAAAAATACTATTCCCGTGTAATACAAAATTTATTTCCCATAATATATTTTTTAAAGCAATAAATCATTTTCAAATATAAATTAATAAATAACACATGTACTAGTTATAACTTTACAACAAATTACACATTCAATGTGTAATATAACAAGAAATTTATCGAAAACTTTTCAAATTGTTATACATTAGACTCATGACACCACCCACTTAGAAAAAACAACCCAAAACCTTGATTTTTACCAATATAAGGTATAAAAAATGAATACCGTTGCAAATAAAAAAAAATGTATAAAACAAGTAACAGAAATGAAATTTTTTAACAGATTTTAGCAAATAGAAAGAAATAGCAACTTTAACTGCAAATGTTGCTCAATTTCTTAAAAGAACTTTTTCGTTTTATTTTTATTTTATTTGAAGAAAATGTATGGAAAAATAAAAATAAAATTTTATAATTCCGTACACGTAACATGTTGCAACAATTCAATCAGTTATCGTGTCTAAATGGTGTGCATATATATACATATATATATATATATAAGTAACATAAAGTTGCCACTTTTTCTACATTTAGCAAAATGGGCACTTTTAAACTTTTTCGGATTATTAAGTGATAACAATTCTTTAATAAAATATCTAACTTGCAAATAATTAGAATCATTAAATTTTTTCTTAAATTTATGAGGTCGTTTCCCGATTGTATTTCTTTAATGTTGGCGTTCGAAAAAGTTCAGAAAATAAAGTTAAAATTTAAAGTCTTCAAAATTCCATAAGCATCTTCAAAATATAAATCCACTTCAATAGATTAAATAATTAATATTCTGAGGTTTATTAATTTCTAAAATTAATCAGGTTCTGAAAATATATTTAAATTTTTTATAATTCACTACAAAAAATCTTGTGAATTTAAAATTCTGTGCATCACCGGATCAGATCATATGTAATTTGTAAGATTTCTTAAGGAATATTTTGTGTAAATCTGGATAAATTTGAATATCATAAGCTGTGAAACTTCGATAGCGGCAATACTGTGTATAAGACAGACCTACAAATGCTGTAATGCTTAAATTTGGGAAGAGTTTAACTATTGCTAAATCTGTTCTATAACGAGACCGACTAGTAAGAATAATATAATCAGATTTGATTAAATTTTGACAAAACGAAAATCCAAGTTCGTCCATTTTAGATTTTTAATACGGGAAATTATTTTGTTTGGTTAAAGAAAATATATCAGTTGTCCCTTAAATTTTTTTATTTTGACATTGCAACGATTTCACCTTTTAAATTGTCTTCTTTTATTGAAAAATAATAAACAAAGTTAAAATTCTTTATACCAACTCTTTATTTACACAATAAACCAACTCTTTATTTAAACAATCTCTGTTAAATTACAGTAAGACTTTAATACAAAATTCTATTATGTTGCACTCTAATAGATTACACAATTTATTCAATTAATCATTAATGTTGCCATTTCAGCGTTTTATTACCAACTGCACTGACATGCTACATTGCGCACGTATGTATGTGTGTGGTGAGATTAACTAACAAATGGCAGAATTGTCAGGAAGTTGTATATCGGAAACGTCGAGTGTGATGTTTGCTATGTCGAAGTTGGCAGAAAAAAAACACTAATGAAGAGTTGCCATTGATGACAACTGTTTTAGATTTCGGAGCTGTCATATGAGAATTTCTGTTTCTACGAGTAAATGGAAAAATTGTGATATATTCAAGTTTTGATATTTCAATATTCAAGTTTTGATATTTCAATATTTTGATATTTTGACATTGATGTGATATTTTGGTATTTTGACATTATAATATTTTGAAATTTTATTATTTTGATATTTTAATAATTTAATTTATTAATATCTTCATATTTTAATATTTTCATATTTTGACATTTTTGACATAATTTGACATTTTCGCATTTTTATATTTTAATATTTTTGTTTTTTAATAATGATATTTTGATAGTTGGTCACATTTTTCCAATACAATACAGTATGTATGTTATATAAAAATGTTTATGAGAAGCAGTAGCCCACAGTAAGAAATAAAATGAAAAAGAAAAAATTAAGTTCAACGAAAATTGTTAGATCCAAAATGTTTGATAATATTTGAATGCACAATAAGAAGAAGAAGAAGAAAAACAGTATCCAACTAGAACAAGAAGTTATTTCCACTGCATTGGCGCCTTAGAAGTTAACGATTACATTTCATTGCTCATACCACATGCAATTTAACAAAAATTTTTAAATGAAAGTAAGCAAAACTAGCAGCAAACTTTTGCGAAAGCAAAAAACTTTTTGTTACAAAATACAAGAAAATAAAAAAATATCCAAAATTCACCTGAGAAATATTTAATGTAAGAAAGAATGGAAAAATAAGCAACAAAACTTTATTATTGCTTTACAGCACAAAATTTTTTTTCATAAGAAATTGCTAAAACACACATAAAAATGCATAGAACCCGTAATCAAATGCAATGAGGTCATTTAGCTGGTTAACAGTTTAGCAAAGCAGTAAAAGTTTTAATGTTATTTTTAGGAAACCTTTACGCACCTAACTTTATACACCCGCTAATCATTAAGTGACCTTCAAATTATGCTTCAATTTTTCAGAATTTTTTTTTTAAACTTTAAAAGAAATAAAATTTGTTTGACTCACTTCTAGTAGAAGACATTATAAATTTTAAAAATTATTTTTATATAATTTTCCTTTAACAAAATTTTTTTGACATTATCACAATGCAAAAAAAAATTTAAACTATTTAGCTATTAAGAACCCTGGATTTATACTTCGAAGATTGTGGTTTCTAGTGTTTAATAATAATTTGGTAAAGAAAAAATATATGTATTTAAAATCTATTTCGCTAATAAATTATGGTATTTTAAGATCGTATTTGATCATCTTTAAAATGTTTTAACAATTTTGCTTTTATTATTTGTTCATTATAGTTCTATGCAGGTTTTATACGAACATGTGAATTTTGTACGTTCAGTGTTAAAATTGTAAAGTTTTATATAGCAACACGTATTTTTATTTTAGATTACTATAAATGTTACAACATTAAGCAGTTGTTATAATTTTTATCTTAATACTATTTATAGAGCACATCTTAAGTTTTCTTTATACTTTTTTCGGTGTCAAAATCAATATTATCCCTTGATAAACTCACTTTTTAAGATTTTGAAGATAACAAATGATTTAATAGTGAGGTGTTTCGTTAAGAAAACTAAAAAGAAAAAAGTTTTTTTTTTTTTTTTAAACTAATACTATACCCTAAGTTTGAGTACGACTAACAACAGTTTGTTGTAAAGAAATTAAGATTAAGACATTTGAAAAATTATTAAAGCTTAAGAAAAATATTATACAATTATTGGCAGTTATTAATGATGTTGTATTTAAGTATGTTTTTTTTTCTTAATCTTTTGTTTACTTTTTAGAAACACATTGTTGGAAAAAATTTGTTAAGTGCATAATGCGGTAATAATGATTTTTTTTTTTTGTGTTGAAATTTGTATTACTACGGAAGTTGTTGTAGTTTATTGTTATTAGGATATTTAGCTTTTGAAATATTTAGGAAGTATTGATATATTGTAATAATTAGGGCAACCAAAGAAAAACTTCAAAAAACAATATTTTAAGTATTTAAAACAAGCTAAGAAAAATATAAAATTAAGCTGTAAAAGTTAACCAAGTTGTTATGGAAAAAAATTTTGTATATAATATAATGTAAATAACTTAGCTTAATTCTTGACACCACAACTTATGTTTAATCTAAATTGTTTTATCTATTCAAATAAAAACCATTTCTGGCTTCTTTTTTTTTGGTTGGCCTAGAAGTTGGGAAGTCGTTAGAAATTTATGTTCATTAATAATTTACATTTATGTGTTCTTTAATTATGTACTACACTATGTATATGTAATATAAGATAAAGGCAATTTTTAAATTATTTTCCACATATAATTTTAAGTTAGTGTGAATGCAGAAACAAAAAATGATGGTTTGTTTTAAGCTTTATGTCGGTTGGCGACTAAAATCTGCTTTATTTGTCTGACGCCTGTAGGAGTTTAATTTTTTTCATCTGGTATACGTGGGTCTTAAAACTTGAAAACTGATTATTACTGCCTTGATTTAACGACTGAAACGATTGGTTCTTACTTTAATTTTCCTATTGATAGTTAAGTCGTAGATTGGACACACTCAACTATTGTCCAATAGTGCAAGGACTCTTTACGTAGACTTTGTATAAACAGTAGAGTAGACATCTATTTGGTTCGTGGACTCCGAGTCATTGAGCATAACGAGATAACGAATTAGCTGCCGAAGCGCGAGGTCCAGTTATCTGTCGAAATTGCAATAAAAATTTGTGTGGGGGTACTGACGGCTCTCTGCTGGACCGCGGAAAAGCTGGCGAGTGATAATCGTAGGGGTACCGAAAAAATAGCTTAGAAGATTATCTATTTCGCAATCTCTAGAATCGGTATTCTAAGTTTCTTGGTATTTGTTAGGGGAGTGTGGGCACCCTGGGAGCCATCACATCTGACTGATCTTTTATAAGGCTTATGGTTTCTTATCTGGTAATGTTAAAGACCCAATTGATTTTTGACGAACCAGCTTAACCTAACCTAACCTTATCATGTCTTCAAATCTCAAATTAAAAATACATAAATTTCAAATATTCTTATGACACATATTTTTGTTTACATTTTAGAGACAAAAGCCAAGAATTTCTATGACTTGGCAGCATTTTTATTCATTTTTAATTTTTAAGCAATTTTTAAATTTCAAATAAAACACGGATATTTAAAAAAAAAATCGTGAAACTTTATTATATCGTAAAGTAGACAGAATGAGGTTATGTATGGAACAATATATCGTGCAGATGGCCGCCGCGGCTTTGCTGGCATGCACGCGATCTTTTAATGAAATTTTCAATGGCCGTTTTGCATGAATGCTGCGGTATTTCATTAATGCAGCGTCCAATTTCCTCTTTTAAGGCTTGAGTCGTCGTCGGCTTATTCGCGTAAACCATCGACTTCAAAAAACCCCAAAGAAAAAAATCTAATGGTGTTAAATCGCACGATCTAGGCGGCCAATTCTGATCTCCAAAACGCGAAATAACACGACCGGGAAATGACTGATGCAGCAATTGAATTGTTTCTCTGGCTGTATGACATGTGGCGCCGTCTTGTTGGAACCACATGCCCTCCACATTAATTTCTTCAATTCTAGGCAAGAAAAAACTGGTTATCATTTCACGATACCGAACACCATTGACTGTTTGCGCTTGACCTGCCTCATTTTCATAAAAAAAGGTCCAATGATTCCTCCAGCCCAAAAACCACACCACACAGTGACACGTTGAGGATGCATTTGCTTCTCGTGAATCACTCGAGGATTTTCCTCACCCCAAATGCGACAATTCTGCCTATTGACGAAGCCATCAAGATGAAAATGGGCCTCGTCACTGAAGATAATTTTATCGGCAAAATCAGCATTTTCATGTTGTCTCTCCAATACCCAATTAACGAACCCCTTCGCTGTCCATGGTCAGCTGGCTTCAGTTCCTGAGTCAATTGAACTTTGTATGCATGAAGATGCAAATCTTTCGTCAAAATTCGCTGCAAAGTGGATTTGGAGACACCAATTTGCTGAGCACGGTGTCAAATTGAGGTGGATGGAGTTTGAGCGACATCATCACGTACAGCTGCGACATTTTCGGTCGATCGACCTGGTCGATGGCGCGTTGTTGTCTTTACATCACTAACAGACCCAGTTTCGGCAAATTTATCCATTAATCTCTTTACAGTTGACTCTTTTGGAGCATTATTGTGACCCCAAATTGATCGCAATTTGCGAACTGTAGCCGCAAAACTTTCACCAATTTGGTAAAACAATTTCACAATGAGAATGCGTTGTTCATTCGTTAGCGCTCCATTTTTACTAACCTCGTACCTTCTACTAGCAAACAATAACAATTGTTCAAATGTCAAACAATGACACTTCGAATGTTGCCAGATTTAAAAATTGCGTTCTTCTTGGGACACCGTTTATAACTACTTAATAAGTCTATATCTACTTAAATTTGTATGAAATATTTATATAAAATTCGAAAAAAACAAACCTACGATTTTCCACATTAAACTGCCGTTTCTATACAGGCAAACTGAAATTTCTGAAATTAATATTAAAATTGTTAAGCTTAAGGCCCTAAGTCGGCTTGCTGTGCGCTTTAATGTTGGTTCGAATTTTACTGGGGATCGGAGCACTACTTCACCTCAAATACTCGCCGTTTTTTCAAAAGCAAATTATTAATTTACATAAGTACTAAGCAAGTCTCAAACATGTTTAGAAAGGGGCTGAAATATCAAAACACATATAGTGAATTTTCCATTAAAATTCTCTTAAAGACTTAGGGACGGTTTTCCATTAAAATACATTTGTTCAAAATGATTTACTGTCATTTAACGATTTTCTTAGTTTCATTAATTTTTTTTGTTTCATTCGCTTGAAATTTTATAAAAAATTTACCCACAAAACGAAATTTTGTTTCTGTTACAGTTTCTATAAATTGTATAAAATATAGAAAAAAGAAAACAATTTTAAATAAGTAATTAATAATTTATTTTTACAAATTCAGTAGATAAAATTCAGATATCTGAATAATAATTTCTTTTTACTGATTTGTTAGAAGTTTAAACAGCATTTAAAAATAAATAACAACAATTACTGTATTTTAATTGAAATATCATTTCTGTTACACTCAGAAAAAAAATTGAGTAGAAAAATTTGTAAACGGTTTTTAATCCCACTTTACTATTTTTGTACTGATTTTTAGTAAAAAAATCATTTTTTAGCAAATCATTTTGCTATTTACATTTTACATATTACAGAGTTTTTATAGAATATTTACAAATTTTTGTTGCTAATTTCAGTTATCATTTTACAAATTTTTGAAAACCGATTTGCTAAAATTAGCAAAAAAAAAAATTACTAATTTTAAAAAAGTGGATATTGAAGGAAATGTTATTTCTAATAATTAAAACTTATACATACAAACTTAAATTGCCCTAAAATGTTGCATAGGTTTTAAAAAGGGATCGAAAGTGAAGATACCGACTCATGTCTAAAAAAGGACATCCACGTAAAATAGCACTAAAAAGTTTTTTTAGTTCTAAAATTTAACCTGAAAAGTAAAAAAAAATTGAATTAAATATTTTTTAAAACAGAAACTACCAAATTAAAACGA
The DNA here is from genome assembly GCA_949748255.1 of Eustalomyia histrio. NCBI lineage: Eukaryota > Metazoa > Arthropoda > Insecta > Diptera > Anthomyiidae > Eustalomyia > Eustalomyia histrio. Next base: position 195,731,333 of record OX456523.1, read on the forward strand.
AATAATAAATTCGTTAAAAATTTAAAACTTTGTACTAATATTAATAATATTTAGTATTTTTTTTGCTGATTTTAGCAAACAGATTTTAAATTCCACTTTACAAAAAGTCTACTAAAATTTATTAGCGGCTACTAATTTTTCTACTAATTTCATTGTACTACACGTCAGCAGACATGTGTTGTTAAGATTAGCAAAAAATACCGCTGGACTCAAATTAGCAGAATTTCCCGTAATAACAGCAAAATTTTCAGTTGCCATTACAGACTTTTTTGGTGAGTGTATGTCAAACCGCACAGCATTCGGATTTGTCATCTCCGATTTTAACAAAATTCCACACAAATATCGTAAATGGGTAGTGTTTATCAAATCATTTAACGTTCGACCCCAAACCCTTTCGGTTTTCGAAATATGACGTCATGAAAATTGGCAAAAACGTCAAAATATCGAAAAAGTGTCCATACAAAGTCGCCCATAACTTCTAAACTATATAACCCAAAATTTTTCTATTGGTACCATTTTAAAGGTGAAAAGATTACCTTCAAAATGGCGTCCCAAACGTTTTTTTGTATTAAAAGGTTGAAAGGTTTTCACTTTTAAAATGGTACGAAGAGAAAAATTTTAGATTGTATAGTTTAGAAGTTATGGGCGACTTTGTATGGACGTCATATTTCGAAAACCGAAAGGTTTTGGGACCGAAAGATTAATGATTTAATAAACAATCTCCATTTACAATATTTTTTGGCGAATTTCATTAAAATCGGAGATGACAAATCCGAAAATTACAGTTTTCTGTGCGGTTTGATATGGAATGACCCATATACTAAATAAAAATACCAATTTTTGAACTCCTTTTTTACTTGATAAAATTCCAAGTTGGCCCAAAATTCGATACAGGTTGATCTAAGATTTTTTTGTTCTAACACATATTCAGATTTGCTTTATTTAGATTTTCTCTTTTGTCGCGGTTTACCCACACCAATTTTTATTGCAGCAACTTTCTTAAATTCTCGTTTGAACTTTCATTTGTATCCACACTATGAAAGTCTCTTAATTAAATTTTGATATCTTTTACATATAAAAAAAGAACGAATAAGAAAACACAAGAGAATTAAGAGTACAATCAAGTCTGTACCCCTTTCGTTCTTCTTTCCTCCCTCTCCAACAAACTCAGAATTGCTACAACTAAAATTGATGTGTGTAAACCGGGACTTAGTTTAACGCTTCTTTCATCTGTTAAAATTATTCAAAATATTTAAAAATATATAAAATTAAATGGTTATCAAACTTTTTTTATTTAGGCTATTTCTTTTACAAACATTCGAATTCGATATCGTGGGATAGGAATATTTTTATTTATTGGTAAATACAATATTGGTAAATACAATATGGGGCATTTATTGTTATTGGGAGAGTTTAATTATTTTGAGAAATAGGTTATCGGCCTGATAAGATGTTCGCATTTAGAACTCACTAAAAAATTATTTGAATTAGGTTGTTATTATTATTTAGAAGAATCGTCTTTTTCTTAAAATTGTTCACCTGCTATTAAACAGTGTATTTTTTTACACGAAAATTTAACTACTTCTACTAAATTATCAAATCTATTGCTAGAAAAGTGGCTTCTATACATACTTTCTGAGTTTTTAATAATTTTTTTTTTAAATTACAATGCTAGTAAAATCAAATATATTTTTAAATTGGGAAAGCAAAAAATGGAAATCGTTATCTGTCTTTGTACAATATAGTATTTCTAAAAACATAACAAAAATCAAGAGACTGAAGGTCAAAATGAATATTTAGGCGATCTCGTATGCAATCAGCGATATGTATTAGTATATGTATTGTTATAAGAATGAATGTAAACAATAAAATTTCAATATTGGCAGGCAAAACACAAATATTGTATTCAATGATTGGCCAGACATATGTTTCTATATTTTATATTGTCCCATTATAAAGCTGATTAAAACTAAAAAAAAACATATGGGTAATTCCATTGTGACGGGTGTGACCATGATAATCACATTTTTGATTATAATTCAAGAATATACAATTTAAAAAAAAAGCTGTGATTCCCTAGGATGTTAATCTTAATAACGTTTAATAACAGCTTGACACTGAAATTCGATGATTTCTGTTCAGAATGACCATTAGAAGACTGTGACAATTTTGAGCTCTTAAAGAATTATGCCTTTCAGGTGATATTATGTAAAATTTTCCGTAGAACGCTTAATTATTTTGATGTAGTTACTTTATTGAAGTGTTTTTGATTGAATCAGCAAAAAAAATCTTTTCTTAAAAAAAGCTTTTTAGAAAATGTGACGGGTGTGACATCTTTATGTGACGGGTGTGACATAGTATGAAAACTCGAAAAGTTTGGATAAATAAATTTTTTTTTTGATTTTAATTACATAAGCATATTAAATATTGGTTATTGATTTGACGAAGTCCCACCTTTTGTTTAAAAAAGAATTTTTCTGCACTGCGTCGTCTTGGGATGCGTAAAAAACGATAATGTTAATTAATTTTTTTTACTAGATATTTAAAACAGTCTAGTGGTGTTTTTATAATACATTTCCGAGCTTTAATCACTGTCCATAATTATCATTGTCTTGTACACAATAATTAACAGATTTTTATTAAAAACTAGTAAATTCATTTTTTCATTTGTAGGGCCGTTTTACGTGGAATTGCCCATATATAATAAATAATAGAAAGCTCCCTATTTAAAAATTGGAAAAAATAACAAAATAGAAAATCCCTTTAAGTATGTTAGAATTTCTTATACAAATTTAAAATGGCATTAAATGTCCAGGATAAGTACATAACATACATACACTCAGAACATTATGTAGTTTACTGTTTGTAGTTTAATAAAAAAGTTTTCCGTTGCATTAAAAAATAATGGAACACATATTTATATTTAAAAGAAATATCTATATTAAGTTTTTTATACATTTATTCGAAATGATTTACTTTTTTCAGTTTCATATATTTTTTTCATTTGTTTGAAAACGGAAATTTGTGGTTTATTTTTGTCCTAACAGTCATTACAAATTAAAATTTTGTTTGCTGTCTCTTTCAAAAAAAAAAATATTTAAAAAATTAAAAATTTTTTTTTATTTAAATTGTATATATACATAATTATTTCAATTTAAATTACAAGAACTTCATAAACACACATACATACACACACAAACACATGCACACAAAAGGTTCTATATTAAAAAAAAAAAAAATACAAAACAGGAAAGAGTTTTAAATAAATGATAAAATCATTTATTTTTTAAGGAATTGGTAGGTAAAATTTTTACATTTATTTGAAGTGATTATATCATTTGTTTCTTACGGATGTGTCAGTTGTTTAATTAACATTTAAAAATAAATAACAAAAGGCATTTAATTTAAATGAAAATTAAGTAGACCGGTTTTTTAATGAAATATCAATTTTTGTAAATGACATTTTCTGTTATTTTAACTAACAAACTATTTTAAGTGTAGTATATACAAGTAGATATTTATTTATTTTCTTTTCTTGCGTTTGTAAATATTGTACATTTTGCAAAAGGTTATTGAATTTTTAAAACCTATGTAATACCAACATAAGATTTGTTGATATTTCATCCATTAGGTCAGTGAACTGAAATATATGATAGAAATATTCCTCTTAACGTATTGTAATAGAATACGGAATAAGACAATTTTACACATTCTACAAAATATAAATAGAATTTCAGTCCAGTCTCAGTAATAAGATGTGTTGATATCTTATTAAAATTTTACTCAAGTTAGAAAAGTTTGAATAAAAAAATCTTACAGTTGTCTGGTGAGAATTCCAATAGCGTTGAAATATGTGATTAATTTATTCTAACCGTATTTTTTAACTTTCGGCCCAATCTTATATATAGAAGACCAAAAGGGCGTCAGTCGAAGGGGTATACTTTTTTCTAAAGGTCCAACTATATTAAGCAAAGTTAAGGAAAAGAGTGATACCATACAAACACATTGAAGTAACCATATTTAGTTTAAGTCAGCTTTTGAAAATGTTATATCTCTATTAATTCAGTCAATCAAACAAACAAATCAAAATTTTAGAAATTTAAAGAAATGCAATTGTGCGAATCTCAAATAATTAATTTAAGTCAAATATGGTTGTCGAGTAATTTTGGTAAATCTTATGCGAATTTTTGTTCACTTTTATCGAAAAATTAACATAATGCAAATTGCTGACGATAAAGTATCCAGCCTGAGAATTAATACAATTGGCACCTCTGAGTAATGGGAGGAATAATACAAAAACTAAATTACAAAATTTATTCTACAAAAAACGCTATAACAGTTGTATGACAACAAAAAAAAAATGGATCATAAAAAACAAATCTTAACAAAATTGCATTAAATCGCCGCGTTTTGAAATGTTGTATATTTTTCTAAATTATTTTGACCCGCTGATTAGGAATATGCTTTTTATATTTATCCATCACGTCTAAATTTTTAGTAATCACGATTATATATTGGAAAATATTTCTTCTCTTAAAAATTAAATATTTTTCAATTTAAAATAATATATAGCAAAAAATCTTTAAATTTTAATTTCACAAAATGGAAAAAAATCGATGCGGTTTAAATGATTAATATTTTAAATGGATTCGTCTTGCTGGTTATAAATTTTGAACATTTTAAATCACTTTACAATTTTCGGAAAGTTTTATTGTTATTCAATAATTTTTATTATAAATAATTTAAATCCATCATCAAACTAGTTGAATTTTATCATGAAGAGAAAATTTGTAAAAGCCACCAAAACACTGTAACGTCATTCAATATATTAACTTTTCTAACCAATATTAAAAAAAATATTATCTTGAACATTACTTACAACCTACGATTTGTAGATTTTTAATTTTGAACATTTATTCTGCTTCAATAAAAACTAACACTCGATTCTAAATGTTAATGGTTTTAACCAATTCTAATATAAGTTAAAGTTATGTATCAACATTAGTGCAGTCAACCCTTAATTTCCACAATTTCAAAAATTATAATAAAATATTAAAATTTTCAAGAAAAACAACTTAATGAAAGTGTCTGTGTTGCAGTGGGTAGAGACACAGCCTGCTAAGCATAGGGTGCTGAAATGTGTTAAGTTTGTTTTTAATTAAAAGACTCAATTTATTTCTGTTGTAGCTACAATATTAATTTTTAACAAAAATATTCAAATTTCAAACCTGATAAATGTTCAAGTACTCGTATAAAATTGGACTAAACATTTTTAATAGATTTTAACCTAGAGGAAAAGAAATGGCCTGGCAAACAAAAGGTCATCGGTTCGCGGCATAAAAAAAATTTAATTTTAAAATAAATTTTGTGGATTGCGTGTTTATTATTAACATATTTATTTAAAGAATGTCTATTTATAGAACATTATAATATTAACATTATAATAAAAATTCGGAATTTATAAAAAAATTTTGGAAATCACAACAGTATTAAAAATTAATAAAAGTGATGAAACTATTAAAATTCATTTGACAAAAAATTCTTTTGCAACTATAAATCTGGGTTTTGTGTTTTATATTGTTTAATACATTAATATTCACATTTCCCATCAATATATACACACGAAAACATTATTGTTTACCCCTCTCTTAAAATTCTAAAATTTGAGATTTTTCCGGTTAGAAAAATTCGGGTCTTCTTCTCTACAACATATCAAAATTTTAGCTCAATTGCAGTTTTCACTTAGGAAAGGTTCCCTTATTGGTTTAACTATTAAACTGACCACCATTTTTTTTTGTCAACTTAAACAAGTTTTTCAACTTTTGTTAACTATAGGGTTCGCCATCTAACGTTTTTTTTTCAACTAGTGCTTATTTCGTGAATGGTAACACTTAGTTCATGTCTGATTTGACAGATAATTAGTTTTATCCTTCCGCTGAACGAATATGGTTGTGTATACGCTTGAACAACGCTGGTAAATATTGCGACATTACTTTGAAAATCATGGTAATGTTGCAGAATGTCATCTATTCAATGTCATCTTTTCAGATGAATCTCATTTTGATCTTGGCGGGTATGTAAACGAGCAAAATTGTCGCATTTGGGGCACAGAAAACCCGCACGCATACATTGAAAAGCCGATGCACCCAAAACGAGTCACTGTTTGGTGCGGATTTTGGTCCAGAGGCATAATTGGGCCATTTTTCTTCGAAAATGAGCAAGGAGTGGCCGTTACAGTCAATGGCGATCGTTATCGGACCATGTTGAACGAATTTTAGTTCAAAAAAATTGAAGAGGAGGATATTGGCAACATTTGGTTTCAACGGCGCTACGTGCTACACAGCCGAAGCTACACTAGATGTTTTGCGCCCTGTTTTTGAAGATCGCACTATCAGCCGCAGAGCTGATGTCGTTTGGCCACCTCGGAGCTGCGATTTGACACCGTTGGACTATTATTTGTGGGGTGCCGTCAAAGATAAGTGTTACGCCGACAAGCCAGAGACAATTGACGCTTTAAAGGACAATATTCCTGAAGCCATTGGTGATCGTGTAGGCTACTGCATGGCCAGCCGAGGTAGCCATTTGAATGAAATTATTTTCCATTATTAAGGATTGTACTTTCAAACATTATTAAACTTTAAATTTGTCTTTTAAGAATTGTTTTCACTAAAATTGATTTAATCGCTTCCTTTATCTAGTGGAAAATCATTTAATAATATTTTCAGGTTTCTTATTTTTTTTCTCCCTCAACTATGTACTCAATTTATAATGTAATAATTTTATTTTGTTTTAGCACTTTTCGACACAGTAATATCTAATGTCTTAACATTACTTAAGGCTAAGTAAATGCTTTAAAAAATAACAACTACTTCTAGTCATAGATCTTCCATCCAACTTTTCTTCTATGTTAGCACAAGCAAGCAGCTTTGCCTTTACCACTCAACTCAACTCTGCTCAGCACATCTAAGCGCAATACAATGTTTCCGCATACACATCCTGTTGCCGTTATAACTACATGGTACTCGTACATACATACATCTTTACGTTTAAGATATAATAGTGTTTTGTGTGTACAAAATATATTAACACACCCTTCTTATACGCAACCATGCATTAGAATGCATTATTTCCTTTTAGTTTCTCATTTTGTGTAGCTACAACAGAATACAAAATGAGTGCAAGAAGAGTTTAGCTTAACAAAGTCGAGCTGTTTGTGAAATTTATGATTATAAGTTTCAAAGTAAAAGTAGTAAACTACGTAAAGGTACAACAAGACTTGTACAGTTGTACAACGACAATAACAACAATAGCAACATACATACATATATACCACACAAAAAATGTAGAAAGCAAGAATAGTAAAAATGGTCCAATATTATTTTGCTAAAGGCTTAAGAAAAATGTAAAGCTTAAATCTGTGTATTGGTACACATGATTTTCTTTAAAAGAACAGTGGTAGAGAGGTGTTTTTTCAATTTTTCCCTGTTCATTTTTTTTATTTATATATAGACACTAATTAATTTGTCTAAAAAAATTTCCCAACTTACACTCAGAAAAATGTATGAACTAAAAATAAGTTTACACCTTACTAAAATAAAAGCTATGAGTTTTTCCTTAAAATTAATAAAAATGCTTCAAAATGATGATAATTTATTTGATATTAGTTTACGAAAAACTTTCATTATTTTAAAAATAGGGAGTCATTTTCCTTAATTTTTCTTTCTTTATTTATGTTAAATGTTCTATAAAAATGTTTGGAAATTTATTTCTTGTTAGTAAAAATTCTTTAATTCTAACAATTAATAAACTAAAAATAAGAAAATTTCAAATTTTATGAAAATACAAAATGTAAATATGGAACTTCTTTAGATTTAATTCAAACATTTTAACTTATTTAAACCAAGTATGTTAACTTTTTAAATTTAAGGAAGTATTTTCTTTAGCATTCTTTTCTTTAAAAGGTCATTTGGTTTACAGTTTAGATTGTATAAGTAATTTAGTTTAGACTATCAACATTAATGTAAGAAACTTCAAATTGAAAAAATTTGTATGTATTAAAGAAAATAATGTTTTCGTTAATATTAATACAAAACAAAAAAATTAAATTGATTACTTGGATTCTATGATGCAAATTAAAATAATTATATATCTATAAGTTAGCAGTTAATGAGAATTACAAATTAATAAATATTAATAAGAGAAATTTGTATGTGTGTATTTTGAATGCATATACCATGAAAATAATTTATAAACTAAAAATAAAGTTTATTCAACATTACCACAAATTCAAGCGTATTAAAATTAAAGGCAAAATTACTAATTTACACATAATTCCTACTAAATTTAAGAGCAAATTTATACTAAATTTAAGTAAAAATATACTCATTTTTAGTAAAATTAAAAAAAAAAAATAAGAAAAAATTTACTTAATTTAAGAAAAAAATTACTTATTTTAAGAAAAAAATTACTTATTTTAAGAAAAAAATTTACTTAATTCAAGCAAATTGTTTGTACTTGTTTTTAGGAAAAGGGTATACTTGAATTAAGTTAAAATTTCTTTTAAGCCAAATCATTCCCAAATTTCTTAAAATTTAGTTAAATTACCTAATATTTGGTAAATATTTTTCTGGGTGTATTGTAGGAAACTGTACTCCTACTATAAGTTGGGTAAATTTACTCTGTGTGCGTAAATAAAAAAAAGTACACACATTATGCGTCAATTGATGAACACAATATAGGTAAAATTACATTAAAAGTGCCTAAAATTTAAATCAAATTTTAAAATTGAACAGTAAATTTACCAAATTTGTGCGTAAAAAAACATGATTTTACTGTAAATGCAAACATATAATTCGTAAAAATCCTAAAAAAATGCGCATATTTTCTACTACGATGATTGTTTTGCAATAAAAACAATAAATTTATTGTTTAGAAACTCATAAAAATAATAAAAACAATATTTTTTTTGATTAGTAATTCCAAATAATTGATAAATTTAAAAAACTAATAAAGTTTTCTTTTTTAATTTTGAAAATGTTTTAGATTTTTTTTTCAATTTTAATGTTATATTTTTTTACCATTATAAGTTAGTATATTTACAAACTTTGAGCGTAAAATTTTTATTCAACAAAATAATACTAATTTTGGGAATAATGTGTTTAATTGTAAACACATAGTGTCTAAAAATACTTCGTGTGTGTTTTATTGTATATGAAAGTGTGCGCAAAAAAGTTTGACGCATTTGGTGTTTATATTTACCGAGTTATCGTAATATTACATAAAACTTTACCCATTTTATAGTAGTAAATTTACATTCATTTTTTGGAGTGGATAAATATACATATGTTAAATGTGGGATTCAAGTTTACTTCAATATGGGGTAGGCCAAATATAGAGTCGTCTGTCTTGCGGTAATTATGATCCAATTGACAACATCAATAATACTCTGCAACAAATTTTGGAATAGTGCCGTCAGCCTCAATGATTTCACCGTGAAATTAGGGTACTCTGTTACTTAAAGAAAGGTCCCAAAGTATTTATAAAGTTAGATTTTTTATTTAAATATCTTTCTGTTTAAATGATGGAGATGCAAATTAAGTTATAATTTGTATAGAATTTGTTATTCTCCTAATCTGTTTGGTATTAAAATTTATCGAATCGGTTGTGAGTGAAAATGTACGGACAGCCGAAATCCTTCCATACAAAATAGTAAATTTTAGTGCTTTTCTAAATATAAATAGAGCATTAGAAGTTTAAATTTGTTTCTCTACAATATATTCAAATTTCGTAAAAAAACGCATTGTATCAGATGGAATTGCTTCCTTGTTAGATTCCATAAAGTACTATATAATTTTTTTACCTTCGTTAAAATCAAACATGGAAAGTCTGCTGTGTGATTTACATATGAAATTATGACAGGTAGTAGAAAAAATTGTAAACGGATTTCAATCTCACTTTACTTACAATTTCTGTACTTATATCTGCACCTTTTCCAATTGTCAACTATATTTCAGATAATCAACTATATTTCAGAAAAAGACAATTGTATTTCGGAAACAGTCAATTGTATTTCAGAAACAATCAATTGTATTTCCGAAATAGTCAATTTTATTTTAGAAATAGTCAATTGTATTTCAAAAATTGTCAATTATATTTCAGAAATAGTCAATTTCATTTCAGAAATATTAAATTTTTATTCAGAAATAGTCAACTGTATTTTAGAAATAGTCAATTGTATTTCAGAAACAGTCAAATATATTTCTAGCAAATAAATTTACTAATTTTAAAAAAAGTGGATATTAAAAGAAATTTTATTTCTATTAATTAAAACTTATCTGCTATAACACAGCAAAATACTTTTACGCTACCAAAATATGACAGCGCTACCTGAGCGCTTAGTGATCAATTCGTTCAAAAGATAATTGTAAAACTAGTCGATTTATTTGAATCACTATAGTGATTATATAATGGAAAATAATCTAATCAACGAAAATTATTTTGCGTTTTGGTTCGATGAAAATATAATTCCATTAAAAAACTAATTTAACAATTTAAGTTTTTAAAGGTCTGAAATAAATTCCTGGGTGTATTCCTGATGTATTTATGTTGAATTAACCGAAATTTATTTAAAAAATATATATATCAGTGACTGCAAACAAACTCTGTATTTAGCAAAATATTCAGTAGTAAAAATTAATCTATTTTCTGGGTTAGAACAATACCAGGTAAAGCCATTCGATAGAATTTTTATTTTTTCTTTGACATTCTAAGGTTGATAACATTGGCAAAGCAATAATTTTAAACGCATAGACAACGCTTGAAAAAAATCATTTTATGAAATATTGTTAATACCAAATTTTAGTTATATGTTAAAAAATAATGAAATGAAAAGTAAATCTCTTATTTGCCTTAAAAATTTTAAATTTATAAATGTATTTTTCATGGGAGCTTTAGGGCCATGGTCTTGGCTTAGAATTGTATAATAAATAAAATAAATTTAAAAATAACATTTCATTGCTCAATTGCAGTTCTTTCGTTCGAAGTTGTATAAATCCGCAAGAAATTCCATTGAAATTTTATTATGCAAATTCTTGACTTAAAATGATGTATAGCTTGAGAAAAAGGGATCGGAAGTGAAGGTACTTTTCACAACCGACTCATGCCAAAAATAAGATATCCACTCGAAAGCAGCCCTTAAAACAGCTAAATTTTTACCTTAAAGTCAAAAAAAAAATTTCTAATTCAAGAATTAGCAAATTAAAACAAAATTTTAAATTAGGTAAAGCCATTCGATAGAATTTTTCTTTGACATTCTAAGGTTGATAACATTGGCAAAGCAATAATTTTAAACGCATAGACAACGCTTGAAAAAAATCATTTTATGAAATATTGTTTATACCAAATTTTAGTTATATGTTGAAAAATAATGAAATGAAAAGTAAATCTCTTATTTGCCTTAAAAATTTTAAATTTATAAATGTATATTTCATGGGAGCTTTAGGGCCATGGTCTTGGCTTAGAATTGTATAATAAATAAAATAAATTTAAAAATAACATTTCATTGCTCAATTGCAGCACTTTCGTACGAAATTGTATAAATCCGCAAGAAATTCCATTCAAATTTTATTATGCAAATCCTTGACTTAAAATGATGTATAGCTTGAGAAAAAGGGATCGGAAGTGAAGGACTTATGCCAAAAATAAGATATCCACTCGAAAGCAGCCCTTAAAACAGCTAAATTTTTACCTTAAAGTCCAAAAAAAATTTTTTAATTCAAGAATTAGCATATTTAAACAAAATTTGAAATTCTTTTTTGTTTTGATTATTATTAAGCCTTTGATTTTTTTCTTAATTTTGTCTAAAATATTTGTTAAAAAATAATTAATGAAATAAAAAAATGTTGTTGCTTTACAAACACAAAGAATAATAAAAAAATAAAAAAGGGTGGTTGCTTTATGTTGTTTTTGTTGTTTGTTATTTTGTTTTTTTTTTTGTAAGGCAATTTCAAAAGAAATTAGAAGTTTTAAAGTGTAACAAGTGTATCTAAAAACAACTGGATTAATTTGTGCATTTTAAATAGTTTTTTTTATAAATTAAAACTTTTCCATATCTTACAATTTATTGAGTTTAGTTCACTAATATTTAACAAACATTTTTGTTGTACAGAACCTTGTTAATATGAAGTAGCGGTTATTGAATTTCCTTCTAATTCCATTTACTAGAATAATATTTAGTTAAATTTATTGATGATTTTAGTAGATCGATTTAAAATTGCAGTTAACAGCAATTTTCTTATTTTGAACACTAATTTCATTGTACTAATATTAACAATATTTAGTACATATTTTTCCTGATTTAGCAAACCAATTTTTTGTTTCACTTTACTAAAATTTATTAGCACCTACAAATTTTTCTAATAATTTCATTGTACTACAAGTCAGCAGACACGTGTTGCTAAAATAAACAAAAAATACCGCGGGGTTCAAATAAGCAAAATATCCCGTGGTAACAGCAAAATTTTCAGTTTCCATTACAAAGCTTTTTTGGAGACCTTCGCCATGAAAAAAGTTGTTTTATGTCCAAAATGTTGTTTACCTTTATAATTTGTGTTGAAAAGATGATTATCATCTATAGGAAAATATGACAATATGTCAGAGAATTGGCATATTGTGTGCTCTAATAAAACTATGCCATAAAAAACCTTCCGGTGTACGTGAAGTATTCAGTACACTTCAGATATCACATAAGTTTCCGGTAGTCAACCCTTTTCAAACAACCCATCGATGGTTTAACATCGTCATGTCAATGTTTACCCTGCTTGCTATCTTCCTTTCAGATCTCCTTGCACCAACCTGCCACCGTTCCAGTTCCGTTTTCGTCATTTAAAAGTGTCTCCCGTTCTCCTCCATGTTCGGGTACGCATATAAACCTCAGTCGGTAGTTCAAAATCGTTTTTGGTTTTACAGACTCCATCGCCAGAACCCTAACCGAAGCCTAAATATCAGAGAAGATGACTGCATCCTTGGAGTAATCAAAACATGTAATAGCCATAACATCCGCCTGAAAAACTGTGTGATGAACTGTGTGAAAGATCCCTTAACCAGTTCTCCCGTCCAGTTTGTAGCCATTCTTGTGGAAATACATTCCTTTGGTATTTTTTATCTATCTATACCAACCTGTCCAGAATAAGGATGCCGCAATTTTCCAGTACAGGTTGTTCTGCTATCCTGTCACATTCTATATCAATAAAGTGAGAGCCTATTAGAATATCGAAGATCCTTCGATGCTGGTTATGCGGGCCTCCCAAATAACCCTCACAGTCTTTGATGGAGATGGTTTGATGGAGAATATTGTCACCATTGCGCTTTTAGTTGTCGATCTAATCGCGCCACTAATGCCTAGACAACATTACCGCTTATCAGGATCGAAGCCCATCACACAATAGCGGCTTTTGTAATTTTTGGTCTGGCAACACTTGTGTAAAGCCAAAGGGTCATTTTTGGGTATAGCCCCATTTAGAGGCTACTGCGCGTCTACATATTTCCCACACATGCTGAGCTTTAGAAGTTCCACTCTCGATATGGTATCTAAAGTAGAATTTCCAATCCAGAAAAGCTCTCACGATCTTGACACTATCTTTAATTTTCATGTAAAAATCTTGAAAAACATGAGGGGTAATCGTAACCTACCTCCTTTTCCAATTAAACAGATAAGTCTTAGTCTCATACGGGTTGACAACCAATCTCTTAGATGTTACCTAGTTATAACATAGATGTTACCTAGTTATAACATAGTAGAGGCCCTCCTACTTAAGAAATTCGGATCTTTTTCCCTCAGTAGTGTCGTCACATCATCTGCGTAGTAGATGTATTCGAATCCTCCATTGACTAAAGTCCTTAAAGGAGCGGATTAAAAATGTTTGTGTTATAGCTTAATTTAATGCTTTTAGTTATTATTTGCACCACTGTCTTTTTTTTTTAGCAAATACTAAGAATGTGTCACACAAGGAAGCACTATTGATGGCTGCCCCTCGATAGCAATGATATCTAATAGACGAGAAAGAAATAAAAGACACGTATTTTTTGGTGATCCAGTTCCATATTTGGTGGCTAAAATGTGGTGTCAAAAATTCTCCAACTTTTTTTTTGTGATAAATCAACAACGAAGTATTTTCGTTTGTAATCCCAAAAAATGGACAGTAAGTCGTAATTCCATTAATATATTCGATATCTGTATTATATTCACAAACTACTTTTCAAATAAAGGTTTTCAAGCTGTACTTAGGGTTTGTGTTCTCTGGGGTATGTTCAATAACTACAGCGGTGCCGTGTAATAAAACCAAAGGCAATAAAGCTACATGACCTTATTTCACACCGCATTGGAAAATAATGCCAAAGCCATATGGAGATAAAGTCATATTTGTTTGTCAATTGAAGTGGAAATAATGCCATACCAGTGTAAACTGTAATTAATTGTAATAGTTACATATGTATTGCCAAAAGAATGAGTTGTTATTGTCAAGCGTTGAAAAGGTATGGCGTACAGGCGTTGGAAGGCGGCCGGCGCGGCACCCATTGGTATTATTACCGTTTGGCAAGTTTTCATAACCATCATTTACATTATTTGGATTATAACCAAAATTTCTTTGGACATAATTCCAACATCGAATATTTTGAGATAATGTCCGTTGGAATAAAGTCTGGGCACCAACGAAATTTTCGTTTTCACAAGTACTTTAACGCTATGTACCACTAAATCTGAATTTTCTTATTTTAGGTAAAATTTGAACCCACTTTTTAACTGTTAGGCATCTGTAACATATATGAATTTCATCGCAATTGTTAGGAACCCACCAGCAGTGCTTCCTTGTCAGTGCAACGTTCATACTACTTGAGCTCTATAATGTTGAAAAATGTTTACCTTTATTGGTTGAATTTATTAAATTTTAAATGCATGCATTGTATCTGTTAGTACTTTAAAATACGGCAAAGGGGATTGTTTGTTAAATGCAACATTTACTAGAAAGGAAAATCTTGGTTTTTAGCAAACCTGGTCAGACTTGATACATAAAGAATACAAGTATTACAAATGGCAAGAAAAATATGAAAGAACAACAACAGTACAGACATGCATTGTTTACGTAACTAACTTGCTTAATATATTGCATTCTTATGACTAATTACTATGCTTTTTATTGTTGTACTACTATCGCTAATAGTAAGTAGTTGTTGGAAATTACTTAATCCGCTCTTAAAATGCATTTAAAACACTTGATTAGCTAAGTAATGGGGAAATGAAGTGCTAGTACCTTGTTGGATTCATTGATAAATTATGCAAATAAGTATTTTTTTATGTAACGTTATAAAAACTAGAGTGTTTTACAATTTGCATAATTCAAAGTGGATATAACATTTTCTTCTTCTTTTTCATCTTAATTTAATTAATTTATAATAGAATTCATTTTTAACAAGAAACTTTGTTTAGAAACTTATTTTCTCCTGAATCTTATTTTTTTCATGATTTCACAATTATATAGATTTTTTTATGGTGCAACAAATTCTTGTTGCGAAACAAAATAAAAAGTTTATTTTTTTATTTTTGGATTTTGCTTATAATTCTTAAGGCTTTTGTTGTTGTATAGTGTAAAGCTTTACACAGGACATAAATAAATGAAGCCATTTGTTAACAGAGTTGAAGTTACCTGCTTGTATTGTTGGACAACAAACTATTGTTGCAGGCAGCAAAACTTTTATTTAACAGTTACACCTATAAGATGTATAGGCACACTATGGTTAATAATCTTAGAACGTCATAAAGAAATTTATGATACACTGTACCAAATATAATTTGGTTAAAATTTCCAGAGCTGTCCGAATTCCGGGAAAGGTCCTAGTTCTATTTTTTTTTATGAACAGAGGGGGGAATATACAAGGAATTTGCCCAAAAAGCTAATTTAAGGAAATACTAAGAAGGTAGGTCCATATGGGGAGATAACATTTACCATATAACATTCATAGCCAAAATTTCTGTTTTCTGTTTCGTGTGCATAAAATTTAGAAAGATCCATTTTATAGAAGGAAGATTTCTAACCAAACCAAATAATTTTGTCATATTTGCAGCCTGTAGTTTGGCGAACATCGTTAAATCGAATCAAGAAATAATTATTTCACTACAAGTTGGGTAGTTACAAACATCAGCACAAATTCATTATAGTGATGTAGGGTGTTAAAGCTATGGTCGATCTTGACTGATTGCCTTAACTAGTCTGGGAAAATTCCACAAAATTTGGGTACTCAATTTACATGATTCGAAAGATACTTGTGTCCAATACATTTTTTTTCAATATTTGTGTGTTTTCTGTCAATGTATTTATAAAAAAATCGGTTTTATAGACCAATAGGGTTTGAGTCTTAACATGGACCGATTTCTACTAAAATCAAAAGAGTTTACCTAATTTTAAACAAACAGTGAAGTTATTTGTTATTCTTTTTTTAAAGCTTTAAAAATTTCAGTTAGGATTTGTCATGATGTTATATCAAGTTCCCCCTTCCAGTGGTTTGGGATGTGTGTTTAAGGGGACAGTTTTTCTGATTTTTAACTAAATTTTATTGGAAATTAGCGCAAGCTATAGGGAAAACATTTTTAAAATTAGAGACTTATACACCATATCGTACGATTGATGTAACGGCAACCCTATTTCGGTTGTCAGTTGGGTCTCCATACTTCAGGGGAAATATATTTTAAAATTCTGTTTTTTAGCCACGTTCTAATAGAAAATTCTAAAAAACCTCGATCAACTTGAATTACCTCATGCTCCAGGAAACACATATTTTAAGCTTCAGATTTCTGGCTACGAAAGGTGTAGACAGAACCTTCGTTTGTAATCCTCTTATTTCCATGTTCCTGCCGAAAATACCAAAAAGTACCTTGAGACTGAATCAGCTCACACACCGGGGAACACATGATCAAAATTTCAGGTTTATTTGGATAGCTTTCTAGCTAAAGGGTTTTGGGACCTTAAGTGGGCCCCTAAGTTTGAAAAGTTGTTGACTCTTTGTGCAAATCTGATGAAATTTGCAAAATCGATATCGACGCCAAATAAGAAACTAGAAACTTTTTAGAGGAAATTAACTCAAATACCAGAGAATACATGCTGTTTGGGTAGACCTTTAAGGTCGAAACTTTCCCCTTTTTAAACCCCTACTTCTAACATGTTAGCGGGTGAAATCCGAAAAATTACGTTATGTGTAAATTTGCCAATACTCAAAGTATCAGCTTTCAAGCCGAAACCCCTTTGGCCATAACCCAGGTCGCCAGAAGAAAAAGTTTTTGCTTTTTCATAATATTTTTTAAAAAACCCACCCTGTCGAACTTTTACACAGGAGGATGAACTAACATACCAAATTTTAAGTTCCCAGTTGAGAAAACCATTTGTGATGAAAAAATTTTTGAGGTGAACACATTTCTGTGATGAACAAAATTTAGGCCACCTTTCCATGTTCATTCTTACTTTTTATACCGCTAGACTGATTTCGCCTATTTTCAATATACAGATAAAACCGATTTTTTACGACAACCGAACTTCTTGCCTACTTAATGATTTGGTTGCAGCAACCGAAATATTTGGTTATCATAACACAATGTATTCCTGTATTTATGTTAGTTTATCGGCGGCTTTATTCAACCCGTTTGATATGCTAAGAACTTGCTGCTTACAACAATTTTTTTTCTGTGTACCCAAAAAATCTGCGCTTTTATCTTCGCACAGCTTAAAATTATTGTAAAATTATTGCATGAGAACTGTATACACTTTAAAGGCTCTCAAACCTTTCTTTCGAGGTGCTAAAAATGGAGTTGCCAACAGATATATACTTACATCAAATATCTGAAAAGTTTTAAATGTAATTTTGGTGAAATTGAAATTTTTAGAAACAACATTTAAATATCCCACTTTTTCCATCAAAATCGCACTTTTAATCTTCCGAATTTAAAGAAAGTTAGAACACTTTTTGACCTGATCCTCATAAAAAAAACCTACCCGATATTTGTTTTAATGCATTTTATGAACAATTCCATTCATATTTTTCACTATATTTTCTCCTTTTCTAGTTTTTTCTCCCATATATTAACAACTAGGTACTTTCCCACAATTTTCAACTAGGTCAGATGCATACTACGGTATAAAGTATCTCATGCTATGGCTTGACCCACTTATACATTATTTTACTTCTTTTGCAGATAAGATATAACAAATTATTTTTTTAGACATAAATAGTACAAAAAGTGATTGGGATTTCACCATTTATGACATTAATGTCACAATTTTATTGTTTCTGTCCCATAGTCTGGCTCTATACTAAAATAGTCTATACTAGAAAAACTTTCTGCGCCAAGAAAATTGTTAGCAATTTCCATTAGTTGCTTGTCATTATTATATTTCTCTTCGTTCTTAGTGTTAACATTTATTTTTTCTACCGTAAAAAGTTTTTCTTTGCAAGAAAATTTTCAACTGAAAATTTCTTTTAAAAATAAAAAAATGTATCACTACATTTTCTTTCTTGCATTTTTTACGTATATAAATTTGTTGTGACACAAATGATGATTGTGTGCATTGTTATTTGTGTTGGTGTTGGTGTTGGTATTGGTATTTTTATTTTCTGTTGGTTTTGGTGTTAGACTGCTAGCTAGTCTCAGAGTGCAAAGTAATTTGCATAATCTAATAGATCAAAAGATTGTTTGATTGCAACTGTGTTAAAGAATGTAATAAAATAGTCTACAACAAAATAATTTATTTTGGTAAAACCACTAAGTTACGATTAAAGAGATTGTTGTTATTGTATGAAATCAAAAAGTTTAAAGTTAATAGTTATTTGGGGTTAGAAAATAGAATTTCAAAATTAAATATAAATGAAAGAAATTAGAGAAAATAAAAATGCGTAGATGGAAAATGTATTAATGGAAATTGATGTGATATAATATAAGTTTGTTTATGGAAAGACGTAGTTGCTCCAGCAACTTGTAAACCGGAATGTATCTTAAACGCCATTATTTTCAAGTAATATGTTTGCTGTTGTAGCCTTAGCCATATGATATATTCCCGTATATAAATTGCTGTAGCGATGCATGGATATAAAAATATGCCCAAAACAAAATTCCACCAACATGTATATAAAATTAGTTTTTATCCAAAGTGTTCTTAAAATATTTTTGCTAAATTTTTTTGTTTAATATAAAATTAAAATTTAATTTTTCCAGACAATATTTATGATTTTTTTACCGTGCAATTTAAATCATTTTAATATTCACTTTTTTTATTCGATAAATTTTTAATTACTCTCATAAATTTTGCATTTACCATATAACCAACCACTTGGTATTTTTTTCTCTTTTCCAGATACACTTTTTTAATAATAAATAAATTCAACGGAAGATATTTTCCATTTGAATAATCATGTATGACGGTGTATATAGCCGTTTTTAGTTAAGCAACTATTTTGGTTCAAATATATTTTTTCACACACATATTAAACACATTTTACTAACGTGCCATAAATTTTAAACCACTTGAACACAAGAAGATGTAAAATATATGTATGAAATTGTATATGTATGTGAATATCCCTGATCCACATACTAATGCATTTACAAATAAACCAAGCAGCTGCTATGCCAGGAACAATCATATTCTCAATGTTACCAAAACACCACCACACACACACACACACAAATCCCTCGCAAGCATGGCAATATTCTCGCATACATATCGTACATGCAAGTATACACCTACACTCCAGGGTATCACAGAGTTATCTTTTTAAATACGTATGGTATATAAGCACTATGTTCAAATAGTGAAAGTTTATTGTTAATCTGTGTAAATTTTTAGTGGGATGCAATAACAATATTACTTTTCTAAATGAATAAACAAATTATGATTTTTGTAATTATGAAGAACACAAGGCGAATGTAATGTATTTTTTAGTGGGCTACGACTCTTTGTATCTTGTAGAATTAATTGAAGATATCTCTTTTCGAGCTTACAACTTTAAAGGAGAAAGTTTATTGACATTTCATAGACAAATTTCAATAATACTTTTTTTGTTGGAAAATGGCCCACATCTCGAAAACGGGAGGAATATGGCAAAAATTACATATTTTAAATGTACCCTTAAGAAAATCAAGATACATATAAATGTACATGATCATATATGGTCTTGTATATGATCATAAATGGCCATACATGATCATATACATAGTTCAGTAAATGATCATACATGATATATTAATATATGTCTTAGGATTTAAAATTTGACGTTGTATAGACGAATATGATCACCAAATGATCATATAGGAATCAGGTTCCCGAGTAAGAAAGTTTAGATATAATCATATGTAGCTTTATTTAATAATATATTATCATATATAAATATATATGTCGGTATGCATTATATAATATACAATTGTATAATACATTAATTTTTTTTAAATCAGCTTATATTTTATCAGATATTGATCTTTATAAAATTAGATATGGTTTATATGATAAGATATGGTATATATAATTATGTATGGTTTACACGGAGCCATATTTACTTACATATAACTTATACAGAACCATATATAATTATATAATATATGGCTTATGCAAAACCATGTATACATATGTTAATTATATATGGCATCTTATATTTGAGATATAATAATATATGGTCCATTATCAAAAATAAATTTTAATATGTTATGAGATATAATTATATATGATTCAATATATGGTCCAATATAAGAAATATTTTTTATATTGTATAAGATATAATTATATGTGGTTTAATATCAACGGTTTACGAATTCCAACCAGGAAAAAAAAATTTTTGTATTTTTTATTTTTTTCTTATTAATATTTTTTACAAAAATCAAATTTTTACCCATTTCGGGACAACAAGACCAAGAAAGTTTTGATGAGATATAAGATATAATTAGTTTACCAAAAAAGTTTGAATTCAATAGCTGCACAACTCTGCAAAGATGCCATTATGAACAAAGTATGGTTTGCCAAAATAATCTCAAAAAAAGTTTTATTTAGTGGTAGCACATCGCCATGGAAGTTTCAAAGATGTTCGTGTTCTATAATTTAAAATTTATTAAAAGTTGAAAAGAATTAAGTACAATTATTACGATCACGACTTACGAATTTGAAATCAAAATTAAATTCAAAGTCGCGTATTTCGCGAAAATTTCATAAAAAAAATGTTCCACTTCCGCGCAAAATTAGTTTTCAAATAATTTTATGTCCACGGAAAGTATTCTTATGTGAGAACCGGATCAAAGTATCTGTATCAATCTAGCTTAAAATCGTAAATTTGCTTTGTTTTCGTATACATATGGAAATTAAAAGCTCGCTATAAACTAGAAAAAGTAACAAAACATAAAAACCACCAAAAACAAAAAACTTTAAAATCGAATTTTGTTGAGTTTTTAAAAACCGCGAATAATTTAAAAACCACAAATTTGTTTTTAATTTTGATTGCAGATTCGTAATTTTTATAAAAATTAGGATCACATTGGAGAAATTAACTCGCATAAGGCATTACCAAGTTAAAATTTTTTTTTCAGAAAATATTGATATTTTCAGTAAAATATATATTTTTATATAAGTTAGTAAATTTATTTGATTTTTTTTTCTCATATTCTTTTTATGCACATTAATTAAGAATATATTAGAAAAATTTTGTTAAATTATAGGGAATAGTTTAAAAAATAATTCAATTTAAAGTCAACCTAACTTTTTGTATAAATGACTTTAACGACACCATTTGGAGATTGCGACTTCAAACTTTAATGTTTTTTTGGACCACTCTTAGGAGTTTTTTTGTTTTAAATATAATAATTATTTCTCTACATATTTTATAGTCAATAAGATATGATTATATATAATATTATTTATAGCTATATATAATTATATGAAACAGATAACAGAACCAATTTAGTCTCATTAATTATTTCCGAATATGTAATTATATAAAAGTTCCGAAGATATAATTATATATAACACAATTATATGAAAAATATAGTCTAATAAAGTCAGCCGCAGACCTCTGAGTGCATTACGCACTAAAACTCTCGCAGACCGAGTTCAAATCCTGGCGAAGGCATTGTTTTCGGAATCTTAATATATTTTTTTTTAATTTAATTTTTTTTTACGGTTTTTAATAAACTATATTCCGTATATAAAGGGTGATCCAAACATATTGCACGATGTTAATTGTGAGTCACACCTTAACGTCAAATTTTTTGACCTACTTAATTTTACATTTCTTTGTTTCAGTGTTTGACAAATTCAACCATGGGGAGGTAACACAATTGAAAAGCGCGTTAAGATTGTTGAAGCCTTTTACGAAAATGGGCGTTCAAATCAAAATGCATTTCATACACTTCGTGATTTTTTTAGTCGGCAAAATCGATCAAATGTCTCCACAATCGGAAGAATTGTGCGCAAATTTCAGCAAACCGGATCTGTAGGAAATGTGAAAATACCTGTGCAAGCTCGACCAGTTCGTTCTGCGGAAAACATTGCTATTGTTCGTGATAGTGTGCCAGAAGAGCCGTCAACTTAGAGTCGTCATCGGTGTTCGCGATCACGAGATGATAACGGACTTCTTGTGGCCAGAAATTGAGGATATGGATATGTACGATATACGAAACAATTGCTCTTTGGTGCGAGAAATTCAATGGCCGTGTTATCTCAAGTCTTGGCGATGTTAATTGGCCGCCACGATCATGTGATTTGACACCGTTGGACTTCTTTCCTTGAGGATAAGGTGTACGTCAATAAGCCAAGAACAATTCAAGAGCTAAAGGATGAGAGTCATTGCAAATAAGGACCATCGGATAGAGGTATGCCACCGAAGCCCTGGCGAGCATTTGGCCGATATTTTGTTTCACACATCATTGTCATAGATCCTTCTATCATAATAAAAAATATTATGATCATTTTCTGAAAAGTTTTTGTTTTATTTACAATTACCATCGTGAATTATGGTTGGACCACACTTTTTAATACTGTTTGTTCTTATCAGATTCAATTCGATCTAAAACATTTTCCGGATAAATTTTGCTCTTACTTAATCCCTAAATATATTGCTGAATCTAATTTGATCTCCCATTTTTTGGATTAATATAGATCCTTCTAAGTCCCAAAATGTATTGCTGGATCTAATTTGATCTGCCATTTTTCGGATAAAATAAGATATTAATATAAAATTGGATATGAATAAATATTGTGATAGATAATTTTTTTACTCGGGTATTTTTATTTTAATTAATTTATTAGAGATTAGCATTAAAATATGTTTAACTGTATCATTTGTCGATTTTTGCTGACAGAAATTTTTAAGTATTAAAATTTCACCATAAATTGTTTATTAGGTTTTACAATTGATTTTCGCAAAAAAATATTTAACTTCAACTAAGTTTTATGCATGGTTTTCACTATGTCATTTTTAGTGGCAATTTGTCCAAATTGTTGGCAATTGTATGAAAACGGGTTGTCATATGGTGTCACATGAATTTGCAGTCAGTTATGCACACGAACTGCCTTCTAAAATGACATACACGTGAAAACGTAAAATTTCAGTTTGTCAGCAGATATGGTAGCATTTTTTATCTATAACAAAATTGACAACAAGTTGTCAATTTTTTTTGTTATTATTTTTAAATTTTTTCACCTTTTTATTTAACTCAAATTAATATTTTCTTATCAGCTGTTCGCTTGCCAAAAGTATATGCATCATATTTGACCTTTGTAATTAAAACGGCGTGTCAGTCAACTGACGCCAAAATTTGACACAAGTCTTTGACACGCTCTGCTTTATCGACTTATAGCCTGTTCCTCTATTTCGAAAGAACACGTTCGTTCGCTTTCTAGTCGAAAGAAAACTGATTTGGATTTCACTAACTCTATTTCTATGCGAACGATGACTCGAACGACAAGTCGAATGAAAACGTAACTGTTTTCATACAATATTTGGTTTCTCTATTTCGAACAGCTCGAACGCAAATGTCAAAATCAGCCACTTGCTATTTTTTTGTCGAGTAAATATATATTTGATATTTTAAAAACAAAATGAAGTAAAAAAAGCAATGGATAACAAAAAGTAAGTACAAAATAATACAAATATTTATAGTTTATTAAGAATTTTAAATTTTAGTTAAAAAAATCAACAATGGACCATCCGAAGACGCTTGTATTTTATATGGAAGAAAGGCCTGATTTTACCAGAAGGACTCTGGTGTTCGGAGCAAACAAATTTTTCGCAGAGGAGGAAAATTTGACCAGAAAACTAAACTCCGTTTCACCCCCTATTACGCTGTTGCTGAGTTGTAAAAGGTATGTGTGTGTTGTTTGTGGCTAACGTTCATATTTAAATTTTTTATTTTACAATGACTTTAGCAGTGACCGCACCGAACAGACAACAGGTAACAGAGAAGCTCTCCAAACAACAATTTCATCCACAACCAATCGATAACAAACATTTTCACAAATAAACACACTTTCCAAATAAAAATTGATTTGTTTATTGTTATTTTTTTATTTCATTTGTCATATACAGCTGATCACTGTTAAACAGGGTTTTTTTTGTCTTTAAGCAGTTTAGTAGTATTTTTGCTACTTTTAAAGAAAATTGTAACAAATGCTTAAAATATATGATCTGGCATCTCTGTGATTTGTAAATGCGTAAGAAACAAAAATTGGCATACGTAAGTCAAGTCGATCGAAGGCTTTCGAAATAGAGAAACCCAAATTGATTCGAATTCGAGTGACTTGCTTTCGTTCGAGATCGAGGAACAGGCTATTATTGTCAGTTTTTAAGATGTAGTGAAAACGCATTTGACACAAAATGACTAGAATTCAATTGAGTCAGTTTTTGTTGTCAGTTCATATGACATAATGAAAACCAGGCATTAGTGGTAACATCACATATGGAAATTGTGATGTCAAATTATTTTGTTATAATGGAAGTTCCATCCGCGAACACTTACCAGCACTACTTTAAAATTCGGTCGCACTTAATTTTTTTGTATGTACGGCTGATTCATATTTTTGTATCATAGTGTATCTTCGCCTTATACTATATTAGAGTAAAGTAAAGAAAAAAAGGCATTGAGGCTATTGGCATTGGTAGGAAACTATAGTACTTTGCACACTGTCACAATTAATCATATTGACAACAACCACATAAACATACATTTAACTTATGTGTAATGTTTCTATTAAATAGTTAGAAGGAAAAAAACTGCAAGAAAAAACAGGAAAAGTTTTAGATGATAGTATCGATTTCGTTAACATATTGTCGATGTTTTTTTAAAACAAATTTTAGAAAAAAATAGAACTGAAAAATGACTAGTAGAGACATGTATTTATTTGTAATAAAAAAAACTGAATTACTTAATTTTGGAATAGTATAAGAATATAGAGTAAAAAAAATTGTAATACAGGTTACTAAGAAGTTGCTTGAGGAAAAAGCTACACATTATATTACATTAATTTTAGAACCAGTGGCTTTAGAATCAGTTGCAGGGAACCTAATAATTAACATAGAACTAAATTAAAAGGGATGTTTGGTGGGGAAGATACTTTTACTAAGGGGCATTTTTAACAACAAATCATTGTTGTAGGAGCTAGGATAATGAAGGAAAATAAGTGATTATTTGGAACAGACAGTTTTGCTGAGATATTAATACATTTTAAACATTTATTTAATTTTTTATATTTGTTATCGTTGTATACTTTTAGGAAGATATAAAGTAATAAGTTGCATTTTTCTTTTCTTATGATATTTTCTTATATACATATATTTACTTTAATTTGCAAGCTTTAAAATTCTTGTCTAAAAACAAAACTTTCCCTTTAATGGCCCAACTTATTTTTAAATATTTATACAAAAGTTATTTATTTGCACATTACATGCAATAAAAAAAATATATATAAAACAAACTTTTTCTTATACGAAAAAAATTGTGTACAAATTAATGCTTACATTTATACTCTTTTCATTCATTTTTATCAAGAATTTCAACATTTTTTATACAGTAGTTACAAAAAAACTGGGATGTTTTTCATTTTCCACGAACAAATGTTAATTTAACGTGCAACATATGAACATAAAGAAAATTTTTTTAAAAATATATTGTTAACATATTAGGGCTTTCCAAGTTTTCTTGAGTTTTCTACTTCAAGACATTACAGTCATTAAAACAGAGTTATATAAAAATAGTAAGAAGTCAATTGAGACATCGATTTGTTTGGAGAATACGAAACCAATCAACTTATTGAACTGTAGAGATTCTCTCTTCTTTTCATTACAGCAAATATATTGGAATATGAAGTTTGACGTTTTACTATATGGAGGTATTAGAGGCTACGATCTTAATTGGTCGGCCGGTTTTTGCGTTCTACCCAGTGTTTAAGGTCTAGACTGGTTAACCGGGCCTTAGTACTTTCTACAAAAAGGTACGTTTTTGATACTTTTTACTTTTATTATATGGTTGTATTAGAAAAAATGCTACAATTTATATAAATTTGATAAAAGAAAATGTAACAACTACGTACATTTGTTAAGCGGGTAAAGACCGGCCGAGCGCAAAGCGGGGTAATGGGCGGCTCTAATAGGTATGCATGACATCCACTTTCACGGATGTATAGACTTTTTATTTGGTCTTATTTCTAACAAATTTTATAGTCATTTATTTCTAAAAACAATTACATTCAAAAAGAAGACCGGTATTATAAAAAAGATTTCTTTCCACGCTTACAATGTAGCGGGCTTTGTCAGCTAGTTTACAAAAATAAACATATATATTTTTTATTTAAGTTTTACGCACAAAATATGTAAATTTACTAATAAATGTGCTTGAAACCTCAAAAATTTGTACAAATTTGTAACCAAAAATAGGGAGTCAAAAGACAGTTTGTTGCAAAAAAACTTACTGGTTTTTACTAGACAAATTTTTGCCAGTAATAATTTGCAAGAAAAAATACAGCTGAATAAAAAAATATAATTGAAAAACAAAGAATTTGCCAATCACATTAAATATTTTTTATAATACTGTAAGAGAAATTTAAATAGTCGCATTTAGAATTTTCCCTTTATTTTAATTTTGTTGCAATAAATTTATGTTTTTTATTTTTTTATATTGTTTGAAAACAAAAAATGAAATCTGTATAAGTGTTGTTGCAAAATCTGCTCTTTAAAAAATAACAGTAATTTTTCTCAAAAAAAAAAAAAAAAATAATAAAATAAAATAAGAGCGAAATTTAAGTAGACGCAATCTCAGTTGTTTTTAAAGTTTTAAAATTTGGTGTGTAAATAAACTAAAAATTAGTTTTCATTACTTATGTTTTTGAGAATAAAAAACATTGGCATTATTCAATATAAGATGTTCTTAGCGAGGAAAACATATAACACCTAAGGAAAAGTCTCAAATTAAGGTTTTGAGAAAGAAGGCTATTCAAATAGAGAAATAGCTAGACGAATTGGAAGATCAGAACACCAAAAAAGCTTACAAAATAATACTGTAACCAGAAAAAATAAAATAAATACAAAACTGACCAAACGTCAAATTTTTCAGATTAAGGAAGAAGACACTAAAAATAAACTTAATGCTTCTCAAATTGTACAAAAACTGACACTCCCTGTTTGAAAACGTAGAGTTCAACAATTTTTAAGCCAGGATTATAGCATTAAATGGAATAAATCGGCAAAAGCACCACCATTAACATCAATTCATAAGGCTCGCAGATTAGACTTTGCAAGATAAAATATAATTTTTTCCAACAAAAAAATTTTATTTAGATGACCCTGATGGGATCAGTCATTACTGGCATAATTTGCAAAAACCAAACGCATCCAGAATGAGTAGAAACTTCGGCGGAGGCACCATCATGGTTTGGGGTGGTTTCAGTTATTATGGAAAAGTTCGTTTATATTTTATTTCCACAAAAATGAACTGCGAAACATATATGGAAATGTTGGAAGATATTTTATTTGGAGGAGATTATGGACAAAAACATGACAATTCAACAGAAAAATGCAAGTATCCATGCCTCAAAGGTCACAAAATCTTTTTTTATCGGCTTCAATCCCAATTCTAGATTGGCCTGCTAGAAATCCAGTCTTGAATCCGATAGAGAATATTTGGGCAATTCTATCAAGAAGTATTAATGCCAACGGAAAGCAATATAACACCGTTTAGGAAATAAAGTTGACCATTTTACAAGCCTGGAATGACATTGAGGTTGGAACACTAAAAAAATTAGTAGAATCAACGCCAAACCGTGTATTCGATGTCATACAAAATAAAGGAGGAATGACCAAATACTAAAGTATTATTATATTATTTCCGTTTAAGTGAATTAATTAATTTTTATTTTATGTTAAGCGTATACTTTAAAAACTGCAGTTGTGTTTTAATTAAGTATTTGATTTACTATTTACTATGGAAGAAAACACTATTATAATTATTTGCTTTTCTACGTGCGACTATTTTAATTTCGCTCACTGTAGTGAGAAATATGTAAATTCCAAATTATTTACAATGGAAGAAGGAAAATGGAAGTCCAAAATGTTCTTAAAGAACACTTTACATCTAATTTCCGTTTTTTATTCATATTTTCCATACTGATGGTATTTACAATCAGCCAGTGCAGTCAGTTCAGGGGACTTATACCCTAATCGGGGATTTATTTTTTGAATGTGGATAAAAATTTCCGTTTGGGATCCGGGGATATGTTGGGGATACAATATTTTCAATATTTTCATCTTTTTTAATTTTTATGATTTTTTCAACCCTGACAATATTTTATAATTGCTGTTAACAGTGCAGAGTTGCAGTTTTAAATATTCGATACTGCTCAATACTTTTAATTATTGCTTCGATACTATTCAATACTTTTGATATACATAAACTAAAGCGGGGTTATATTTACAAACCAAAAACTGTTTTACATTTTTATTAGCATTTTCAGACCAAATTACTCTTATATACAGAAAAATACAACCCTGGTAGTATTGATTGAATTTTTTTTAAGTATTGAGTACTCAATGCCAAATGCTCAATACTGTTCCAACCTCATTGAAGTTTTCCTATCGCAACCGCGTATCTCAAAAACTACTAATTTTCAAGAGAGACAAATAAACGTTTTATAACAAACTTGTGGTTGCATGTGAATACTTTCCTTAGGACATGCACCTTTTTGTATACAAATAATTCTTCGAAACTGAAGCTTTTTCTATTTTAGTAGAATTCAAAATCGGAGACTTTTTCAAAAAAAAAAAAATGGTCAGAATCTGATACTTTTTTTCTTTTGGCTTTAGAAAAAAATTATCAGTTAATCTCACTTAATTCAAAGACTTTATCTATAAAGATTGTTATAACTTTTTGCTGTAAAAACAATCATGTTATGAGTATTTTCATTCTTAGGGCTTTTTCCTTACGTAAAACACTCAGATTCTGAATACCTTTCATATTACAATGTTAAATTACACATTTTGTGAGTACTACGCATTACGAGAATACTATTTATATTTCGGGAACCGTCAACAGTTAAAATCTGGCAACACCATAATAAAGTTTCACATTTTTTAGCATAAACGTACTCACAAAGTTTGGATGTACAAGTGCTACTTGTTTTGTTTACAGTGAGTTAAGGAAATCAATTTGGCCAAAAAAATTAAAATTTCATTTGGATTTGGATTGTTTGGATTGTTTTCCACAATTTTCGATGTGGATTTTCTCAACAACCATGTGTCGATGAACTCAGTCCTTTGCGTGGCGATAAAGCTGGTAGAGTGAATTCAATCGTGGTCGTAGTTTGGTCGCCGGCGAATTCCGTGAAGGTCGTCCAAAATCGGTGGTTGTGCCACAAATCATCGATGCAATGCGTGAACTGATAATGCAAGATCGTCATGAGACATATTGTGAGATAGAGGCATCCTTCTACATCAAGCAAAACTACACATTACCAGATAATGTGTAAAGTACACCTTACTTTACTGATGAATTTTACAGGCGATGAGCCCCAAATAAATATATAGACCCATAACTTTAGATGTAATAAAGTAAGCGATTACTTATGTAGTTACGAGAATGGAAAAAGTAATGTGTCTAAAAATATTCTTCCAAAAAAGAATTTTTATTTAAAAAAAAATTTACAAGTATTTTAAACGTTATTAAATATAATGTGGTCATGATAGGAATCAAACCTGGGAACTCTGGTTGCCAGCCGAAAACTCTACCCACTGAGCTATCGATGCATAAAACTTTTGATTGCTTTAAACCTAAATGAATTGTTGCGTTTCGTTTTTTAGTTAGTATTGTCAAAACACACATACAATAACCTTTTGCTTACAAAAAAAAAAAACACAAAGTAATGGATCTAAAAATAGATTTTTAAAAATATTTAAATTTTTACTTGACATTTATAAATCATATATTACGTAATCAATAATCAGTAACTTATTACTTTATGCTTGCAAATATTGAAAAAGGTAAAAAGCTATCATTACAAGGTATAGCCTAAGTATATCGCACCCATTACCAAAGTTTTGCTGGATATATTCGATTTTTCATGAACACCTAGTTGTAAAAAAATTTGTTCTCGTTGAATACCCCATAATTTATTAACCGCTAAAAAAAAGACTCGCGTCGATTGGTGTAAGCAAATGCCGGAAACAAAACAGCAATCGACCGTGTAGGTATTCGAAAACGAGTTAAGTCCAACAAAAGTTGTTCGTGGAAGAAGCACAGTGAAGCAAATGGTCGCCTGTTTCTTCGACCGAATAGGTCGTGTGGTCACTGTTCCGCTTGAGTGGTACATTACCATTTGTTTGCCGGAAGTCTTTGAAGAAATTCGTAAAAGCAACCGCCGAAGACGAATCATTATCCATCATGACAATGAGATATCTCACACATCTCGTCAAACAGGTGAATTTTTGAGCAGTCAAAACATCATCTTCAGTACAATCCTGATTTGGCACTCAATGACTTCTACTTTTTCCGAATATCAAAGGTAAGATGCATGGTCAGCAATTTACGAGCGCCGAAGAAGAAGATGAGTTCAAAAACCATGTTTTGGAGGTGTCTCAAGTCGGATGGAGAAACTGCTTTGGAAAATAGTTTGAACGAATGCAAAAGTGTATTGATCATCAAGGGGAATATTTCGAAAAAAATAACGCCATGTTCATTTTAATATGTTTGTTATTATTTGAAATTCCCCAAATATAAATAGTACCTCTCTATATGCGTAATTTCTTTGATTTACACACTCGAAGAAATTTTATCCAATTTATAATAGAAATATAGTTGGGAAAAATTCAACAGAAATTAATTTTTTAACAAATTTTGTACGGAATAGATTAGCAATCAGAAAATGTGTTAAAGGGTGCTTCACTTATGCCCATCGGCAACTATTGCATATTTAAAGTGGCATTATACCATAACTTATTAAAATTGGTCTGCCTTACTAAATTTTTGTTAATGTATTTGTACTTTATACAAACTACTTTCCAAGTGTATGTATTATACACTTGTTAAGTAGTTGTTAAATATATAATAATATACTACTCTGTTGCATATGGTTGATAAAAGAGCAAACATTTTCCTCTTTCATAAGTATGCTTAAAAAATAATTTCCTGTCTTTAACTTGTATATAAAAAATATCTTAAAAGCCCAATACTTCCTCAGCGTTAGTTTCAAATATCGTAATATATTAAGGAAAAAATTCAGCTTTTTTTCTAAGAATTTGTGTCTTTTAAAAGATTTTTTAAAGCTTTAAAATATTTTTTAAAGTTTGGTCGAACACAAAAGCATTTATTATATCCTCAAGTAGTGGCGGATCCAGCCCTTGCTTTTGGGGTAAGAAAGTTTTTAGTTTTAACCTCTATTTTGCTTCTTTGAATCCAAATCAATAAAAACATACCAAACAGCTAATTTCCAAATAATTTTCTCTTACAATACAAAAATAATATTCAAATTAAAATCCCATTTCGTTTGGGATGCGCAAGTCGTAAACACACTATGTGTAATTTTTTTATTTTGGGTCATGCATGTATCCATTAAAGCGTTTCGCGATATCTTTATTGGTTTCGAAGTTAGCAAAAACTCTTATGTGAAGCCTATAGTAGAAATTCTCCGACAAAACTCTTATGTATTTTACTACACATAACTGCTTTTGATTTAATTTTAAAAACCATACATTTTCCTAAGACTTTATATTAAAATATAATTGTACGAGTTTTCCTAACAGTTTTAAGTAATATTTCGATACTCAATTGCACTTAGATCACAGAAGTAAAGTCCTGTTCTTTTCGGGTTCACGATATATTTTAACATTAATTGTTTTTGACGTATACCAGCCATGGAAGCCAAATGTACTAATTATTTTTTGAGTAAGAAAACGGGAGTTTTAAAAGCATTTAATAAAGATGAGTGGCAGAAACAAATTTTTAAGAATTCTTAAAGGTGGAGAGAAACAAAGAGTAACGGATGAAATATGAATAATGGAACCAGGAAAGTAAAACGCATATTATGTCCCCCTCTTATTGTTTTAATTATTTTTGGAATTTACCTTTATAGAAGGCCAAACAAATCGTATTATTGGCTTGGTACAATCGAGTAAAAATCCGATTAGGAGAAGACCAACTTCTATAAACAGAAAGTAAATATATATTACTTTGACTGTTATTTACCGCCTACAGGCGGAAAAGAACTTTATGTGTGCAACCAAAATTTTGGAGACTTTTGAATTCTGTTTTTCAATAAAACTTCCTATGTTTCTCTTTACTAATTAAAAAATATTGTTTAATTTGTATACTAATTACTACTCTTGTTATGGTTCTTTTTTAATTTATGGTGTGTCCCATAAAGGGTGGTAAATTGACACGGTGGCTTTGTCCGGCTACTCGTCGTATATGGGGTGGATCTTTTCCACCATGAAACACACTGAACCATTCACATCATCTTCGTGTCAAAGACTTTATTTATATTAATAAAAAAACCTCCATGTACCCAATAATAAGCACATTCACACATTGTCCGTTAATCTTTCCTAAAGTCTGAACCTCCCTCCCCATCTGCAATCCAGCGAATACTCAGCCTTTGTACTGCCCTCGTCACTACAAAAAAAATATCGGCAATACCCTTCTAAAAACGAAATTGGTCGCTTGTCCGTCTAAGTCATGCTGTCCATCCTGTCAGTCCGATCGACCAAACCTTAAAAAGAGAGACCCTCTCCTCCAATTCAGGCATGTTTGCAACCAATTTTTTAGAAAGGAAAGAAAAGTACATGTTTTAAAACTAAGAAAACAGCATTCGCTTTCTTTTTTTCTGTTCATTTGTATTGTAACAACTTTATATTAAACTGAACTAAAACCAATATTTATGATACAAAATTTATTAATTCATATAATTCAACTTTTATTTAAAATCATTAAACATTTACAAATATGTGGTATAATGTATTTTGTTAGTTCTTACTTTAAAATAAAAATTATTATCACACTCAGAAAAAAAAGTTAGTAGAAAAATTTGTAAACGGTTTTCAATCGCACTCTACTATTTTTGTACTGATTTTTAGTAAAAAATTATTATTTAGCAAATCTTTTTGCTATTTACATTTTACAAATTACAAAATTTTTATAGAATATTTACAAATTTTTGTTGCTAATTTCAGAAATCATTTTACAAATTTTTGAAAACCGATTTGCTAAAATTAGCAAAAAATATTACTAATTTTAAAAAAGTGGATATTGAAAGAAATGTTATTTCTAATTAAAACTTACACCTACAAACTTAAATTTCCTTAAAATGTTACATATATTAAAAAAGGGATCGGAAGTGAAGATACCGACACATGTCTAAAAAGAGGATATCCACTTAAAAAAGCACTAAAAGGTTTTTTAGTTCTAAAAATCCGCCCTAAAAAGAATAAAAATTTAACCTTAAAAGTAAAAAAAAATATTGACCAAAATATTTTAAAAAACAGAAATAACCAAATTAAAACAAAATGATTAATTCGTTTTTTAAAAAATATAATCGAAATGTTTGATGCCCGATAAGAAAAATAAATTCAAAGCTTTTTACTAATATTAATAATATTTACTAATATTAATAATTTTTTTTATGCTGATTTTAGCAAACAGATTTTAAGTTCCACTTTACAAAAAGTCTGCTAAAATTTAGTAGCGGCTACTAATTTTTCTACTAATTTCATTGTACTACACGTCAGCAGACATGTGTTGCTAAGATTAGCAAAAAAATACCGCTGGGCTCAAATTAGCAGAATTTCCCGTAATAACAGCAAAATTTCCAGTTGCCATTACAGACTTTCTTTGGTGAGTGTAACAGTGATAATACAAAAATTAAATAATAACATTAATGTTGTTGGTGATATTGTTGAAAATAATTTTATAACCCAGCAAAAGTTTACCTTGTAATAATAGCTCGTTACCTTTTTCATTATTTGCGAGCATAAAGTAATAAGTTACTCATTATTGATTACGTAATATATGCTTTATAAATGTAAAGTAATAATTGAAATATATTTGAAAATCTATTTTTAGATACATTACTTTGTGTTTTTTTTTGTAAGCGAAAGGGTAATGTATGTTTGTTTTAATAACACTAGCGAAAAAACGAAGCACAACAATTCATTTAAGTTTAAAGCAATCAAATACTATATGCGTCGATTGCTCTGTGGGTAGAGTTCTTGGCTGGCAACCAGATTTCCCTGATTCGATTCCCATCTGGACCACATTATTTTTAATTACAAATAATTTAAAAAAAATATTTGTAATAATTTTTTTTAATAAAAATTCCTCTTTTTTAAAGATCTATTTTTAGACACATTACTTTTTCCATTCTCGTAACCATATAAGTAACCCCTTACATCATCACCTCTAAAGTAATGGGTATATAAATTACTTTGAGGCTCATCGCCTATAAAATTCATCAATGAAGTAAGGTGTAAAGTAATCCATCAGCCCCTATGGCTATACATTACTTTACCAATTATTTGGTAATGTGTGGTTTTGCTGGGAATTTAATAATACAATATTCTTTTGCTTGTTTTATATTTTTAACATTGTTTTTAGGCCATTTAAATTATTATGTAGTTATATAATAATTATTAATAATACTTCTATGTAATTTTTCTTCTTTGTAATTTTTTGTTTTTATTCACAATTGCCTTTATTTAATTGGTATTAAAAAAATTGACGTTTAATCTTCATTTTTAGGTAGCTGTTAAGTTTTTGTTGTTGTTATTCTGTTGAATCACCGATGTCTTCCAGAGCTTTTGAGTAGTTCTGTTGCAACGGTATTGGTTTTTATTGTTGTTGTTGGTTGATAAAAAAGGCACAATACTCAATTTTGTTGTTTTATTTTTAACTGTATATATGTAATACCCCAGCAAAAAAAAAATGGTAGTCATTCTGTAACTACAACTTCTTTCATTGCTTCCTAAACTTCATTTTATATTCTTTTATGATTTTTTGGTGTTATTCTAAGGCACTTCCAAAAGCATTCATGTGTTTATATTTCAAATGCAGTAATCTGGATATAAACCCGATGCATATCTTAAAATATCACTCTTCATTACTTTTAAAGCATAAGTTATAGTATATCGTATATTTTTTTTTGAATCTTAAGCATTTATTCAAATTGAGAAAATAGTTCTGATGAACTTTTTTAATTTTTTTATTAAATCATTTTATATATTTTAGTTTAAAATTTCATGAGGGTTAGAATTTATGCAGTTTTGCAATTTTTATAAAAGTTTTGAAAAATCAAGAAAAATTGATTTTTTTTACCTTTAATTGAAACTAGCTGGCCTGTCATTTGCATTTTTTAGCCTCAAATATTTATGACGACGCAATCTCTGCATTTTTGCATTATGTATTTTATTTAACACTATATCATTTCCAGTTTTAATTCAGAATTTACCAAAATAATTTTAAAATTGTGTAAAAATTATTTCAAATTGCCCAAAAATGTTTTAAAATTGTGCAAAAATTATTTAAAATTGTTCAAAAATATTTTAAAATTGTCTAAAAATGTTTCAAAATTGTACAACCAGTTTTTAAATTATCCAAAAATATTTTAAAATTTGTCTAAAAATACATCAAAATTTTTTAAAAATGTTTCAAAATGCTTTTTCACTAATGCAGAATTATTTTTTTGTTTTAATAAAGAGTATTTGTATATCAATGCATAAATTTCGCTTCTTTAAACTTATTTTTCTACATTCTTATGAATTAAATTTTCATCTAAGCTTAAATATTACAAAATATATGAACATTTTCCACTCATGCATCGGAATATCTAATCATTGTATTATCATTGCTTCTTCAGAGTAAAGTATGAGTAATGCTAGAAGCTACATTTGAATACTTCCATCCTATGACATCCTATGAAACCATCAGAAAAGAAGTGATGCCTTTGCCATAGTAGTCATGCTGTTATTGCTTCTTTGGCAGCTTCATTTTTGCTGGTTTTAACATTTTATCCAAGTTTTTTATTTGTGTATTTTTTTTTTTTGTTGCACATTTAGTTATAACATATTTTTTATAGAAATAATTCATTTGTTTCTTTTTTTTCCTTTTGTTTTAATTAACGTTAACATTAACAGTAGATTTGTAAATTCTTCAGATAATAACTATGACTAAGTTTTAGTTGCTTAATCTTAACTTTATTATGTCCTTCTTTTTTCACAAAAATATTGTTTTTTCTGTTTCTTAAGAAGTTCCTTTTTTTATGTTTGGAAATATTATATTATTTTAACAAAAAGAAATACTATATCATGCTAAAACACGTTCAGCGCTTTTCTTTCCCTAAAACTGACTGAACTTTCTCCTTTTTTTTCTTATCCCTCTTTCCGTTCCAAAAACATTTTTTCCTTTTCTTTCTACCTTGAAAAGTAACCGATCATAGATTATATTATTCATCAGTGATGGTACGGTATTTTAGAAAACGGTGTACTTTTCGACGTTCATTTTCGAATGAACAGTCGGATCTTAAAGTGCGATATATCGATGTTTTCGTCTCGAGGGACGAATATTATCTCTAAGAGCCATTGACCTCAAGTATCCTGTTCTAGTATTTACCCACCAGATCTCAATTAATCCAACCCTAATGTTCTGCCCTAATATCAGAAAATTAAAGCCCGCAAAAAATTATTAAACTTTTGCTAATGAAGTATTTCCTAATTCCAGCAAAATATAATTACTTTTTGTATCGGCTTGCCGTTATCGGCCTTTTTAATATTTCGGTACAACTCAAAGTACAGGGTGGGCATTTAAAATTTTGAATTTGAATCGTATATAAAAAAAGTTCTGATTATTTTTTAAAATGTCTGGTTATATTGGAAAGGTTGAACTTTGTAATTTAGGAATGGAACACAATATCATTCATGACTACCACGACTGACTTGGCAGTACCTCATCCAATCAACCCAATTTTTCAGTACATTTTCGATTGTTTTATCTCAAATCTCTACAATGGCAACTTCGATTTCATGTTTCATTGCTTAATCTGTCTATGGATGGCTTGCGTAATATTTATCCTTAATGGCTTCCCACAGGAAATAATCCAAAGGGTCAAATCACAGCTCCGAGGCGGCGAATTGACATCACAATTTCTGCTGATTATCCGATTTTTAAAAACAGTACATAAAATATCGATGGTTGCGTTGGCTGTGTGACATGTGGCCCCGTCTTGTTGAAACAGAATGTTGTCCAAGTCATTCTCTTGAATTTTTGGAAACAAAAATTTGTTGAGAATGGCACGTTAACCCTCACCGTTGACGGTAACGGCGGCTCTTTGCTCATTTTCAATAATGCCGCCAGCCAAAAACCCGCACCAAACAATGACTTGTTGTGGATGCATTGGCTTCTCAATAGACACGTGTGAGTTCTCTGAACCCCATATGCGTCAATTTTGCTTATTGACATAGCCACCGAGATGAAAATAAGCTTCATCTGAAGACACGATTTTTCGATAAAATTCTTCATCTCCTGCCGAACAATCTTCACCCCATTGGGCGAAGCGAAAACGCATCGGATGGTCATGAGGCTTCAGTTGTTGGACCAATTGATCTTTGTGGTCTTTATGCGAAATTCTTCTTAAAGGATTGCGAGAAATGTTCAGTTCCTGAAAACGATGACGAGTTGATGTTGATGGATGTTCTTGGACATTCTCAGCAGCAATGTTTTCGATTGAACGTACACGGGATGGTTTGTTCAATAATGATCCATTTTCGTGAACTCGCTTCACAAATCGACGACAAACTGAACTGAAGGCCGATCTCTTCCCGAAAGTTTTCACGTAAATTTCTTCCATTTTTCGTTAAAGACTCGCTACTTTGGAAGTAAGTTTTTAAGAATTCCTAATTATTTTCGAGCGTATAGCGTCCCATTTTGCACACGTCAAACATAAACCTAAAAGTAAACATAAAAATGTATGTTATTCTACCTTTCGAAGCCAAAGTAATGGATAGTTAAAATTTTAAATTTTAAATGGCCCACCCTGTATATGGTTTAATATTAATTTATTTGCTATTTTATTTTTATGTTTTTGTTGTTAAATTACGTATATTATTATATGAACTTCCTTTAAAATTATTTTAGTTTGGTACATAGGTTGAAAAAATTTGTTTTTATAGACATTTATGTTTTTTATTATAAAATATTTTTTAGTTCATTTTTTTAAGAACTTAAACCTCACGTGCTTTAATGGCACTATTAAAATACGAGGTCTGTTCAATAGAAAAGGTGAACTTTGAAATTTCTTGGGCTACGTGTATTCGATTAGCGATTTCTTTTATGTAGGCACACTTGTCTCGAACATATGTTCTTAGTAGAGTTGAGTTTGTTTGTGGTTAGTTTGTTTGTGAGAGGAATAACAGTTAGACGTGTTTTGCTTATTCGGCGATTTTCTGCTGTGGAAAAAATGTATCAAAGAATTTGCATCAAATTTTGTGTTAAAAATGGAATTAACTACTGAAAGTGGTATATAGTGATTGTACTTTAAGTCAGAAAAATGAAGCGTGTGGCAGCGAAGTTTGTTCCAAAATCTTTGAACGACGATAGATTTTCTTAAAAGGGTCATAACTGGTGGCCAATCATGACCAACGAGAGGCAACACCAAGAAAAGCACGCCAAGTTCGATCAAATTCCAAAGTTTTGCTGACTGTTTTTTTCGATTATAGTGGCGCAGTGCATCATGAGTTCTAGCCACATGGTCGTACGGTTAATAAAGAGTAGTATCTTAAAATTATGCGTCGCTTGCGAGAAGAAATACGAAAAATACGTCCGCAATTGTGGAAAAACAATTCATGAGTTTTGCATCACGATAATGCACCTGCTCACTCGTCATTGCTTGTTCGAAAAGAATACCGTAATCATGCCTTAGCCTCCGTATTCAACAGATTCGCCCACCCCCCACCCACTGACTTTTTCCTGTTCCCAAAATTTAAGAGATCCTTGAGAAGAAGACGCTTTGCGGCGATTGAGGAGATAAAAACCGAATCGCTGAGAGCGCACAAGGCCATACCAAAAAGTGCATATCAGAACTGAGTACAGAGTACTTTGAAGATGAAAAAATAGAAATCAATGAATAATTAAATATTTTTTGAGACAAACCAAAATTCACCTTTTCTATTGAACAAACCTAGTATGTAAGAAAAAATTTAATTTTCAGCGTTGCTATCTCGCCTAAAGATAAGATATTAAAATAAGTTTCAGAAATAAATAGTAAAAACACTCAGAATATTATGAAGTTTACTGTCAACAGTTTAATAAAAAAAATTTTAGTTCAATTAAAAATAAAGGTACATACATTTATTATTCAAACATATGTTAATTTTAACCTTTTTATACAATTGTTTGAAATTATTTACTGTCATTTACCGATTTTTTTTAGTTTCATTTATTTTTACTTTTTTTTTTTAAATTTAATAAAAATTTACACACAAAACGAAAATTTGTGGTTTATTTGTTTCCGTTACAGTTATTACAAATTTAAATTTTGTTTGCTGTCTGTTTCAAAGAAAAAAAAACAAAATTTAAAAAATTCTAATTTTGTTTTTCTTTCATTTAAATGGGTTGTTTATATACAAGAATATATCAATTCAAATTACACTGTAAAACAAAAGAAACTTTTTTTCAAGATTACAAGGTCCGGCCTATGAATTCCGATAGAGAAAACAAAAAAAGATACGTGTAACGGCGTTTTGAAAGTTTACACCTAGGTTTCATTTTAGGGGGAGGTAAAGTTTCCCCCAAATGCAAATTTGTGTTCAGCAAATTTATGTAAAATGTAAAGGAGAACATTTATGTAGAATACGTTAACCCTCTAACTCCTCAAGGTAAGGCTTCATTTGCAAAAAATGTGTACATATATAAACTGAATAATCAGTTTTTTACAGAAATGGTAGGTAAAATTGTAACATTTATTTATAACTGATTAATCATTTGTTTTTTTCTGATGTATTAACAACATTTAAAAATAAATAACCATTTGATTTAAATAAAAAGTAAATAGACCGGTTTTGAATGGTGTTTTATGTTATTATATGTTTAAGTTTCAATAATTCAATAAAATTTTGTAATGAAACCTATTACCTGACCGTCCAGGCTGTGTTCTTGCCCTTTTAAAGGGTAAATTCGAGTTCGAACTGCCTTAGGTTAGATTTAGGTAGATTTTAATCGACCCAAATATATTTACTTTAGCTTTCGTTAATAGAAGATATAAATATACGAAATAGTTCAAAATAATGTATTTAAAAATACAGATAGTGAATAAAAATTTATTACTAAATAAATTAATGTTAATCAGAGATTAATCAATTTAAAGATGCAATTTTATATGGCAATGCATTTTTGCAATTTTATATGGCAGCCCTAATGTCATAATATCATAACTCACAGAATCACAACGGGATATATTTTTCCGTATAAATTGACAATTAAAAGGCGCCGAGCGTTGCAGTTGTTAAATATAATTTTTTTATTTTCAAAACGATTTTTCTAACTCACTTGTTTTTTGTTTCTAAATCACTTAACAGAGTTGCTGCATTTTAAAAGTTTTTTTTAACAAAAAACATATGATGAGTAAAATTAGCGTATGATATTCTATGGCTCTTATGTTCTCGTCTTACTGTTTGGCTGAAAAGTTCGTAGGATGCCATAGATGGCGCTACTAGTATGAAATCCATATGATTTTTAGTTAGCACTAACCTTCGAAATACACGTGTATAAATTTGACAGCTGTCGGACTATTAGTTTGTGAGATGTGGTATTTGGGTGGAACAACTTTTGTTAGTTTGAAAACAATGGCTAAAAGGAATTTCGTGTGTTAATAACGCATTGCTTTTTAGCGAAAAAAAAACACTGTTGAAGCCAAGACTTGGCTTGATAAACATTATTCGGACACTGCACCAGGGAAATAAACCATTGAAGTGTGGTTTGCTTAGTTTAAACGAGGCCAAATGAGCACCGAGGACGATGCACACAAGGATGCCCCAAGGACGGAAACATCAAAAAAGTCCACAAAATAATTTTGAATGACCATAAAGTGAAGTTGATCGAGATATTTGAGACTCTAAGGATTTCAAAAAACGTGTTGGACATATCGTGAATGAATATTTGGCTATGCGAAAGCTCTATACAAAGGGGGTGCCGCGCGAGCTCACAATAAACCAAAAACAACAACGAATTGATAATTCTGAGCTGTGTTTGAACCTGTTCACTCATAATAAACACGACAAACCGTACCATGAAAATGGCATCGAGAAATTGCATGACCGATATAATCATTGCTTCGCCCTTGAAGGCAACTATATTGAACAATAAAATCAAATTTTAACATATTTTTTTCTTTTATAAGAGTTGCTTTTCTTACACCCATAGAAAAATTATAAATAAAATAACTAATTAATGTCCCTTGAAACTCAACGCATCCATGCTATTACAAATTAATCCACGTTATGAAAATAGAGCCTAGCGCCTTGTTTCTGTATTTCTCGCATCGCTAAAATTTTAGCAAAATACATACAAAATGCAACCTTGTTCTGCTTTCTATAGTGTGAGTCACAGTCAATGAAATATATGTATATTTATATAAAAAAAATAATAATGCGCTTTATTAATGATATTTTTCTTTCTAATAAGAATTTTTACAAAATGAAATGTGCCCACAGTTTTAGAAGTTAAACTTTCTAAAACATTTCCAGTAAAAATGCAAACAACTTTATCATCTGTTAAGTCACCCTGTATAAAGTAGGGTGACCATGAATTTCTCGATGCGAAAACTTCTCACATCAGATACATAAACGGGGTGCTGAACATGAAATTTGAAAGGGTTTCGTTGGTTCCCTAAGATATTAGTGAAATTTAGATGTTAGTGAAATTTAGACATGAAACAATAAGTATAGATGCATTTTCTGCGATCAAACCTCACATTTAAAGCTTAAAAAGTAGAATCACTTTCTTTTTCGTTTTATCATTTTTTCCATTTTATACCAAAATATTTGCTATCAAGCGAAAAGTATTTTGAATTTTTATGGACTGGGATTTGGATTGAGTCTCAAAATTTTTTAAAAATTTTTATTTCTTTTATATCATAATATATTTAAAATTTCATCAAATTTTGAAGGAACCTTAAACTGGTATGAGGAAAATCGTTTTTTGGTTTCCATCAAGTTATGATTAAAGTTTGCGATGATCATAGTATGATTTTAAAGATGGTATTAATCAATTTCTCATCACAATGGATTGTTCTGGTGTAAAAAATTTAAAGCGTTTATTACCTTGATTTTTGTTTACTTTTATTTAAATCAATATTTTATATATGCTTAATTTTTAATAGGATTTAAAAATGTTGTTGAATTGAATATTATCGTAGACGATTAAATACAATAATGAGAAGGTGTGAAATGTCATTTATTGTAATTTGTAATACAATATCTCTAATAACTGAGTGACGGACAGTAAGATAGACAGATAGACAGACATTTCTATAAACTCAATATGCCAATAAGGTAAAAAGATAAATTTTTTTTTATAAATATGTTTACATAGAAAATTAAATTGCCAACCAAATTCAAATGTGTATTTTAGTTGCTACAACCAATAAATTCGGTTATCCGTAAGTTACCAGCAAGAAATGA
Source organism: Eustalomyia histrio (assembly GCA_949748255.1). Taxonomy (NCBI): domain Eukaryota; kingdom Metazoa; phylum Arthropoda; class Insecta; order Diptera; family Anthomyiidae; genus Eustalomyia; species Eustalomyia histrio. Next base: position 195,774,551 of record OX456523.1, read on the forward strand.
ATTTGTGTTTTCAATTGAAGCTTGTATGCGAGTGGTAAACTCTAAGATGTGCCCATATTAATTCAGAAGAACTACACTAAATATGAACAAAATGTTCGTTACAATATGAGGAAATTGCACAAAAGTTTTACTAATCTAAACACAAATATAAAAGTCAGGTTGGGAGAATTCTGCATATTCGTAAAGCCCTGACCTAATCGAATGATAATGCGGAGTTTTTAATACAATTGCTATCTGAAGCATATTCTTCTACAGAAGTTACTGTTTGTGGCAATGGAAATGATTTTAATACTATTTTAAATGTTTCACCTACAGTCAGTTTTCAAATTAAACTCCTTTACCACAACTAAATTCGGTTAGTGGAAGTTAATATTGGTTTCAACAACAACATTTGGTAAACACAACTGAACTTTGGTTGTAATATCCAAAATGTTTTGGAAACACATTTGAATTTGGTTGTGCTAACCAAATTTATTGGCTGTCGCAACTAAAATACACTTTTCAATAAGGTTGCTACTTTATTTTTCTATGTGTACTCAATATTAATTTGATAAATGCCGTCTACTCTCTTAGCAAAGCTTTGTAATTTATAATTTATAAAAATAAATTCGACATATTCTTTCTTTTTGAAACACATATAAATATACTAAATGTATTTGATTAGAACTATATTCGCTAACATAATAATTTAATGTACTAGTATAAAACTCAAATCAAAATTTGTTATAAACAAATAAAACTGTTGCAATCATTTGATATATAAATATTTTCTCAAATAATGTTGATATAATCAGCTTTTAATCTCAATCTGGCTCACAACTTTAACGTTCTGCCAATTATAGATAATACCATTTGTAAACCTTGAATTAAAAAAATTATATTGTTTTAATCATGCGATTAATCATCCTTCCACATTTCAAGGAAATCGGACCTCATATGAAATATACTTGAAATTTTTTCATTAGAGTTGAAAAAAAATTTTCCTTACTATTAATGAAAATGAAATTTTCTGGCATTAGGATTTGACCCACTAATGCTAATAATGCCCCAAAATCTATTTACAATTGATATAAAAAAATCATTTGATTACAAAAAAGGGGAATGTTTAAATTGCTTTTCATAGGCTGTTTTTTAAAATGGATCCGTCGAAATCATTCTCGGACCTGGCTTATTTTTATTATCGCAGTATTGCAACACTCTAGTAGATCCAAATCGCGAATATCTCAATTATTTTTCGAGATATTCGCGATTTCGTTAAATGGCCGGTATCTCGAAAACTAAGCGAAACGACTAATTTTTGCTCTAGTAGAGTATCAATATAAAATTATATTTTTTCATTATATATTTTTAAATAATTGCAATGTAATTAAAAGATTTTTACATTAATTAAGTAATGAAATCACACAATTAAAATCATTATATCTAAAATTGTAAAGATAATAATTTCATTAAAATTGATATCAATGTAATGGTAATGAAATCATTAATAAATTAATCAAATCAATTAGTTAGTCCCATGTATGGTTTGAATTACGTTATTGCTTAAATTAACTTTTTTAGCTATATAAATTAGGATTTTTCTATATATCAATTGCATTATTAATTTTTGGCCCATATAAAAACGATCTGGACCCTTCCCAAAATATGACCCAAAGCGTACTTTGTTCTAGGGTATCACACAGGCGGTCTCGGTCTTACTTCACTTTTTTTGTAAATATTTTGCATGATTTTTACTGAAGTCTAATTTTATTCTAGATTTGATTTCAACAAAAAAAAACTAACGAATTTTAAAATAGGACATTTTAAACTCACCGATACCGATTAACTCCGATACTTCGCTCCTAATGGTTTTAAATTAAGGAATACACTAAGATGAAAATTTTAATTCTTTCTTCTAAAGATATTCCCCTTTTAAATACATTTGTTCAACCTATTGTAGTGGATACTGAAATCTTAAGCTTCCGATACCTGACTAATAGTTTCAAAATTTAGTTACTCAGTCAGAAAAATTCAAACGGGATAGGTGAATTCGGTGAAGTAAGCCTGTCCCTCTATTTTAAATTAATTACTCCTTCCACAAATATACTATTATTTAACTGCAACCAGAGCATAAATTAATTTGCCAAACTTCTGATTCACAACACAAGAAAATGCAACTAAAAATTCTGATAGTTTTTAAAAATTAAATTTTTAAAATTAGTTGTTCTCTTTGAAATATTCGTAAAATTTTCTTTTACCGAAAATACATGTTTTCTTTAAATTTTCTTATTAACTTACGAAATTACGAAAAAATTTTAATATCGTTTTGAGGTATGGACTCTGAGCTTTTAATTTTAAAACCATGCAAGTTTATATCCTACTTCATATATTTTATCAAAAAAAATATCAAAATTCAATGTGCAATACAAATTTAATAACATTTTTGTTCTAAATTCGTTTTGTATGAATTTACTATTAAATGCATATTAAATGCATATTTTAAATTTTTTTTTTTTATGATTTTTCACTTTAATTAATAAAATCTTTGTTGGTACTGATTAAAAACCATGCAATTTAAATATCTGAATGCTCCTTGTTTAAATTTTATTAATACATTTTTGTCGCAACCATCTTATTTTTGAGATATAAAAAATTAATTATTTTCAGCTTTATTTAATTTTTCCTTAAATTAAAGCAAATGTAATGAATTTATTTTATAAATTAGGTAACCTGTGGAAATTACTAAAGGTACAAATTAAAAATTTTTAACCATATTTTTATTAACGAAATAGTGAAAAAGGGAAATTTCAACTTTAAATAAATTATAGGGAATGTTAGCGCACCTGTCTAAGCGTGTAATACAGGGTGATTCAGTCACGACCCGCCGAATTTCACTAGAGTATTCCGTTTCAAAGTTATAATCATTTGACTGAAAAAAAAAAAAAACATTTTTTAATGTTAATTTACAAAATTTGCTTACAGAAGCAAAAAAAAAAAAAAGATTTGCATTTCAGTCAAATGGTCATAACTTTGGAACGGTAAAACCTCTCGGCTTTATTAAAGGTATTTTGGAAAGGTAAGAGGTAGTGCTATCTTCCATGAAAAAAAGCATAAGTGGCCTGCCATCTGGCTGAGCGAATTGAGGACACACTCAAAAAAAAGACATGAACTAAAATGTAATCAAAAATTTTCTTCAAAATAGTTTAAAAATTGCCCTCAATTTAAGTAAAATTTTATTAAAACTTAGAAAAATTTTCTTAAAAAGAATAAAATCTCCTAAGTTTGAAGAAAAACGAAGTAGTTTATATACTCAGAAATAGTTCATATTTTTCCTAAGTAATATTTCTTGATTTTAATAAAAAACAAGTCAATTAAATAAAAATTTATTAATTTTTAAGAAAAACATCTTAGTTTTAAGATAATTGCATACTCAAATGTAATAAAATTAAGTTTAATTCAAACAAAAAAAAAATTAGGACATAATTTACTCCCATTTAGTTCACAAAATGTGTCTAACTTAAATCGAGAAATTACTTGAACTTAATGTGTGTTCATTTTTTATTCGCAATTAAGAAAATTGACTAAATTTTAATGTATTTTTATTATTACATTAAAATTTTATTATTACACTTAAATTTCACTTGAATTTAGAAATTGATGAACTCTTTCTAAGGAAAATTAGGACATAATTTACTCCCATTTATTTCAAAAAATGTGTCTAACTTAAATCGAGAAAGTACTTGAACTTAATGTGTGTTCATTTTTTATTCGCAATTAAGAAAATTGACTAAATTTTAATGTAATAATAAAAATTCACTTGAATTTAGAAATTGATGAACTCTTTCTAAGGAAAATTTCATTCAACTTAGTTCAGATAAATTTTAAAAATTTTAATAAAATATTCTTTTTTTTTCAAGTACAAGTTTTCTAATTTTTAAAAAATAATAGAACTTGGTATAGGATTTTTTTTGTAGGAAAACGTTAAATATTTTTAATATTTTATTCCAAAAAACCATTAATTAAAAACAAACCAGTTAGTTTTTCTTACTTTTCAAGAAAAAATATTATTAAATAAGAAAAATTAAAGTAACCATTTAAAAACACTATCGTGCATGATTGTAATTTTTGGTTCGTGATCGTGCGTGAGTCAAAAATCTCTCACGTGTCCATCTTTAATTTTAACAGTCTTTAATATTGAACATAATGTAGTATCAAATAAATTTTATAATTTACGTCAATTAAAGTTTAAGCTAAAAATGTCATTAAATTAAATTATGACATTTTTCCATATACCAATAATAACAAGAAATGTAACTGTGATGTTTTGTATTTTTGCAACAATTTCCTTAAATTAGTTAATTTAAGAAGACAAAGGACCCCCAGTGTTCTTTAGCCTTAGATTCCGTGTGTCACTTAGGGCGTCCCTTTATGTAGTTCTCTCAAGCAGAACCGTTAATTAACTACGAAAAAGATCTGACTTTGTAAAAATTTATTACGTTTCAGAATATCCTGCAGTACATTTTTTTAATTTGTTGACCTAATGAAATTTGATTTATATTTTAAATACATGAATTTTGTATAATTCAGTTTAATTTTAAGACAAAAATGTAAAAGCTTGTTAAGAGCAGTGTCCTCACAAAGCGGAAGTCCTCCGAAAATAGGAAAATACTTACTCAATGAGTGTAAGGTACCTTTACCATAAATGCAGGATAAGGATAATTTTCACTTAAAATAAATGCTATTTAACTTGATGGTAGAAAATATTTTCTTATTTTTAGGGAGTTAAGTCCTAGTTTTTAGTAAAAAAAATTATCTAATGAACTTAAATAAAATAAAATTTTTCTTAAAACCAAGGACACATTTACTATATAACAGTGCAATTTTAGATGATCTATGAACTAATTAGGAGGAAATTTTACTGTTTTCTAATAAAAATTTACTTCTTAGTAGTAAAGTTTTTCTATAATTTAAGAAATTTTTACCAAATTTTAAATAAAATTTGTTTCTTAATTTCAAGGAAAATTATTAATATTATTATTAATATTGGTAATTTAAATTTTTCCTCTAATTAAGTTAATTTTTCTAAATTCTAGTTAATTTTTTTCTGAGTGCATGTGCACGTGCTTATGTCTTTTTTCCAATATTTTTTTAAAGCTCTGTATATCGGCGATTTCAATTATTTCTTTATTGATTCTGAAAGGTCTCCGAAAGAGCTTTCCAATAAGTCCAAAAACAAAAAAATCCGAGCACTGGTTCGGAAGTTGGCAATTTTACCCTACTACCCTCCGACCGCCAATCCGAAAGTTTTCAAAGCGCCAAGAGCCAAGAAATTTCCCACAAAAACTCTTTTACAATTAATTATTAAACTACAGCTAACTTTGAATGTCTAAAACCATATTCGTGATCTGTGTCCGAGAGTTTATCAGAAATAATGAGTCGCAAACCCGATGCATTAAATTGTTCTTAAAATGTTGTGGTTAATTAATAATTACCTTCAATCACGAATTACAAGCATTAAATACAAATTATATTGATTCAATTTTAATTTGATTGAGTAGTTCGTTTTATGACTTAAAAAAGATATTGATTGAATAAAGCAGACAACTATTAAACCAAATTGAAATGTGTATTTTGGTTGTGACAACAAATAAATTCGGTTAGCACAACCAAATTAAAAAGTGATTTATTTTTGCAACAAAATTAAATTGTTTAACCAAATTTTGTTGTGGATACCAATATTTCGTTGTACTAACCAATTTTATTCGCAGCAACCGAATTTCAGTTGGAAACTGACAAAAAAAAATTGCTCTGTGTGTATTTAAAAACTATATTAATGTATTGTGCTTTAAAGGTCTGACTGCAACATAGTTTGTGTTTAAATGTAGGATAAAAAATTGTAAAAATCACTAGACTGGCATAAATAAATCATAATGTTCTATTAGTTTTTTATTATATTTTTTGTTTTATTTTTTTTTTTTTACATATTAATAATAAATTAAGTCTTTTTAAGTTTTTATACAAGAACTAATAATAATTTGTTCTTATCTACCCAAACGATGTGGAAATGGTGTAATAGTAGGTAAACCACTCTTAGGTGGCCTGGGGGTTGTAGTGCTCAAATAAAAATCAAAACTATAATTATAGTTGTTGAAATCATTATTGCTTAATTTTTTTTGTTCAGCAACATGTTGTAATGTTAATTTTTTAATGTTTCTATGGAAATGTTGCTGAGAAGGTAAAACAACGTGCTGGGATTGAGATTTAGAAACTTGTTTGCTGTTGTTAGCTTTTGAAGAGTTTTGAATTTTTTGCAGTTGTTGATTTTGTTTATTGTAATTTTTAGTCTCTGCATTTGTTGTTTGCTGTAAATCTTTTAATTGTTGTTGCTGTTTGACATAATTTTTGGGATGTGTATCATCTTTATCTATTAAATGGAGTTCTTTTAAATGTTGTGTTTGTTGTTGATAGTATGATTTCTTAGTAGTCTTAAAACTTGCAGTTGCTGTTGTAAAAGGTTTTTGTGTAGTTGTTTTTGTTGTTGTCGTTCTAGTGGTAGTAGAAGATTTTAATACATTTCGTGTATTATCTTTATTATCAACATCATTGTCAAATATGGGAGGTAGTAGAGCATCTAAAAACAGAGAAGGAACTTCTACTTTTAAAGGTTTTAGAGTGGTTGTCGTTGTCGAAGGCTTAATGGTAGTTGTTGGCTTAGCAGTTTGTGGTATCCTTGTTGTTGTCCTAGTAGTAGTAGTAGTTGTTGGTTTTTGTGTTGTTGTAGTTGTATCAATTTTATTTTCCTTAGTAGTTTCTTGTTTATTAACATTTCCCTTCTTTTTATCCTTCTTCTCCTTCACCATATCAATTTTAGCCTCATATAAAGGCGGTAATAATGCCTCAATTGGAAGTTCAGGTAAAATATTATTCACATCATTTGTTATAGGTTTCTCTGTAGTAGTTTTCATCGTTGTCGTTATCTTCGTTGTATTGGAAGTGCTTGTTGTTGTAGAAACAGCCGTTTTCTTGATATTTAACGATATTTTTGCTTCATCATTGCTACTGGCTTGTACATCTTCTAATGGTGGCAATAACATATCGGTATATGGTAGTTTTAATGTATCGGTAGCTGTTGTAGCATTTATTGCCGTCACGAGACAATTTACAGTCACAGCTGCTATTAATACCTAGAAAAAAAATTGAATAAAATTTAGAAAAAAGCTCTCAACAAGAAGTTGAAATATTTTTCTTATAGATTAACAAGAAAAATTGGTAACAACAAGATTAAATTTGTTGCATAAAAATTTATAGGCTCAAAGGGGATATAAAGTTTTAATACAACTTTAAGCTAAGGATAAAATGCACTCATACATATAATTTTTATGAAAGAAAACATTAAATAAAATTGAAACAAAAAAAGTTTAAAACTTCAAACAAAATTAGGAAAATTATCGGAATATGTATTAAATCAAATATATTGAAAATTATTAACATGTACAACCATTTGCATATATAAGTATATAATAAATACACACCAAGTTGGTATTTATATAACCAAGACAACTCCCCATACTTTTTTGAAAAAATTAAAAAAGTTGTTAGGACCACAAATACTATAAGTTTGGAACTAGTATCATATTCCATCTGGCTAAATAAAGTCAAAACCAAAAATATTTACATGAACAAAATTATAATAAAAGTTTGTCTTTGTTCATTTTCTTTTCGATAATTTACCCGTTATACTCAATTGCTAGGAAATACACATAACTGGTATATGACGTTAATAAAAACCATGTTTGTGATTAATTTTAAATTCTCTACAGTTTATTGAACTTTTGCCAATAATTAAATAGTTTGTTTTATTTATAAAAATTATTAAAAATTTTATATTGATATTTTAGCAAAATGCATTTATAATTTTAATTAAGTTTTTTTGTAGTTGAATGACTTAGTTGTTTCTTCTTGAATTGTTTGCATAAATCATCATTGTTGATGTTTTCGTTCAGTAACCTTTTATGGAAAGAAGGTCATAGAAAATGGACAATTAATGATTTTTTTTTAAATATTTGAAATAACTTGTATAAAATTAAATGTTAGCATTATTTTTAAAAATGAAAACTTTTATAATTCTGAAGGTTTTTATTAATTTGACTGTTACCTGTTTTGACATTTAGCAATAAGATAATTTTGAAGTTCTTATCAGCTTTTGGCTATTACATCATTTTGTTTGGTGAAAAAGGTTAAAATGAATTTGACCTAATACAAATTTTTCAATTGTTTTTCAGAAATAGTCAATTGTATTTCAGATATTGTTAATTTTATTTCAGAAATAGTTAATTGTATTTCATAAATAGTCAATTGTATATCAGAAATAGTCAATTGTATTTCAGAAATACTTAATTGTATTTCTGAAATTGACTATTTGTATTGTATTTCTGAAATACAATTGACTATTTCTGAAATACAATTGACTATATCTGAAATACAATTGACTACTCTGAAATACAATTTACTATTTCTGAAATACAATTGACTACTCTGAAATACAATTGATCTGGCAAATTAAAACAGGTTTGTTTATCTGACTTCCGTAATTGATTAATTGTATGCATAAAGTTAAAGCGCTCTTTTGGAAGCAGAGAATATTAGTATTACTTAATGAATCGAGGTTATTTTTTTCCTGGCAAAAATATATAAATTTTATGTTTTATTTTTAAAAATTTTATGTTTCATGACTTTTTTTTGTTAAGAATTAGATTTGTTAGTTTTAAGGCAACTTTTTTAAAACATTGTTAAAATTTTATGCCACCTTGCAACCCTATCCAACCAAGCTTCACTTTTGGATAGAAATTACCTTTTCACAGGAGCAATATAAAGCTGGGGATAGTTAAAATTTTCGTCTATTTTCCTCTATATCTATTAGTTTTCGAGATATAATTTATTTAAAAAATCAGGTGTGGCGAGGGAGGGGAGGAGAGAAATTCAACCTCTGCTTAAACCTTCGCTAAGACAGGAATATTATATATATTTTTTAGAATAAATTGTGTAAAATCAAAACAAATGACTTCTAAAAAATAAGTTACAAATAATTTAGAAAAATAATGGTCCAAATCAGTTAAATTCTGCTGATTTTTAGTATTTTGTTAAATGAAGATACACAGGGCATACAGTTTCAACAGTGCAAAAAAAAAAATACTGCTTGGCAACGACTGTTTTTCTTATAAAACTCACCCTGTAATAAATAAGCCAAGGTAAAACCAATATTGCCTTATCAAACTAAATACACACAACACAGTTCTAATTTAATAAACTGAAAATGTAATTTAACTTAAATGAAAATTTACTATCATTGCATTTAAATCAAAAGAACTTTTAATTTATTTTTAAATGTTAATTAAATAACTACAATTTTAGTAATAAAAAAGATTTTTTATTTATTTTAATAAACAACAAAATTCGTAAATAAACAACAAAATTCGTAAAAAATAATGATTTTACCCTAATTGTTTGTTTCAACGAATGAACGACAAAGTCTGTAAAAATTGATTTAAAATATGATTTATTTTAACTCTCATTAAATTAACTATAAAAAAATAAAAACAATTTTAACAAAACAAAGCATCTTGAAAACAAAACATCTTAAATACAAATAGTAATTGCAACAGAATTAATTACATATAAATACGGATAGTATTTATATGCAATTAATTATTTTTTTAAATAAATGTCATAATAAGATAAAATATATGTTTCTTTGTATTTTAAATATTAAAAACAAATTTATGGATAAATTTTTATAAAAATACGGTCAGTTGTTGTAAAAATATTTTGAGGGTAATGGAAATTTTTTAACCAGTACTGTGCTTGTACAACAATTACTTATAGATAATTGCTTCAAAAAAATTTTTTATTGTAAAAAAACATGCGAAAAAGAGCAGGCCACGCCTCTTTGTGATTAGAAAATACTTTGCATGCTTAACATAGTTTAGTTTCATAACAATATTAGTCCAAATGTTAGTCCAAATTATACAATACAATTCTATTTTTTAAAATATTTATGTACTAAATATCCAAATTATATTTTTAAAAGTATTTATGTACTAAATAGGCATGGCGGTGGCCCAACCGCCATCACTATAGTTAGGAACATTAACTACACTGTATGTAATCTACATACTATATTTCAAGTTAATACCTTAAAAATTCGACTTTTGTCATTCTAAATTGGCCAAGTGTAACACTGTGCGGTGGGGTGTCTGAGCTCCTTCCGATATTCAAAATAGCTTGACTTCTAAGCACGATGTAGGCAATATACATACAGAAAATAAATGGTTGGAATCCTGTCGAAACCATCAAAATTGTATCGTTATTAAAAGCTTTTAATTTAAACTACTTAATGTTCTTCATCAGAATAGTTTAATATAATTATAAACAGAAAATATATCAAATTTCCGAAACAATCCCACATCATTCAAAATATTGTTTGTTCTAATCAATATTGAAAAAAAATATTATTTTTTAGATTACCTTTAATTTCAACAACCGACAGTTTATCTTTATCGAATATGCTTTCACTTGAAAAAAATATTGGCAGCGAAAACAAAATTTCTTAAATTTTTTGAAAAAACTTCTTTTAAGCCAATTATGTTCCAGTCTTAAGATAAGCAACTGAAATTTGTATTATTGTGTATAACAAAATTTTGAAATGAATTTTATTTCAACTTTGATAGTCTTAGAGTTTTGAGATCAGATATTTTTTTTTTTTTAATTTTGTTTAAATAATTTTTTTTAATTGATTGAAATTAAAAAACATAATTTATATTTTGTTATTTTTAATAATTGGTGTTTAAAATTGTATTTTATTTTTTATTTATTTAGTTCTGAGCCTTACATCTGACTTTACATAGTGGTGGATATTTCCATCATACTTTTTTATTTATTTTTATTATCTATTTATACTAGGATTTTTTAAACTATTTTTTCCTTAATTCAGACTATAAATTACATCAGTCATTTATTTCAGAAAAAAAAGAAAAAATCATCTAAAGAAGGTTTAAAGAAAAATAATAAAAAATTTCAAACCTGAATAATACTCAAGTTTGACATTTAAATAAAAAAGTTATTACAGTTTAGCCCAGAGAAAAAGCAATAGCCTGTCAAACAGAAGGTCGCCAGTTCCAGCGCAGCATGCAACATATAAATTTCAATTTTTAAAATAAATATTGTGGATTGCGTGTCTATTAGTAAAATATTAAAATCCATAAATAGAAAAGCAATCAATTATTACAATAAAAATTCCAATTTTGTAAATAAATATTGGTGATTTAAAAGGAATAAAAGTGGTGGTACCTGGAACTACAAAAGTTCGATTGAAAAAAAAAATCGATTGCAACTTCAAATCTGTTTTTTGTCTATTTTCCATTCTCTAGGAGTTTAACGCGGCAATCAAATAAATCTTTTTTTAAATTATAGAGAATAAAAATTGAAAAAATTCGACAGAGCCAGCAGATAGAATATTAAATATTTTCGTTTGTCGCTACACAACCCTCTTTAGTTTCCACGCTCTTGTTGGGTTAATGCTTTAATGATTGTCTATTTTATATTGAGTGTTTGAAAACAAATTAACAAACCCGAAAACAACACACAATTTGACTAACATCAACGAAATTTAACAATTTATATCAATTTTATCCTACTGGCTTTGTCGGCGGCATTACCCTACATGTATAGGGTAATGACCAGAACAATTTTTTTTCTTTACTTTCCTGGTCAATTTTATATTCGTTTGTGTCACTTTCAACTTGTCCAGATTCTTTTAAAAATTCGCCAACAAATTTATTGCAATATTAATTTTATATTTTATGTTACCTTGAACCCTTTATATAATTCCTTGTATGCAAAAGAGTCACAATAATAATCCTGTTTTTCTTTTATTTCTTTTTTTTTTTGAAACAATCAACAATCAAGATATTAAAACTGGTATTGGAATTCCATTGGTCCTTGGGTGTACATATGTAGTCTTGCAAATTTAAACATGTTTGTATTAAATACTGTATCAATATATTTTTTAATAGAGATAAGAAGTTATAAATTTTTTCTAAATATTCACGTTTCATCCCACTCGGTCATAAATATTATTAACAATTTTAGTTCCTGATCTTTTTTAATTAATAAAAAAATATATATATATTTAATTTCGAATCTGTCTTTAGCATAAATAATTAACACATTCCTAACAAAATTTTAATTTTATGCTTAATTTAGTAATTAACAACCATTACACTTACTGCTAGACACAACTTCATATTATTTAATAATTTTTAAATTAACTTTTTTCTTTAAAATATTGAAAAATATTAAACACTAACTAACAAAAGAAAAAAATAGACTGAAAAGATTTTTATATGCACAACATGGTTTTATAAGAAAACTATAAGTTGACAGTAAAATATAAATAAAATGAAACCAGTAAGAAGAATTTAAAACAGACTTTAAATATTTTGCTTTTAAAGTAGCATCATAGTTTTTTTATTTTATTATATTTTTTTTTTTGATTAATAACCGGATCAAATAGCCAGTCTAAAAAACAGATGTTATATGTAGAATAGAGTAGCATGTTGGTTGATATACTTAAAATCGATACATGATCAGTTGTGTGTTGTATTTCTGCTAAAGTAGTTTCTTAATATTTAATATTAAACATATTTTTGTTTTTATTCAATAGGCTTCTGCCGATAATACTCCTATGCGTTAACAGTTTAAACAAACAAGTTTTTTAAATACGTATTTAATCAATTTTACAATGATCTAAAGTATCATAACAACCACCTTTACTTTTTTTTGGAAATAAAATATGATGCTCAATTAAATCGCTGCAATATTATACTTAGCAATTATATACATATGTGGTTTATTTATAAGTTCATGGTAAAATACTTTATTTTGTTTATTGTCTGTTAAATTTTTTCCATTCCCATATAATTATTTAGGAGTTTGAAGAAGAACAAATAGTGATTAAGATATTTATGTATTTGCTCTAAATACATAAATATAAATTTAAAATGTTAACCTTAAAGGCCTAGTAGGGGAAACATGATAAACTTGATCCCCCAAAATTAAGTGACTGATTACAAACAAATATAACAAATTGTCATATTTATGAAGTTTAAAAATATGTTTTTATTTTAAAATTTGTTGTAGTTCGAGTGTTATAGGTATATGGGGGAGCATTCGCAAATACGGCAATCACATTTATTTTTGAATTTTAAAGAGTTCCATGAAATTAAATTTGTGGAGTCTTAAAAAGTATGATAGTTTTTTATGGCATTTACACCAGCAAGATACAAAACAAGTTGCCAGATGATTTGCTAACCTCCTCAGCAATTTAGTGCTAATTTTTTTTCAAAAAAACTGTTTAAAAATTGCGAGTGATAATGAGAGAACACTTTTAAATATTCCATAAAAATTGAACATTTAAAGAGAGCACTAAGTCGGAATATTTTTGTAAATAAAATATTTAATGTTAAATTTGAATCATTCAATTTAAATAATCTTCAGACGATTTAATTTTAACTTGCAAATTTTCTATTTAAAACCACTGTGCGTGTAGATTTATGTTATTTTGCGTTTCGAATGGTTATTGTACAAAAGCTAATAAAGATTGGTTTTTAATTTGTGATTAATTTAACTAATATATGACAACTTTGTATTGTGTCTACATAAAATAAATAACTAAATTTTGCTTAATGACTTTTCTAAAACATAAACGATTTTGTTTCTTTAAATTTCAATAAATATTTTCATACACACAAAATGTGAACTCATAAATTATTAATACACTCACAATATTATTTTGTTAAAAACAATCTAAGATATATATTAAATTCAAATAAAATACATTTAAAAAGAGTACTACTGATTTTTCATTATATTCAGAACATGTCATGACTTTTAAACTGGTCACGTGATAGGTACCGGTCCTCTTTTCACCTATCTCGTGATATGCATTTTCGGAACCGGTCAAGTTTTCACCTATCACGGGACAGGTCCCAATTCCCAGCTGACCCCTTTTTTCCCGCAGGGTATGTACAAAACACAACGCACATATGTATATGTATATGTTTTTATTTTCTATATACATAGACACATATACATATTTTAATAATTTCTTGTAATTTTTATTGAAAGACAAGCTATTTTAATAAAAACAAAAAGGAATTATTTGAGCTTCTATTTCTAGAAACAGAAAACATAAAGTTTTTCATTGAACAGAATATAGCAGCTCCTACTGAAAGTCTGTATTTTTATAGTTTGTTTTTTGAATGACTGATTCAAATAGTTAAAAATATATTCCTATGAATTTCAATTAATTCTTCATTTAAAATAAACTACAGCCGGTAACGGAAAATATATTGTGAGTGTAGGTTTATTGTACCGGTTTTATGATAAGCATTTTTTTTGGAGTGTTAAAAATATGTATATATTTCAGCAGAAACAACATTTCCCAGCAAAAATTAATCAGAAAAATTTTTCAGCGTAATAATTAAATTGGTTAAATATTTTTACTAATATTTTTCTTTAAGGGTAATATTAGGAAGAAGTTATTAATATTTTTCTAATAAATAACATAGGTCATGGGCGGTTAAAGAAAGGAAAGAAGCACATGTCGCACCCCTTCCGACCAAACATGTTTAAAAACCGATTTCCATTCTAGTTTTCAATTTTTTTTTTATGTTACATATATTTTTTCTCTCTCTTGTTTTCCTCTTTGATTCTTTTTCAAATACTAACGACACTTGCGTGCCTATTTCCTATAATGGCATAGGCACTTTATTTTATTTATATATGCCTATACTTTCATAGTTGTCGATTTATAACCTGCCTGAAAAAGGAACAAAATTTTCATCCCATTTTCTCTGATCACGGCCGATGGTAGTGTGGTCTCTTGAGAGTTAGAGCCCCTGTGTGGGTTAGGAATCGTAGCAATTTGACCAACAGTGTAAATATTTTGGGGTTCTACTTCTTAACTACATGTAGATGACACAACGATCTGTTTTTATTGCTCCGCTTAAAATAGATTTTAAGTTAAAAAAGCAGTAAATACAATAAAAAATAAATTACATTTCATTTATATCAAATGGTTTTTTGTTATTTTTTTTTCAAAATATTGTTTAAAACACTGACAGATCAGCAAATCAGTTAAAATTAAAATTTAAATTCCGTAAAAATAAATGATTGTCCATTTATTTAATAATATCAATACAGCGAGCTGACTTGAAAGGACTAGGAAGACTAAGAGATATATTTCGTTGTGGAATGATGGTTTGCAAAAGCTCAAAAAGGAAGACAGAAGACTATTCCATAAGGCCAATGAAATATGTAGGTGACTGGATTACAAATAAGGCTGCGCTTACTCAATACAACAGAGAACTAAGTAGATCTAAAAAGTCCTTAAGGCGCAGCTACTGTGAGAAGAACTCGGATTTTCCAGAACCTGTACGACTTAAAAAAGCCCTCTCACAGAATCATACAAACCGTCTTTCCACTCTTAGGGACCGGACGACACCTACACTGAATCTCCCGACGAAACCTGAGTAGCTGTTTCTACTCCTCCTAACTGGGAGGAATGTAAGTCAATCGGGTTCTATCTTTCAAAGGAACAGGATTATATTGACTCGTTGTCCAAAATATTCTCTTTCGAAGATTCTAACCTTTATCGGGAGCTTGAACCTTTTGGGGGGCCGAAAGCAGTACAAAAAGCGGTGTAAAGTGCCATTTGAATCTAAATCATAAAAGATGAATATAAATTAGTTGAGGAATTAGTAAAAGCCATATTAAAAAGTAAAAGCTATATAGTTATATATTAAGTATACTAGTTTGCAGCAATTTTTAAGCTGAACTTGTTTTTTTATGCAAAAACTAAAACAGATTTTGAACTAACTTTTTCTAATGTTGTTGCTAAAAAAATTTTCTGATTCCACAATAATCACTTATAAATAATCAGCAATAATCAGTTATAAATCAGGTAGATATCTTAGCTTATTGTTAATGTAGTGCAGATAAAAAAACAACACCAAAAATACAACTCTTATATACATAAAAACACAACCGGGGAAGATTTATATGCATACATATCCATACCAAAGAACTGCAAAATCAACTTTTTTCTTGATTTAATCATACACAGAAATTCTTTTTCACATTTAATAATTCAACAAAATTCACTGTAGAATAAAATCAGCATCATGTTACTGAACGCGTAATTCGGATCAGTTTGAATCATATATCGATTATGTTTACTGCAAATTTAATCACTCAACAAAAAGTCAGCGTTGAATAAATCAGAAAAAACAACAAAGAACGCGTATGAGTGTATTAATAATTAAAACAAAATAGAAACACATTTCATAAATGATATTGATTACATTAGGGTGGGACTTAAATTCGCTTTTTTAGAATTTTTTTTAGTAATAAAAATATTCTTCTTTGTGAAATATAAATATTTTTTTGGAAAAAAATTTAGGTCGATATCTCAGGCTTGCCTAATCCGGAAAAATTTTAATATTGTCTAAATTTTTTTTCATCTATTTTGATTGGAAAATTAGGCAATATTTAACTTTAACCGGATTGGGCGAGCCTGAGATGTCGACCTAAATTAAAAAAAAAAAATTCACAAAGAACAATATTTTTGGTATTCCTAATAAAAATTCTAAGAAAACGTATTTTAGACCCACCCTAATATACATATAACATTTATGAAATGTGTTTCTACAAAACCACCCCCTTTTTATAGATAAGAAACTATTTTGTTTTAATTATGATTACACTCATACACGTTGTTTGTTGTTTTTCTGATTTCTTCTACATCAAAAAAATTATTGTTGGCTCGTATAAACAGAATAAAATCAATGGTTTAACAACGACCGATTATTATAAATCAGTGACAAAACAATTTGCACGTCGTTTGATTGATTTAAAATGATCAACAAATATGTGTGTTGGAGTATATTCAGCGTTTGAACGCAAGCACATGTTTATTCTTGTGTTGATTGCGTATGAACGTTTTGCAATCAGCAAATGCAGTTCTCTGATCCATACATAAAACAAAAGAACGCCAAAAATGTGTATACCAAAAAAATGTGAATATAGAAAAATAAAATATTGTGTTAAATCACATTTGTTTTTTAAAAGCAAATTAAAATTATTAATAATAATAATTATAAAGTCTAAACGTTTATTAAAAAAAATATTTAAAAATAGTGAAATATGCAAAAATAAACGAAATATGCAGCATGAAAGTAATTAAGATAATTTTCATAATTTTCTTTATGTTTTATTTATGATAATTTTTTAGATTTTCAATTAAATCATTTCAGCAAAAAATTATGTCTGCAAAAATTTTCAGCAAATAAATTAACTAAAATATAATTTTTCAACAAAGTATATAATAGTTGACATCTCTAATGTAAGCTATTCAGAGTTGCCTTTGGTCTATGCTAGCAGGTTTTCTCACTTTCGTGGATGGGGCTTTAAAATCAAAAACTTAAAGTTTGAATAAATTACAGAACCACAAATTTGTTGAGGAATAAACTAATTTACAGCTCTGATTTTGTATATATTTAATTTTGCATATTAATTTTGTATTTAAACAGTTAAAAAATAAATTTTTATTTAATTAACAAATGTTTTTAAATTTATCTCTTTTAATAGAAAATTCAAACTTTAATTTCACGCTACTAGTTATAAATCTAATAAAAAAATTAAATGCAGAAAATATATAGTCCATTTCATGAAGAAGGATCTATCAGGAAGAAGCAAACAAACATTCTGCAAACGTATAGCCTAGAATCAACTCGCTTTTCAGTTTTTTTTTGTATTGAACTTTTAAGAGCCTTCTAACGTGGATTTTTATCATTTATTTGTACTAATGTAATGGTTTATGAATTTTAAATTGTAAAAAAGCTAACTGAAGTGCTCAAATGTCTTTTAAATATAAAAATTCTTCGCTAGGTAATATAGACATTTTGAAGTTTTATATATTTTCTTAACAATTAAAAGAGGAAAAAGATCCGAGTTAATCTAAATTGAAGGTATAATTATGAAAAGTATTAACAAACTTGAGAGACTTACGGTCAAATTTTGGTCGAACCTTCATGAAATACACGACATGCAATATCAAATTAGCTACTTGTCTTGAAACATGTGTATTTAAACTCTATGTATAGACTCATTATTATATATAAAAAACCTGAAATTAATATAACATTATAGCTGATCAGAGAACAATTACACTAGCTTACAACACAAATGATTTTTTTAATTCAATTTTTTTTAATAATCCAATCAAGGTAAAATTTGCCGAAACTGGATACTACTCAATACTTTTCAAGTGTTGACTCGATACAAAACAATACATTTTACATTTATTTTTTATTTATTTTATTTCAATGTCAGCTGTAAGCCTAAAATGCCAAATAGCTACAGATGAACTTAGAATATGGCAATTGAATATTTAAATTCATTTACATTGTATACATAAAAATCTTACTATAATATGTATTTACTTAACAAAATAAATTCTCTCCAAATTACTTAGACACAACTATAATAAGGAAAAAAGGGTAATATACAACAGACAAGCATAATAAAATTTAAATATTGTCTCCAAATATATTTGCAAATTGAGGTACGGTATGTAAAAACGTAATTTCGGGGTATAGAATAACATTATTTCAAAGTCTACCCACCTTCATCACAAAAGATCGTTGCATAACAAGTGTCAAGTATACAGGATAAACTATTAAATTAATTCTGTCTGAATTATATTTCATAATTGTGTGCAGCAAAATAATCTGACAGTACCTGGGAACCGTCAAAATCATAGCCTTGTTATTGTATCCTGAAACCAGATACATCGACGTGACCTCGTAAGTTAAAAATGTACCTTATTACGTAATTGAAGCATAACTTTGGAGTACCTCAGATTACCCTGTGAAGAACAGCTACACATTTCCAATCCATATAAAAATAAAGGAAAACATAATGACATCCACATTCTCCGAGTTAATATGATAATCGAAATTTAATCTGCTATTAATATAAAAACCTAGTGATTTGAAGATATTTAGCAACTCAATCCTTTCGTTGTTTAAGAAAACAACAATTATGGTCTGTAAAAATATCATCAAACACAGGGTTGTATTTTCATATCAATAAACAGGATTGTATATTTATAGTATTTCTTATGGTAAAATTACGCATACTCAAAGAAAAACATAACTCTGGAAGTATTCAGGTGGTATTTTTAAGTATTAAGTATTTGAAAAAAATTTACGGTATTGAGTACTCAATACCGAAATAGTCTATACTTTTGCAACGATAAAACACTTCTTAAATATAGAACAACTTCTTTGTTCGTCAAAAAATAGGGAAAATGGCATGAGTCAAACAGGCTTTTAATTGACATTAATGACATTAAGCTAACGTGTTTATGCGATTATATTCGAAAATGTTTTGTAAATAACTTATACAGTGGAAGTTGTGCGACCCAAAATTTTTCGGTCATAGTCTCCAGACAAAAATAGACATAAAGCTCAGAATTACTCGTAGTATCAAAACGCAAGTACTTGTCTATGCTATGTTCAAAGACCGGTGGCATTAGGGCGGATTTACCGGTTTTCTCTTCTAGCGTATGTTGAATGCCGACTTGGCTGACGAGAAGTTTTTGTGTTCGCGAGGTCATAATACCCATGTGAAGAATAGGTCATAAAAACAATTAAAATTACGTCAGTTATGTACCGCAATTTCCATTTTTGGCATTATTAATAAAAGTTTATGTGCGACATAATCTCCAAACTGGACCGATTGGGATAATGGTGTAATATTCCGTCAACTTCGTTAGTGATATGACAGTGAATATTATCGCGATTTCTGGTTTTTGAGATTTTATTCGAAAATATTCCGGTGTTACCCCCAACCATAGATTTTGCGACTAGGACCAAATAATATTTTTGAGTTCTATATTACACTCGAAGATGTTTCAGACATAATCCCCACTCTGAAAGTTGGGACTATGACCGAAGCATTTTCGGTCGTAATCCTCCTAATATTTTAGAATTCCGTTAAAAAGGTTTTTTGAAGATAAATAGGAGTTTCTATTCTAGGTTAGGCCAATACCAGCTTTGTGTAGCCAATAATCTCAAACCGGCTTCGCTAACTTAAGCTTCTCTATATACAAATACAATAAGTTCCATGTAATAAATATTCAAGCCCAAGATCAATTTTATAGAAAATTTATAATAATAAATTTTTTTTATAAAATAATCCTTGTGCTTGAATATTTATTACATAGAACTTATATTAAAAAGGTCGAAGAAATCAAACTGAATAATTTATAAATACAATATAAACAATAAATAATATTTCTCCTATAATCCCAATAAAAACAATAATAATACCCATTGGTATTATGACCGTTTGGCAAACGGTCATAACCACTTATGCCATCGTTGGCATTATAACCAAAAGAACTTTTTGGATATAATTCCAAATCGGGATATTGGTATAATGTTCGCGTAAAATCCGGATACCTTTTATATAAAAAATTTAAACTATAATTTAAAAAAAATTAACTTTTGGGTTAAGATTACTAGATTCATTATTTGTAAATTTGAGATTTTGCTAGGTGGTTTCAAACATCAGCAAAAACCCAATATACTCTATTCCACTAAGTTGTGTAGGTTATGAAAATTGTGTTAACAAATTCACACTTAATCTGATAGAGAGAGTATCGAAAAATAGGAGAATTTATATTTGTATGCTAGGCTGATGAAGAGTCTTTGTGTATGTGTTTATCCATCAAATATTACATATCGAGATAGCTCAGATATCGACAAACAATCTGTAATCGGGATCAATTCCCGGCATGAGCAAATTTAATTTAAACAAAAATATCACAACAAAATTTTTTATATAAAAATGTATTTTTGTTTTAAATAATTTTTTATACTAATTTCTTAAATACCGGTAAGCAAATAATCTAAAAAAATAGACATTTTTGTTCAAATTGTGGTTTGTGTTTCTAAACAAAAAACAATGCCAAGGTCTAAATTCACTAAATATAATTTTTTGAGTTTTTGTACTGTTTACTAATATTTAGAAAAAAAAAATTGTTTTTAGCAATCTCAATTAATACTTTATTTTCAAACTCAAACATATTTTCCGCAATTCATCGAATATGTAGTCAGGAAAAAATCTTTCATAGCTTTACAAAGTGTATAAAATTCTGATTAAAACCTTGAAAAAATATGGTTAAATTCAAGGTTTATATAAAACACAGTTTGTAAAGGAATCCACATTTAGTTTTTTTTTGTTTTGTTTAGAACATATGCATTCAGCTTTGAATGCATGCCTAAGTAAGCATAAATATAATGACAATTCAAAAATTATATCATCATTCTTATTTTCTTTTATAATTTAAATTTTTTGTTAATAGTTTTCCACTGAAATAAATCTCTGCATGAAAAACTTTTATGTTTAACATTGACAATAAAATATGTAGGAGTTTTTTTTTCTTTTTCAATATACAAATATGTAGGTTCGTAAAATGTAAACATTTTCAATTTGTTTAATGGCTGTATAAAATTCTCACTATGTCAATATATGTTACTTACATTACTTTAATACTTTGGCTATAGTAATGTTTTATATCGCTAACAATTTGCCTAAAGTATTATATATAAGCTAGATTTTAAGTTTATGTGAACATACACATATTTAGACAGTGAGTTAAAGGATATACACGAAACATAAATGAAATGGTTAAAATATCATATGTGACCTTCTCCAAGAAAAGGGACCTAGAGTGTCAAAAAACGGGTTTGGACTTAAGAGTGGATTCTGATACCTAAAAGGGTGTATAATAAGATGAAATAAGTTAGATTTCTGATAAAATTTATATTTTCCTTTCATATGGTTATTTTTACAATGTGCTTCGTATTAGTATACGCACATCAACTCTTTGCTGTATTGTCACACTAAAAGCGAAAAAAAATACGTCACCACATACGCATGACGTCACCAAAGTCGGCACCCAATCATAACTAACCATACCAAATCGCATCTCCCAACTGATGGTGTGTTCACAGTGATAATGCGTTATGAAACTTTAAATGCGTTTTTCTCAAAACTTCATTTTCACACACTAGGTCCCTTTTCTCGGAGAAGGTCACATATTGGAATGGATATAAACTAAACAAAAGTTGTTTATTTACCGATTCTTTAGATTAGAAAATTTTTCTGAATTTTAGCATATACAACATAGCTAAAAACTTTTTCAGGGCTTATCTTTTTCATTGGCTCAACACTACTTACACGATGTAAATGAACATTGATTTCCCTACTTGTGTCAAAGATTCACACACACACACACACTCACAAGCATACCGCTGTATAACTTTATATCTGATTCATTGATAAATGTTGACAATATATATTCAATTGTAAAGTAATAGATTTAACATGTTTTCAAATGAAATGACACGTATGAGCAAGAAAGGCGACAATATATATACGTAAATTGCACTCAAAGAAACAGCTTAAGCACATTTATGAAAAGCTTGATAAATATAATGAAAAACTTGAGTTTTATCATAAATACCAAATAGAAAATGATAATTAATTTACAAAAAATATAGAAAACCTGTAAAAAAAACCTCCTATCAAAAAAATCATTAGGCGTCTGACTGCTGTTTCTTAGAGTTTGTAGAAAACATACAGGTGTCTGAGTTCTTCACTAGGAAACACTCTATCATTTTAAGGAAAGCTTCAAAAATATATTTCCTAATTTTTCTTTGAGTGTATAGAAGTAATGCACGTGATAAAGCAATTGATATGTGAAATTTATTTGCCATATTATATGTGTAATGGATGAATATGAATGAATAAATCAATGGTGTTCTTTTGTTTGCAAAAATCAAGGTGTTGAAGTGCGAAAAGCTTACGTTTGATTTTAAAATACGCTAAATATAAGAGTGTGGTAATTCTTGAAAATACTTTATGGGGATAAATTTACTTTGATATTGCATAAATATACACAAAAAACAGTTGAGGCACAATTTTAGAAATTTTTAAGAAACTCAGCAAAGCACACATTACCAAATACTGTGTAAAGCAATAAATAGCCAAGGGGGCCGATGCATTACTGTACGTCTTACTTCATTGATGAATTTTACAAGTGATGAGCCTCAAGGTAATAAATATATCCAATACTTTAGATCCATTTACTTCAAAAAAAATATATTACAATAAATAAAAAAAATACAAATATTTCAAACTCTGCTTACCAGCCAAGAACTTTACCAACTGAACTATCGGCGCATATAATATTCGATTGCTTTAAATATAAATGTATATTTGCCCTTCCTGTTTTCGTTCATAATGTCGAAACATAAATACATTGACCTTTTGCTTACAAAAAAAAGAACAAATAGTAATTAGTCTGAAAATAGATTTTCAAAAATATTTTAATTATTACTCTACGTTTATATGGGCTACCCGCCCATATAAACGCTTATCTGTTAAATAACCAGAGTAAAACGTTAACCACAGATATTTCCATATAAATTTGACATTCATAACTATGGCTAGGCATTAAGCTTTGGTATGAGATGACTTAGCAGGTCTAAATCTTGCAATACGTAATCTCATTACTTTATGCTTTCATATAACGCAAAATCTAAGGCAATGCTTGAATTTTTTGCACCCATTACCAAAATTTTGATGGGAATAGTTCTTAGAATTTTCCACCATTAGAAAAGACACAGTTGCGAGATTTAATTTATTTTCAAGCTAAGCTAATAAGGCCTAAAGTATTTAATGTAAATAAAAAAAATCTATTTTTATATTTTCTCCCGACGTTTCGTAAATTTTTTGTTGACTTTATCAAGGGCCGTCTATTTAATTATTTAAAAAACACAACAGTAAGGTTATTCACGTTAGGCTTGTTATCAGAGGGTCAATTCTCGTTCTGTGATAATGTGAAGTGAAAAAAAACTTTTCATTTTCGTTTTCATAAGCACTTTTCACTCGAACTTTTCACAAATACATAAATTGCGATTCTCGTATGTATTATGAAAAAAATGTTTCATTCGCACTGTACCCATGAAAATTTTGTAACTGTGTTACCCAAAATTTAAAACAAATGTCAAAACAGAGAAAAACGTAAACAAAAGTGAATTAAGTTCGTAAAATTTATTTTAAATAATTTTATAAAAATATCTGAATTAATTGTATGGATATTGCTACAAGAATTCCGGATGAATAAAGGTAAGGCAATGATGTTACAAGCATTTAATTGCAGTAAATAATTTAATAATTTATAGGAATTTTTTGAGAGTGCTGAGACGCATACTTCGTGCTGACCACAATCCATTCGAGATGATAACCGACAAGCACTTCATGGATTTATATCTGCTTACTTTAAGTGAACTATATTTGGTGCGCGTATGAAGTCTAATATTACTTAAAGAAAAAAAATTTCATAAAGAATATAAATAAACTATAAATAAATATGCCATACTTTTGCCATTTTTCACTGTCCTTTTGGGTCCCACTAAAACTGTGAAGGCTCGCCGCTAATTCTTTACACTTTTCGTCTCTAAATTTGGCACCATCTGCAATTTACAAATCTGTAAATATGGGATTAATAAAAGTGTGATTATGGTTATTAAGCTACTTACTTATGGTTTGCAATGTCCACATGCTTTTCTTAATAATTAGTTAAATACTCCTTTTGGCTTTCGCTGGCACGCTTTCCTCTTACAATTTTCTCCATGTTTATTTCACTTATAAATAGTCTGTGTAAACAATTTTTTCATATGAAAATATTTTGACAGTTGTTTGCACTGTTACACAAAACAAGAATCGCCAGTGCTGTGCAATCGTGAAAAAATCTTGTTTCGTTCCACTTTTTTTTTTCATATGAAAACGTTTTGATATTTCTTTACATTTTTTCACAGAACGCGAATCAAAAGTACTATGAAAACGTGAAAAAACTTTTCATTTCACCGTTTCACAGAACGAGAATTGACCCTCTGATCAATTTATTCATATTGTATAGACGAATTACCATTTGATGTCAGCAATCGCAGTCTTGATTTTGAATGAACATAAAACTTTCAATCAGTAGACCTCTAAACAGTATCCTTTCACTATTTTCAGATTAAATTAAAAAATTTTTAATTGTTTAAGTTATTTTAGGATTCAATATTTTTTATAGTTTAATAATTACTTTTGCTTTATAGCGTTCACCTGAGGGTCAACTCTCGTTCTGTGATAATGTGAAGTGAAAAAAAACTTTTCATTTTCGTTTTCATAAGCACTTTTCACTCGAACTTTTCACAAATACATACATTGCGATTCTCGTATGTATTATGAAAAAAATGTTTTATTCGCACTGTACCCATGAAAATTTTGTAACTGTGTTATCCAAAATTTAAAGCAAATGTCTAAACAGAGAAAAACGTAAACAAAAGTGAATTAAGTTCGTAAAATTTATTTTAAATAATTATATAAAAATATCTGGATTAATTGTATTATTGGATATTATTCAAAGAATTCCGGATGAACAAAGATAAGACAATGATGTTACAAGCATTTCATTGCAGTAAATAATTTAATAATTTATAGGAATTTTTTGAGAGAGACGCATACTTCGTGCTGACTACAATCCATTCGAAATGACAACCGACAAGCACTTCATGGATTTATATCGGCTTACTTTAAGTGAACTATATTTGGTGCGCGTATGAAGTCTAATATTACTTAAAGAAAAAAAATTCATAAAGAATATAAATAAACTATAAATAAATATGTCATACTTTTGCCATTTTTCACTGTCCTTTTGGGTCCCACTAAAACTGTTAAGGCTCGCCGCTAATTCGTTACACTTTTCGTCTCTAAATTTCGCACCATTTGCAGTTACAAATCTGTAAATATGGGATTAATAAAAGTGTGATTATGGTTATTAAGCTACTTACTTATGGTTTGCAATGTCCACATGCTTTTCTTAATAATTAGTTAAATACTCCTTTTGGCTTTCGCTGGCACGCTTTCCTCTTACAATTTTCTCCATGTTTATTTCACTTATAAATAGTCTGTGTAAACAATTTTTTCATATGAAAATATTTTGACAGTTGTTTGCACTGTTACACAAAACAAGAATCGCCAGTGCTGTGCAATCGTGAAAAAATCTTGTTTCGTTCCACTTTTTTTTTTCATATGAAAACGTTTTGATATTTCTTTACATTTTTTCACAGAACGCGAATCAAAAGTACTATGAAAACGTGAAAAAACTTTTCATTTCACCGTTTCACAGAACGAGAATTGACCCTCTGATCAATTTATTCATATTGTATAGACGAATTACCATTTGATGTCAGCAATCGCAGTCTTGATTTTGAATGAACATAAAACTTTCAATCAGTAGACCTCTAAACAGTATCCTTTCACTATTTTCAGATTAAATTAAAAAATTTTTAATTGTTTAAGTTATTTTAGGATTCAATATTTTTTATAGTTTAATAATTACTTTTGCTTTATAGCGTTCACCTGAGGGTCAACTCTCGTTCTGTGATAAAACTAAGTTCAGTTTAAACAAAAACTTAGAACATAATTTACTTCCATTTACTTCGATAAATGTGTCTAATTTAAAATGAGAATATATGTTGCTGAACTTAATGTGTGTTCTTTTTTTTTTTACGAGTATTAAAATTAAATAAATCTTAGAAAGCCATTTCTATATTCAATTTATAAGTCTACCACATTCTAATTTTTAAGAATTCTAAAAATTAGTGCAGGCAATTAAAAACAAAAAGTAATACATTGTTTGCTATAGGTTAATTCCATTGTAACGGGTGTTACCAGTATCACTACCATTTTTGATTATAATTTAAGAATATAAAATTTAAAAAAAGGTGCGATTCCCAAGGATGCTAATCTCAATAACGTTTTATAACAGCTTGACACTGAAATTCCATGCTTTCTTCTCAGAATGACAATTAGAAGACTGTGACGGGTGTGACCTTACAAATTTGAGCTCTTAAAGAATTATTCCTTTCAGGTAATATTATGTAAAATTTTCCGTAGAACGCGCTTAATTATTTTAATGTAGTTATTTCATTAGAGTTTTTTTTGATTGTATTAGATACTTACTATCTGCAAAAAAAAAATTGTTTCTTAAAAAAAACTTTTTATAAAAATGTGACGGGTGTGACATCTTTATGTGACGGGTGTGACATAGTATGAAAACTCGAAAAGTTTGGAGAAATAAAACTTTTTATTGACTTCAATTACATAAGCAGTTTAAAGATAAACACATAAGAAACTAATAACACATATTATATTATTATAAAGACTTATTCACTATCTGTACTACCAAAGACAGCACAATCCTTCAGGCGACTATGTTTTAAAGTAATTTTTTAAATTCAGATAAATATGTAGTGCAAACATACAAGAGACTGCATCTGCTCTTATAAAGTTATGAATTTTTGGAATATTGGTTATTGATTTGACTCCATCCCATCTTTTGCTTTTAAAAGAACTTTTCTGCACTACGTCGTCTATATGAAATTTTTAAGTGTTGCCAAATTGATAAAAAACATTTTTTTGTAATATTTTTTATATGTCCATAAATATCATTCTCTTGTAGACAACAATTAAAAACTAGTAAATTCATTTTTCCTGTGTAGGGCCTTTTTACGTGGAATTACCCTATATAAAAATAAAGAATTATTTGATTTTAGAAACTGATGAAATACTCCTAGGAAAAATTTTTATGCAACTTATGTTAGTTCAGATAACTTTTAAAAATTATAATAAAATGTTATTTTTTTCAAATAAAAGTTTTTTTTTTAATTTTGGAGAAATAATAAACTTGGGTATAGAATTTTTTCTTAAAAATTTGTTCAGTTAAATGAAAAAAAACGAGTAAATTTTTCTCAAATCGACAAATTTATTTTTTGTGGGTAAACGTTTAAGTTATTTTCAATATTTTTTTTCCAAAAAAACATAAAAATTTGGATAAAAACTAGGTAATTTTAACAATTTTAGAGAAAAAAATATTTTTTCAGGAAACAAATTAAAGTATCCTAAAAAAATATTATGCGTGATTGTAATTTTTGGTTTGTAATCGTGCGTGTTTGTGAGTCAAAATCGATCTCGTGCCCATCTCCATTGCTTAAAATATATTTTTAAATTTTGTTAGCAAAATGTAAAAATTTCGAATTTTCCCTTTTATGTTATATTTTTTTATCGAGTTTTATTTTTCAATGCAAACAAATTACACAGTACAACAGCCAATCTGGGGGGTGAGAAATTCCAAGTCAGGGTGATGGTACTAGGTCATTATAGTAAAACCCTCAAATTTTGATGAAACAAATTTAGAAAAATTAAGAATTACAATTTCTCTAATCTGTTTCTATACCGTTTTCCTATATGTGCAACACTTTCGAAGTTAAAAATGAATGTATGAAGGGAAAAAAGTATTTTTTGCCTAAAAATTTAAATATTTTTTTTTTTTAAATTCATAAAAAATCCAAAATGGAAAAAAGTGCCAAAACTAATTACTTTCGCGTAAAGTCACATAACTCATGAGCAAAAAAAGGCATAGATCATGAAAATCGATTCACGCGTTTCTCATTTATTCAGAATTAGGTAAATGTATGAATTTAAAAAATTTGCTCCAAATATGCACAACATTATTTGGAGAAAACATTGACACTCACAAGCCGAACTCTCTCATATTTTTCTACTGTACTAAAAGAGAAATATTGATGTGGCAACACTGGTTCTGTAATGTTCACATAAAACATGCATTGTCATTATACTTCTTCTCTTTCTCACACTGGTTCTGTGATTTTTGTCATTCAACAAGTGCCGACGAACGCGAACAGTAAAAGTGATTTTTCTCCAGTTTTTTAAAAGTGAACAAAACTGAACAGAATATGGAACTGAGCAAGCCAGATATAAATAGGTTTTGCTACTGCTGTGGTCAATATGTCTCAACACGAGACGTACTTCAACCAAAATGTTATAGTGAACGAAAATTGGGTACCAAATATAGTGTGTAAAAGCTGCTACAACCGTCTAATGGATTGGAAAAATAGAAGACGTGAAAGTATGCCATTCGGTATCCCAATGACTTGGACTAATCCTGGCGAAGGTCACAATCCATTGAATTGCTATGCATGTGCGAATAAAGGAGCCG
The DNA here is from genome assembly GCA_949748255.1 of Eustalomyia histrio. Taxonomy (NCBI): domain Eukaryota; kingdom Metazoa; phylum Arthropoda; class Insecta; order Diptera; family Anthomyiidae; genus Eustalomyia; species Eustalomyia histrio. The sequence goes on from OX456523.1 coordinate 195,803,793, forward strand.
CAAAAAGGATAAGAAAATCGTATAATTACGTTGGTGTTGCAAGTGCCGCAACACCATTGCCTCATTCGGACCACATTCCTGTGCCAAAAGCTTCTAGCCCAGATATTTTCTCTTCTACGACTGCTCCGACATATCATGCACGTGATAATCCCCCATATGCGCCATCAGTATCCAATGAGCCAATTTTAATAAATCAAAATAAGCTTGATTCAATTGTTGCCAAGTTGGAATTTACACAGCATAAATCGGAAGAGCTGGCTTCCATTTTGAAATCAAACAATTTGTTGGCACCCGGTGTGAAAGTCACAGCTTACCGAAGTCGTCAGGCAACACTCCAAAGTTTATTAATTGTGAATGATGAAAATATTGCCCGGATGTAGGAAAATTGATGGACGCAATGGAAATAAAATATGAAGCAGATGACTGGAGATTATTTATTGACAGTTCAAAACTCAGCTTGAAGGCGGTTTTACTGCATAAGACCAATAAAAAACCTTCAGTTCCAATCGCCTATAGTACAGAAACGAAAGAAACATATGATGCACTGGAAAATATTTTAAAAATGGGTAACTACGCCAAACATATGTGGCGCATATGCTGCGATTTAAAAGTTGTAGCAATGCTTTGCGGTCTTCAAAGCGGCTATATAAAATATATGTGCTTTTTGTGCGATTGGGACACACGATTTTCCGGTGACCAATATGCATGCCACGGATGGAAACTCAGAGAGCACAGCAGGTTACAAACGGCCAATATTATTCGTGAGCCTCTAGTGCCGAAGGACAAGATATTGCTGCCTCCACTGCATATTAAACTTGGAATTGTTAAGAATTTTATCAAAACTGTCGCCAAAAGAGATGAAGTTTTCTTGTGTTTGAAACTAATTTACCCGAGACTCAGCGAAAGTAAAATTAAAGAAGGAAGGTTATAATATCACATTCATTTCCCATGATTTTCCATCTTAACAAATTAATTTTTTCCAATCAGGCGTAGTAAATGGTCCAGATATACGAAAGCTGATTAAAAGTGACGCATTCAACAATATTTTGATTGACGCTGAATTAAATGCATGGCAGGCAATCAAAGAAGTAATAGAAGGCTTGTTGGGAAAGCATCGTTCTAACAACTACGATGTTTCTGTCGCAAGGATGTTAAGAGCATTCTCGGAAATTGGTGTCCACATGTCCTTGAAAATCCATTATTTACATCATCATCTGGACTACTTCAGCAAACAATTGGCTACCGAATCTGATGAACAAGGTGAACGCTATCATCAAATGAAATGAGGTAATACTGATTTTTTATTTTTTCAAACTCATTTTAATAAAACAAAAACTTACAGATATAGAGACAAAAAGTCGCCGAGTGTAATAATTGCGGAAATTTGCTGGTGGAGTAAGCTTGTGTGGCAAGACAAGGATGATCTTGATGATAAAGAATTTTCAGGAGATGCAGAAGGGCCAACAGTGGAGTCACACATTGACATTATGTGTGGTTCAGAAACTGATGATAGCGATGAATGCGATGCCACTAGTCCCGAACAACCACCATCGAAAAAGTCTAGGCAATATTTATTAAAATAAATAAAAATAAATAAAATAAAAATAAAAAATTATAAAAATGTTTACTTAATTTTTTTGGTAGTTTATCGCCAGAAGTCTGAAGTTATTGGGGAAAATTTATAAAAAAGGCGATAAATGACACTTTTTTGAATATTCTTGTCAAAATGGGATACCTTTACTTATTGTAAATAAAAGCAGAACGCGTTAATCGATTTCTATGATCTATGTCGCATTTTGTTTGTAGGTTATGTGACTTTAGATGAAATTAATAACACTTGATCCTTTTTTCCGTTTTGGTTTTTTTATGAATTTAAAAAAAAAAATTAATTTTTAGGCAAAAAAATATTTTTTTTCTCCACAAATTTACTTTTACTGGTAAAACTGTTGATTATAACGAAAAGGGTTATATGAACGGATTAAAGAAATTGTAATTCTAAATTTTTTTGAGTTTGTTTTAGCAAAATCGGACAAGTGGTTCTCGAGTTATGTTAAACTACGTTTTTGCCAAAATGTTACAACTAAGCGAAAAAACATCAAGATAAGGAAAAAATTTAAAAGGTCATAAAAAAAAATTGACACATACGAACGCCAAACCCTTTGAGGGTTTTTACTATACTGACCTAGTACCATCACCCTGACTTGGAATTTCTCACCCCCCAGACAATAATCCCAAAAATGTTCCATAGTGTTATAGAGAATAAAAATCTCAAAAATTCGACAGAGCCAGCGGAATAGAATATTAGTATTTTCTGTTATCGCTACACAACCATTTTCAGTATCCGTTCTCCTTTTTGGGTTAATGTTTACAACAGTATAAAAAATCGCAAGCTCATTTTGTACACTTCGGCACAACGCCGTTGCGCCTATTAAACTTTATATTTATCGAAGGCACTAAAAGCGAACTTTACATGATCTGACTTTTTTTAAACTAATATTTAAATCCTTAGAATTCGTTTTCATATGAAAGTAACATATATCACAAAAAAAATCTTGAAAACCAACACACAAATAATTTCCCCCGAATACACTGATATTATATTTGCCTTGAAATTACTTTATATAAAAACTATTTTACATCATACACAAGATGTTTTCAATAAGTAGAACAAAATGGAATAAAGTTTTTCTTGTTATCTTCTTTATATCCTTATTAACAGCCCCTAATAAATTACATATTTAGATTGTAAATGTTTTTCCTAAACTAAGTTTAAAACAACTTTATGTTGGTTGTTATAAAAAAGTTTGTCTCTAAAGATTAATAATGCTTATAATATTTTTAAACAAAAATTACATGATTCTATTTAATTTTTAGAAAAACCAAAAATTGTTTTGAATACTTCAGTTCTTTTTTATAATTCATATATCGAATAACTAATGAGTTTTTTTTCATGGTTGGCATTCAATACCTTTTTCAAATAGCGGTAGTTGGCTACCAAAGCTATTTTAAGACCGATATGAAAATTTTAAAATATCCATTCCATTAAAGGCAAGTCTTTTTTTGTATAACAGAACGTGATAGACAACTACCGTTATAATTAAAAGGTATTGCTTTCCAACCATGGTTTGGTTTTTTGTGATGTCGTTGGTAACTTAAGTTGCAACTTAAGTTGCCAGCAGAGGTCTTGCTCTTTTGAGTACACTAAGAATGAATAAAAAGAAAAAAAATAAGAGAATATCATTGTAATCTCCTAGAAAACTAACGGTTTTTTCTACTTTCAGCAATTTCAGTTTGTTTTGTTTTCTTTTTTGGATGAGAGAAGAAATTGATTTTAGTACAGTTTTTGAAATCGGTATTTGAAGGAGGTAGCTGATGAAAAATTTAAGTTGTAAAATTTCAGTAATTGTTGTTGAGTTACCTTTTTACATATCAATTTAGTCAATTGGTTGGTTTAAATTTGAGTAGTAAGCTGATTGATATTGGTGGCAACTTTAGATGCCAATGGGCACTTGAGTTCATTTTTGTGTCGTAATGTGTTACTGTTTATTGTCTTCTGGGTGTGTAATTGTGTTAAGATCTGTGTTTGGTTTTTGTTGTCGAATAAGGTTTATGAAAAAAATGTAAATCTTAGGTGTTCACATAAACGAGCGCTGACTTTTGATGAAATTCTGAATGAATGGAAACTTTTGGAAACTGATGAAATATCAGCAAATATTGTTATAATTCCACCTATAAAAACTGCCCAACAAGACACAGACGTTGATTCAGATAATTCTGACGTAGAAGTAGATGGAGACCTAGGAAGATTGCCGTCAACACAGTGGCAAAAGAAGTACCGCCAGCTAAAAGACAAAAAACAACGTTTTGAAAATGGGGTAAGACACTGTCAAAATTTGATATACCTCCATCTAGTCCAACAACCGGGGATTTTGAAGCGACTTTGGGAGAGCAAATTACCAAACATATCGATGATTTTTTTAAATTTTGTTCTGAAGATTTTATAGATAAGGTAGTAATTGAAACTAACCTTTATGTACAGCAGAAAGGAAATCATTAATTTGCACTCGATCATGATCAATTCAAAGTTTTTAGTGGTTACCATGTTCTGCCTTCTCGACGCATGTACTGGAAAATTGATGACGACTGTATTTTTCTAATTATAATAAATGCGATGAGGAAGAATACATTTGAAAACATTTTAAGGAATTTACATTGTGCAGATAACACAATCAATGAAAATGATCCAATGTACAAAGTTCGTCCAATATTTAAAATCCTAAATAAAAATTTCAGGAAAATTGCCCACAGTGGTTTTCTAAGTGTCGATGAAAGTATGATTCCGTACTATGGTAGACACGGTTCCAAACAGTACATACGAGGTAAACCAATAAGATTTGGGTTTAAACTGTGGTGGATGGCGGATCACAATGGTTACATGATTCATGCGGAGCCTTATTGTGGATCTTCTACAAATATAGCTCCACTCGGGCCAGGGTGGTGATGTTTTTCTAGGCCTAGTTTCGCATTGCAACATATCACCTGGAACTCAATTATTTTTCGACAACTTATTCACTAGCGTTAGTTCGCTTGAAGAACTACAGAATCGAGTGATTGGAGGTACTAGAACATTACGCGCAAACCGCGTTTCCAAGGAAATTAAGTTTGTACCTAAACCTCTAAATTATCGCACCACTATTAGAACAAAAAAATGGTGGTGGCCATTTTTTGAGTGGGCAATTGATATATACCGTGTTCTAGAATGGGTGTTGTTTCGAATATACTTTATTTGGAGTTCAGAAGACAATGTACTATGTTCCTTTTAAAATCATATGGGACAGTAGCAAAGAAAACCGGTCCACCGTCTTCTGGTGAAAAAAATTTAATAGACAACATCCAGTTAGATAAAAGGATCACATAATTATAAAGGGAGAATCAAAATACCACCGCTGCAAATAATACAATGGCCGCACAATATTTGAATGCAAAAATGCAATGTTCTCTCCACCCAACCAATGTTTCGCTGAATTTCATAACAAATAGTTATTTTGAAATATATATATATTCTTACTTAAAACAAAATTGTTGAATAATTTTCTTTTCAATAATTACAAAATATGAATAAAACTCTATATTACTACGTAAACTATGTGTCTCGTCAACTATTTGCCCAATGGCATCTTAAGTGGCCGGGCGAAAACCCACGCTTAACTACTTTTTTCTTAAAGTTGCTGAACAAAGTATGCTTCTAATCTATCAAGGAACATGTGTTCCAAATTTCGTCTCAAAATTCCAAAAAAAGTTCCGGGCATTAATGAGTTAAAGCATGTGCATACGCTAATATGAACCACATGGTTCGCTCTCTGATAGCGATCCCAGGTGTTTTTTTATAGTAAGTCGTATAATTTAGTACATTTCTAGTAAAATATTCAAAATATAAATTTTATGAAATTGAGTAAGAAAATAGTACTACTACTACTGTAAAAAATATAAAACAATGGTTTCCATATGACAATTTAACAAGTGATATATGAATAACTTTTTAAAAAAAATTATTTTAATAAAAAGAATCTCAAAATTCGTGTAATGAGTGATGTTAAAAAGTCTAAATTTATGTAGTACTAATTTAAAATCTCGATTTATGTAGAAATAACTTAAGATCCTAATTTTACCTTTTTATAGCGAATATATATATAATCCATCAAGTACCTAAAATAAACATAACCTTTTATATGGAACGCTTCAATTTAAATTTTTAGATTTCTAACTTAAATGGTAATCACAGTTTACTTTAAGGCGAAAATTTTACCCGTAGTCATATACATGGCAAATTTAAACTTCCTAACTCTAGCTTTTGACCTGTATGTTAAAGGGGCAATTTTCGCCTTTTCACCACGTTATTATTGGATATTCCAAAAAGAACTTTATCTGGTAAAAGATATTTTACATTTCAGACGGATTGACCTCTCTGCTTTCGTCCCTGCTCGTAGCAAACATTTTAATTCCATTACCACTAATAACGCACAAGTTTAAAAATATTGAAAAAAAAAGTTTTTGGAAAGCGAAAAATTGGATAAAAGTCGCCTAAATGGAAACAATATGTTCAATAAACACTAAACACCACACTCGTTCCATTTCGTTTCCTGTCTTTAGTGTTTCAATTCCATTTCGTTCCCCTTGTCTATGCTTTTAATTCCACTTGTTTCATTATATTTAGTTCCCCTTGCTTATAGTTTATATTCCGCTCATTCCGCATTCTATAAAAAGGAATTGTGAACGAGTGGAATCGAATTACTAGCCGAGGGAGGCAAAATTAACCATGGGTAGACCAATACTTTCGCTCATTCCCCATTCCATTTAATTTTTTCTGGGCTAGTAATTCAATTCCGCTCGTTCACTATTACTTTTTATACCGTTCTGCTTGCCTTGTGTTTTAATTCCATTTGTTCCTCGTTATATTCCTTCCCCGTTATTTCTGTGTCAATTTAACTCGTTTCCCATTCCATGTTGTCCCCCTTGTCTAGTGTTTTAATTCCACTCATTCACTCATTTCAAATTACTAGGCAAAAAGTTTTGGCACCTGAGTCCTTGGGTACCCAATTTAACCACTTTACTGGCGCAAATTCAAAAAAGTTTTTTTTAGTAAATTTTAAGTCATTATAGGTTAGGAAGGCTGTTAAAGGAGAAACTTTCCCACTTTCAAACTTTTGCCAGGAACACGTTCCTGGCATAAATGCCAAAAAGTACCATAACAGTTAATTATTTTTTAAACTTTTAAACAAAAGGGTTTGAACTAACGCCCTGTTCAAAAGAAGAATTTCCCCCTTTTAAACTCCACCTTTTGCCACTCCCCCTTCGGAAATTATAAAAAATGCATTATAAGGGAATTAGCTGATACTTCAGGGAAGATACAATTTATATTTCAGGTTTTCATCCAAAAAGGTTTCGCAGCCTGTTAAAACACCTATTTTACTACATACCTGATGAAAATTAGAAAAAAGTTTCTTATAACTGTATTAGACCATACACAATTAAACACATATTTTAAATTTCAGCTTTCCAGCAAAAGCGTTTTGAACCGTAAAGGAAAAATGTCTTTTAATTTAATTTTCTTAATAAATATTTATACAATCGAAGAAAATTATTTTCACTATTCCTTTAAGGATGTCTTTTAATGATTTATCTTCGTACAACCTTTCGGACTCTCTTAACCCTTTTTCTATATATTTTCAATAAAATTTTAATGACAACTCTTTCCCCCTAGATGGGTTTCATTTTAATAATATTTGTACTGTGCTTGATTTTGGGCCTATGAAAATTTCTGATGAAGATTTTGCAACAGGTATTGGAAAACTATCCGCTTTTCTGTTAAAAAATGTTTTTCTGCTTTCATTTTTTATTTTTTACTGAGAATTATATTTAATAAATCTTTAAGTGGTGGTTATTTTATTCAGAAATGAAAATATACAATTATTTTTCCTATTCAAAAATCTGGTGACAAAAGTAATATTTCTAACTATAGACCGATTTCTAAATTGACTAACGTTGCTTAAATTTTTGAGCATATTGTCTATGATAAACATTTTTTCTCTCTAAAACGTGATATTACTGTATACCAGCATGGGTTTATGACTGGTAGGTCTACTACTACTAATTTGGCTACTTTTACTAATTATTGTATATCTTGCTTTGAAAAAGGTATTCAAATTGATGCAATTTATACTGATTTTGCAAAGGCATTTGACCGTTTGTCTCATGATCTTCTATTACTTAAACTCTCTAAGATTGGGTTTCATTCAAATTTGCTTAGTTGGTTTCGATTTTACTTAATTGGCAGTTGTCTCTATTGATGGAGTCTGCTCTACTTCTTTTGCTACTTCTTCAGGTATTCCGCAGGGTAGTATCTTGGGCCTATTGCTATTTATTTTGTTTATTAATGACATCTTTCATTGCTTTAAAATCTCACAGTTCTTAATGTATGCTGACGATCTTAAGATTTTTAATTTTGTGGTCGGAACGTAATGGTTTACCTTTCAATATTGTTAAATGTTTCTGTATGACGTACCATAGATGTCGTCACATTTTATTTTCTGAGTACAGAATGAAAACCCATGTTTTATCCTCAGTAGATAAAATGTTGGATTTAGGTGTGGCTTTCGATCTTAAACTATCTTTTTCTAGTCACTTGAACTTTATTATTCCTAAGGCTTATTCGCTATCTGCTTTCATACGTCGGAATTCCGGCAAACATTTTGACCATTTCGCTAAAAAAGTTTTTTTTTCCTCCTTTGTTAGATCTGATTGGAATATGCCTCCTTTATCTGGAGCCGCAATTTTAATATTCATATTAGTCGCTTTGAGATAATACAAAATAAATTTATTAAGTTCTTCCTTTTTTAAATGTCTCACATACTATTGATTTTTCCAACATTCCTACATTTTCTCGTCCAACATATGAAGATAAATGTAAATACATTTTTTTGAAAACTTTAGAAGCTCGAAGAAATATTTTTTCTTTTATTTTCTTACACGGCATTATTTGTGGTGAAATAGATGCTCCTGAATTATTAAAATTAATTCCTATTAATGTACCTCCGAGAGTTTTTAGAACTAATGATGAGTTCTTTTATAAAGATTTGCATAGAACTGATTATTCTTTAAATGAACGTCTTACCAAGTCTATGATTGTAATCAATAAGATATAAGTCTTCCTTCTTTGAATTTTAAATCTCTTTTAAATAATTTTCTTTAATTAATGTAATAGTTTTAAGATGCTAGTCTGTAAGGATAATATTGTATCCATAGACTTAAATAAATATAAATATTAAGCTATTCGATACTCCAGGGAACAAATATTTTAAATTTCAGTTTTCTAGATAAAAGAGCTTCAGTAGGCCGACAAGGTATATACTTCCATTTTATTTACCTGACTCTAGCGATTTCGGTTGTATTTAGACCTGCTTATTTATATCAAACTAATCATAGTTTAGTGCTTAACCATAGTTATAAATATAAAATTTATATATAAAAATATTTTTGTTTAACATTAAAATGTGGTTATTTTTAAGATAAATTACCAGCTCTTATTTGTAAAATTTCTTTTATGTTAAAATCAAAAGACTCGTATTATTTCTTAAAAATAAGTAAAATATTGAATTTGTGAAAAGAAAGAAAAAAAACTTTCATAAATATTCTTTTGTTATCCCCATAGCAACCAACTGGTATAAAACCGCATAGAAGTCTGTAAACGAAACATAATTTACATTGCAAAATATCAACTGAGCAATAAAAAAAACATACACATGAAATACAACAGTTTTTCCCGTACTACACAAGCAAACAACAGAAAAATACATACATAAGTTTTACTATTATTTCATTCTTTATTTTACTGTTTTTTTTCTGTCGATGTATTGGAAAAAAATGAATAATGACACCCAAAGCAACGTTTGTTACATGCACTCTTTTAACAATGCACATAAACTGAATGTTCAAAAATTATGGAGAATTAAAATATATATTTTTATATATTTTCCTTTAAGGTGACCAAATACGCAGAGCAAAACAATTAAAAGTCAATTTAAAACGCATCATGAACTTTTCATTAAAAATAATTTTATTTTGCCAATTATTTTTAAATGTTATGAAATTAATTTACAATATCGGCAAACACAATAAATTTTTTAATTATTTAAAAAATTTTCATTAGAAATTGTTTACTGATTTTTTTTGACTATTGCAGAAAGCATACAGTTTTCTCATTATGTAAATAGTTATATCTAAATTCTACTGAAGATCCCTTAGCAGGGTGTGTAGTCATAGCCATAACTCTTAACAAATTAAAATTTCTGTTCTTATTTTTCAAAAGAAAACAACATCTTTGCTGGTTAACCTTTTCAAATAAACTTTGATCGATTATTGTAAAAATTCTGTGAGTATATAAGGCCTTATTTTATCAACTTTCTTCCCCTTATTTATCAACTGCCCCTCCACCAATTCTCCAAATTATCGATATGTTTCAACCACTGTAACCATGTGGGTGTGGGGACCAATATATACCCAGCAAAATTAGTAAAGTAGTTTTATCGGCGAATTTAATATGGCGTGCCTGGAAGTATTCTATGAAATGTTAAAATATTCTCTTGGTTGAGTTAAAAATACTCATATATTTTTGCAGTTTATGCTGTGATGAAAAGTTACTTTATCTCAATGCATTAAAATAAGAATTTAAGTTATTCAATAATTTAAAATTTCATAAATTGGAATCAGCATAAATAATCACTGAATTTTATTATCAAAATTCGTGATGTGTGAAAAATGTGTTTCGTAAATGTAGGCCGGATCGTACTTCTTCAAGAACGATGAAAACTGCAACGTTACAGTCAATGTAACAAGGTACTGTGCGATGATTACTGACTTTTTTTGGTCAAAATGGAAGAATTGGACTTGGTGGTTTAAACAAGACGGTGATACATGCCCTACGGCACTCGGTACTATGAACATATTGAGAGGCGAGTTTGTTGAGCAACTAATCTCACGTTTTGGAGCAGCACAATGGCAGCCAGGATCATGCGATTTATTCCCACTAGACTACTTTTTGTGGGGAAATGTGAAGTCTCTCGTGTACAGGGACAAGCCATCCACAATTCCAGCCATGGAAGACAACATTACAGCTGCCATTGGTGAGATACCAGCCGGAATGCTGGAAAAAGTATGCAAAAATTGGACAGACATTCATTTATAGCCGCAAATAAATATTTCACTTAATTTTGCAAATTTTCTTTGTTTTCTCAAAACCCAAATAGTTAAAAAATCACCCTTTATTTAAAAAATAAATATTCCAATTGTTCATTAAAATAATTTTAAAATCTTAATAAAAGTTTTGGAACGATTTTGGAAAAGAAAAAAGATCGGTTCGATAAATGGATCTTCTCTATCGCTATCCAAATTTTAGAGAAATTGGAATTTACAATATATTTTTATTAAATAACATAACTATTTCGTTTTTTTTGTCAAGATAGTTAGTTTAAATACAGAATTATTTAAATACAATTTATAAGAAATTGTTCAAATATACATATAAACATAGAAAATTAAAATGTATACCTCTGTGTGTGTTGTGTTTTTGTAATTACACACAAATAAAAAACTTTCAATTTGAAAAACAAAATACCTAATTAGAATTTTTTCTAAAGTTTTTTCAGCTAAAAATTTATGATTATTTTAAATGAATTTCGATTGTTTTTACTACTTTTGTCAATTATTAAATGTAATGAAAAATCAGTAGTCCTCTTTTTGATTGTATTTTTGATAAATTTAATATACACATACATGGGGCTAAATAATTGAATAGACTAATTAATTGATGATTTTATTAGCATTGTATTGACTTCAATTGTAATGAAATTATTTTCATTCCATTTGTTTAAATACTGATAATGATTTAAATTGTTGGATTTCATTGACTAATGGTAATATTTTTTAATTTTATTGCAATTAATAATTTATCAATTAAAAGCAAATAATTAAAAAATATGGTTTTATATTGATACTCGGCTAGAGCAAAATTTCAACATAACCTAGAAAAATAATCGAGAGTGCTCAAAACAGGCAAAATTTTGATCTTCAGAGATTAAATATACTACGAAAATTAAAATAGACCAGGTTTGCGAAGATCCCGAAGGATCCATTTAAAAAACATCCTATGTAAATTAATTTAAACATCCCCCTTAGTTTGTAAACAAATGCATTTTTGATCAATTGTAAATAGGTTTTGAGGCATTAGTACGTTTTTATTAGTATTATTAATGACAATGAAATTTTTTGGCATTATGGCATTTCCAGCTCAAACCGTACAGCGTTCGGATTTGTCATTTCCGATTTTAATGAAATTCGCCACAAATATTCTAAATAGGCAGTGTTTATCAAATCATTTACCAAACCCTTTGTGTTTTCGAAATATGATGTCACGAAAATTCGCAAAAACGTCAAAATATCGAAAAAGTGTCCATACAAAGTCGCCCATAACTTCTAAACTATACAACCTAAAATTTTTCTATTGCTACCATTTTAATGGTGAAAACATTACCTTCAAAAATTTTTTTATTAAAAGGTAAAAGGTAATTAAAGGTAATCTTTAAAGACCCATATCTCACAATCCAATTTTTTAATTCTGAAAAAATATATGTTAAAAACTAAGGCCTCTCTACATTTGTAGCAAAATTTTAAGTTGGACCTCATTTGGTACCTGAGTTATGAAGGAAAATGTGGTCGAAAGCAAATTTATCTTGACGGTTTCATACGCAAATTCTTTTACATGCTATGAGTGTGTATGTGTGCTTTTGCACATGAACTCGTCAACGAAAATTTTCTTACGATCACGTTTTCCTTTATAAATGAGGAACCAAATGAGTCTCCACCTTAAAATTTTGTCACAAATGTAAAGAGGCATTACTTTTTAACATATATTATTTTCAGAATTTTTAAAAAAATTGGATTTTGAGATATGGGTCTTCAAATATTTCTATACAGATTTGAGATTCATTATTATAGTACAGCACTAAACTGAGAGTTAAATGAAAATCTGGTACTTTTATTTTTGTGTTTTCATATGTAGTGAACACACAAAAAACGTAAATGAATAGAGAGGTTCTGTTCGTTCCGTTCCAATATTTAATATTCGTAAATATTTCGTTGGGAATTGTAAAAAAAACTTTGTCATTAATTTTGTTAAATTTTGCCTCAATTGGCTTTTGAAATGCTCATATGATTGAAAAGTTATTAAGTTGTGAGTGACTAAGTATATTTGCACAAATTATTTGTAGAAATCTTTGTTTTAATTTTTAAATGCATTTAAAAAAGACTTCGAATCTTAATGCTCTCAAAATATCCTTTTCTATCCCAGCAAAAATAAATATAAGTAATGCTAAAGGAATAAATTTTTTATTGATTCCAAAGTATCTTTAGTGCTGATTTTCCACTTCCAAAGTAGTTATTTTTCACAACTTCAAAAATGTTGTTTTAAATAATATTAACACTTTAAATATATGACGGGTAAGCAAGGTTAAACATTAGCCACATATATTTACATATAAATTTCACATTTATAATTATGGTTAAGTACTAAACTTTAGTTATTTTGAAATAATATATAAGGTTTAAATGAATTGTATCAATTTTTAACTCACAAAACTTAACAGATTTTAAATTCTTAAAATAGTAGTTATCAATAAAAAATGTAAAAAAATTATTATAGTAAAAATTGCAAGAATTTTGAACAAAGTAATTTAACAAATAATTCTCGATTACGTAATGCGTTATTATATATCCAACAGTCAAAGTCTTAACAGCAACAACAAATGTGTCAGCAAAATTCCCATGTAGAAGCTACCGGGACATGGTGAAAATGTGGAAAGTAGAAAGATAACTTTAAAGAGATCTGAAGATGGCGACCTAGAAAATCCCCGAAACGCGTGATCTCATTCTTGAAAGTAATAGATCAATGTTTTGGCTAATAAAACTCTATGAAGTATTTATTTGGAGAATACCCCGATAAGGAAAAATAGTGTTTTAATGACCTAAAACAGAAATAGAATAATGTTAATTGCTTTAAAAAAATTGTTAAAAAAACATAATTTTGAAACATTTTTGTATATTATGTTTTTACAAATTTTGATTAAACCATCAAATGTCTATTCTACTGATAATTTTAGCCGCTAAGATGCAGTGTTTTTAGTAGTCAATTGACATCTTTTGAGTCCCCGAATTCCCAGCGTGCACAAAAATATGTTTACGCTTGCTTTTTAGAAAGCTTTGAAGTTTACTATTTTGGGTAAACTTTTAATTTTGCTCTCTAAGAATATAAGGTAAATGTGTGTAGAATTAGCAAACATGCTTAATATATTTTGTTTATGAATGTTTTGAATGAGTCTGAGGGCTCAATAATTTTTTGACTCATAATTATATATGAAATTTTTAATCTTAATTCTCCATACTTTTTTAACATAGTTTCAAAACATATAAGTAATATTCAATTGAATACAATTCACAGTATAAAAAAAATGAATATATTTTTAACAAAAATATAAATCTGCAAACGTTTTGTATGCGGTGTAACAGAAAAAATATAAAATATACATATCAAAAAAACACATACACACAAAAATCCATTTCACAGACAGTTGTAACGGTTTGTAAAAAGTTAAGTTTAAAAAAATAAATATTTCAATAAATTCTGTTGCATTTATTTTTTCATTTAAAACCATTATATCCTGTTTTACATGCCACACTAGACCAAGCCAACGAACGAACCAACCCAATAGACCAAAAAATAAGTAAAGCATAATAGTTCTTTAAAAGAAGCTTTTTTTAAAAAAATTACTGAACTATTTTTTAATCATGTCTGAAAAACTATTATCCTTCACAATATGTTTCAAAACATTGTATATAAAAAGCTTAATAATTGTAAAATTTTTGAGGGTTTTTCAATCTTGTTTGAGGAACTATCTTCCTTCTTAATATTTTTATACCCTCCACCATATATGGTGAGGGTATATATCAGTTTGTCATTCCGTTTGTAGCATGTCGAAATATAGGTCTAAGACCCCATAAAGTATATATATTCGTGATCCTTATGCAATTTTAAGTCGATTTAGCGATGTCCGTCTGTCTGTCAATCTGTCTGTCTGTTGAAATGGCGATCACGACGCGAAGACGCCAGCGGGGGTGCCTATTTTTACCCAGATTATTGTACATTCTCCCGAGCAGTTTAGTATTGAAAATGGGCAAAATCGGTCCAGCGGTTCAAAAGTTATGAGTGAAAATGTGAAGATACCTCTAAATTTTTCATACAAATTGGTGTATTTTAGTACAATTTCATAGTTGAAACTGATATATAATATATTTTCTCATATTTTTTCACCAATCGCTTAGAAATTAATAATATTTTGTACAGCTCAAATATTTTTCAACTCAAAAAATTTGTTTCACCATAAATTTTTTTTTCACCACAAAAAATTATTTTCACCAGAAAAAATTTTTTCACCTCAAAATTTTTTTTCACGTAAAAAAATTCATTTAGGCATCCAAAAAGTTTTTCTCCTTAAAAAATTTTTTTCATCTTCATAATTTTACTCCAAAAGTTTTTTACATTGTTTGTATCAAAAACAATAGAGAACATTGGTGGGGGGTATTCAAAGATTCGGCACAGCCGAATTTAAGCCTTTTTTACTTGTTTTACATACATTTAAAAAGATAACTTTTAGAAAAAATCACAACAGTTTCTCAAGTATTTTTGATAAACTATTCTCCTTCACAATATTTTTTCAAACTTTATATTATAATTTCATTTCAAGTCTCATGTTCGATAATATTTCTTCTCCACTTCTCCGTTTTGCTTTTATTTATATTTAAAAAAACTATTATTCACTATAAATATATATTAAACCTGCTTGTTATATTATGCATTTTCTTAACAGTATTGTAATAATCATATTATAAAAGACTTATTGCAAGCAACAATTTCTAAACTCTTTGAAGTCTTGTTCCAGTAAAGTCCCGTTAATTGTACGGTAAGTTCATCGTTGAATATTTTATACCGCGTGCATTTTCACTTCATTGTAATTCTTAATTTTGCTCAAGACAGTACATACATGTTTTTGATGTTGTTTTTTCAGTTTTGTATTTTTGAAAGTATTTTTTATTTTTTTTTATATTTCTTTAATTTAATGTTTAATTTTTGATTGCTTTTCCATTTTGTATAAGTATTTTTTAAATTTAATAAAAGTAAATTTAAAAAAAAAAACAATAAAATCTGAATTTCTTATTTACAAACATAAGCTAATTCTACGATTGTAGGCATAAGCTTATTAAGCTATTAGTTATATCAGCTATATTTTCACTAGGGTTTCTTTTTATTTTTTTACAATAATTTTAAAGCGTTTTTTAATAGTTCTCAAGTCTTTTTAAAGCTCAAGGCTTATGAGCTCGCAAGCTTATTATAAATTATTTTTAATGGGTTTTGGTCTATTGGGAAGCCATGGCCATTCAGTCAGTTGTAGTATGTATGTGTGTAGGTAGCTAGCAATTTAAACCGATTGTATGCATGCAAACGATTTTCCTATAGCTTTTTAATGTAGTTGTAATCAATAGCCAAAAAATTGTACAGTTTGTGTTTGAAATGTGTCTCTTATTTTATTATTTTTATTTTTCTGTTCAAGTGTATAAGTGAAAAATTCGATATGCATGTAAAATAAACAAAAAATTAAAAGTAAAGTGATAATTATAACGAATAAGATATACCCTACCTTAACACTTAACATGCTCTTTAAGGCTGGCATTTAAGGCTGACATTGTAATAATAGGCTGTGTTGTAGGTTTGTAGGAACAACATTCTGATGTTTTTAAAATTTAAGAAGATTTTTAAGACAACTAATATTAAAAAGGACTTCCTTCAACTCAATTAATTTTTGAAGCCTCATTTTGAATGTATCTATTTTTTGAAACACTATATACTTATATTATACTTTCCTTCTATATGCAGAAGATTAGGGATTATTGCAGATATTCCTTACTCTCACATACCTATAGAGTGTCAGATAACAAGACTTTTTGTTTTTCAGTAATACAAGCTTTAGTAAAAATTTCATGAGATTTCGTTGATTAGAAAAAATAGTTATTTTTTAGATAGTGATACTGCTTTTAAATTGAATAAAAAATGGATTTAAAAGAGTTTCATATTTTTATTAAACATGGTTGGTACGATGGAAAACATGCTGACCAAGAAAAAAAATGGATTGATAAATATTGTGATGAATCTTAGTATTCGGCAACAAAAATGTAGTAATCAGAATAAAGCTCAATTGATTTTCGGAACCCTCAGATCGTCTAACTGGGGCAGATACTGAAGAAAACGTATAAAAATTAATCGAATAGTTTTTCATGATCGAAAGGTTAAAGTGGCTGAAATTGCTATTATCAGAAATATATCAAAAGAATATGATTTTTATCCACACAAATATTCACCCGATATCGTTTTGCTATATCCTTAAAATGAAACAAGATAATTTAAATTCTTTTTTTTTTTTGACCTTTAAATTGTTTTCATTAATTTTTGAAGAGTATTCAAGAGGGCGCCGCCATTATTGATGATTATTTTAGCTAATTCTACCGTATTTTCAATCGTTCTGAAGAGAAATTAGGGCGATAAGTTTTTACACTCTTGTCGCGTTTTTTCTCTGAGAGGTTCCAGAGTCTGAAGTTCCTTCACATAGATCCGTGACTTCGAAAAATCTTAAGTCTAGAAGGGTTAAATCGGGCGATGTTGCTAGCCACTGCAAACCGCTAAAATAATACATTAGGCGACCTGGAAACGCATCGTTCAAAATGTCCATTGTCGTACAGGCTTAGTGTACAGTTGATCGATCCCTACAGCCCCAATAATAACTCGATATCTATTGCTAACTAGTCACAGTAAGCATATTACATACGGCAACTTCGAAAAATTAAAGTCCGATAACACTTTCGGCGCCCGAATGAAGCGTAAATTTTGATTGGATACGTATCGATTCAGATGAAAAGTGACCTCGTCGCTCAAGAAAATAGTCACGAGTATTTTGCTTTCTAGGGAATATACACTTAAAAAAGTTTGTAAGTTAAAATAACTGAAAATATCATTTAAAAGAAATGATATTTCATTTAAAAACCGGTCTACTTAATTTTCATTTAAATTAAATGCCATTTGTTATTTATTTTTAAATGTTGATTAATCAACTGACACATCCTTAAGAAACAACTGATATAATCAGTTAAAATAAATGTCAAAATTTTACCTACCAATCCTTAAAAAATAAATGTTTTTTTCATTTATTTGAAATTATTTCCGTTTTTGTATTTTTTGTTTTTTTTTTAATATACTCGTACAATACAAAATGTATGTATGCATATGAAGCTATAAACACTTTTTGTGTAAATGCATTTGTGTATGTATGTATGTTTATAAAGTTCTTGTAATTTGTATTGAAAAATTTTGTATATATACAACCAATTTAAATAAAAAAACAAATTGAAATTTTTTGAATATTTTTTTTGAAACAGACAGCAAACAAAATTTAAGTTTGTAATAACTGTTACGGACAAAAATAAACCACAAGTTTCCGTTTTGTGGGTAATTTTTTATTAAATTTCAAACAAATGAAAAAAATAAATGAAACTGAAAAAAATCGGTAAATAATAGTAAATTATTTCGAATAAATGTATAAAAAAGTTAATATAGATATTTCTTTGAAAAATAAATGTATTTTCCTTTATTTTTAAATGGAACGGAAAACTTTTTTATTAAACTACAAACAGTTAACTACATAATATTCTGAGTGTAGCATTCCATGACTTGTCGCCGCATATTCTGCCCTTTTCCAGTTTTTAATATCACTCGAACCCTTTCATTCAATTTGGTTTTCATTGTCCAGTTTTCTAGTACCTAATACATCAAGGCATATGATGAATATAAAAAAAATATTTATTTATATAAATTATACGAACTGATCCCCAACAATTATTTTGATATTTGTATGTAAAAAATTGGTACCTTGTCCATATCTCTCATTATTAACAAAGACATTATATTTTAACCAAAACTAAAGTTTTGTCTCCTTCTTTTTTGCCAATAAACACATCCAGAAATTTGTTCTTAAAATTATATCACAAAATATTAAAAATGATATTGATATTTAAAAAAAGATTATTTTTTTCGGTTTGTCTAAAAAATATAGTTTCGTTCGAACTCTACAAGTCATGCTAATGTATCCTCTCCTACCTTTCAATCGTGCTATAAATTTTTATTATTAACCGGCCAAAACGTTTTTATAACTCTAGACCTTTATTAGTAAAATCCCTTTTATAAGTCGACAGTTTTAAAGTTTAACAAGAACAATAACAAATTTAATATGGCTGGATATTTAATAAAATATCTGTTTCAAGTAAATGTTCATTGTTTTTTGTTACCGTTTAAATAAATAAACATTTTTTTTTGCATTTCAAAGGGGCAATTAAAACTGTACGCTCCGCACCACAACAAAAAAAATACATAAACAGAAACAAATTATTAAAATTAATTACAATTTTTTTTCAACTACATAGAATTTTCATATGTTCATTTTGGCAGCAAATGCAGCTGTAAAAAACATACCAAAAAAATTGTCCATAAAAAACTTTATTCAATTTCAGACTGTTTAGGGATTTATTTAAATAATTTGTTTTTGAATATTTTTCACGCTCTTTCGACGATATTTTTATTGTGTTTTGTTTTTGTCGACAAAAAATTTTATAGCATTTTCATTTTGTTTTAATGGGCGTATATGGAATATTTTTATTTTTCCAACATATTTTTTACAGATTTTTTTTTTTTTGCTTGTAATGACCTTTTTTAGTATTTCCTCTATTTAAGTATTTTCTCTATTTTCCAAGAATTTCTATCAATAACATTGTTTTGTTTCTTTTTATATTCTTTCTTTTTATATTTATTTAAGTAAAAAAGAAAAATTCTTTCGTATTTAATAAAAATACATAAAACTGAATTAAAAAATTCTTTACATATCATTAAAATAAATATATGCAACAAATTGAAAATATGCAATTGAGTGTAAGTAAATACGATAAAAAAATATTTATATGGAATTAAATTAAGTTTTGTTTTATAGCATTAGTTAGAGTTTTTAGTAAAATCTAAATTGAAAGTGTTTTAAGTTTTATAAAAACTGCAATAAAAGTTTTATAACTTAAAAATCTAAAACTGTTAAAATGTTCTACGAACTTTATACATGCTTCTTTCTATAATACAGTAATTTCAGTATATGAAACAATGCTAGTACAATTGATGAAATTTACATTCTATTTAAAAGCAAACAATTCAAATTAATATGTAAATAAATTTAAATATCTCTTACTGAAGCTCAGATGCTTAAATATGCTTGGCATATGAAACTGGGACGTTTTGCTTCAGACGAACGAAAATACAATAAAATACTCATTAGCCTAGCGACGTATGTCTTAAGGAAGCACCATGTGAAACATTTGATTTGCTGAAACGGAAATGATTTAGTTGGATTTTTTTATCCTGTATCGTCAAGAAGATATAAAATTGATAGCCAGGTTTTAAATATGTTTCATAGGTTTAATTGCCATAAACCATTTTCAGTTGGCGTGGGCTCATTTCATTCACACGTGAAACATGTCTGAGCGTGAGTAAAGTTGTTAAAAATCAATAACTCACTCTAAAGAGTTAAGAATAAATTTTTGTTTATGATTCATACGTGATTCCAATTTTTTCGTGATTTTGCGTTGTAATAATTTTTTCTATATACATATTATTTGTTTATTGTTTTTTTAATTTTTTTTCATTAACTTTTGGATTTAATAAAAATTTGGCTTTAGAAAATTTTCAGACATTGATCGAGTTTAAAAAAGTTCAGTAAACGTTTTTAATAAAAATACTCTGATATTTCAATGTAAAATTTTGTGAGTATTTCATGAGCCTGAGTGCTTCTCGATGAAGCTCAGTTCCGCGGTAATAACGATCTTAAATTTAAAGAAATTTAATTAAAATTTGAAACAGTGTTAGAGCTTTGGGGATGATATTGATAACTTAAATTTTATTGTTGTATACTTTAAACACGATTTGTGTCTTTAATAACTTATATGGCATTTTGAAGAGCAAACATCTATTCTATAGAGTAAACAAAGTTTATTTTGCTTCAAAAATGTCGAATTGTGTGTCAACAAAGCATTATTTGTGTTAAGTTTTGCTTTACTTCCTTAATTTGAAAAATGTGCACATCGTTTGATTATCATGAAAAGGTTCCATCGATTTCAATGTGCAGTTTAGAAATGGTAATTTTGACACGAGAGACAAATACCAAAAGCAAGGAGACTGGGTACCTACAAATTAAAGCCGAGAGACGTTAAAAGACGATTTTGCATTTTTGAAATGCTGCATGAAAGCCATAAAAACAAGTAATTTTTTGCATCCAATCATTATTAGCAATAAAAAATGGATCCCGCCCGACCAATCAGACAAATATCCATGTTGTTAGGGTAATGCTCGGTATTTGGTGGGACCAGAAGGGTTCCATCTATTATCAGCTGTTAAAGTTAAACCAGACAGGCACAGGGGACCTGTACGGATCACAATTGATTCGTTTAAAGAGAGCATTGGCTGAAAAACGCCCAAAATATGCGACCAGAAATGAAGTCGTAATATTCCATCGGGCACATGTTGCAATACTGTTAAAAATTATTTATAAAATAGTGGTTGGGAAGATTTGCCTCACACGCCTTATAGTCATGACCTTGTCCCGCTCGACTATCAATTGTTTTGATCGATGCAGAATATGCTCACTTGAATACACTTCACTTCGGAACAGGGTATCTGAAATTAGATTGATCCTTTCTTGGCCGCAAAAAATTAGCAGTTCTCTTGGAGCGAAATCCTTATGTGAAAGAAGATATTTCGGAAAAGGTCATAGCTAACGATGGCAAATACTTTAAATAAATGTATATTCTATCACATTTGTAGCAAGCTACTTAAATTCAAGCAATACGCGTACTTAAAAGGAAGTTCAGTGGCAACTTCAGTGGCCCTTCATGCGATGGGAGATGATTTGATCTATTATGTGTATATTGATTAATATAGAGGGAGTATTTAAAAATGTCTCTACCAAAACGCTTGACATTGACCAGGCTTTTCTAGACTGAATCGGTATTAGATATAGGGTATGTCGTGGAGCCTTGCAGGGTTGCATACTTTCACAACTTTTTTCACAATGAACAGTCTTCCAGGGATTTTAGCCAATGAGAACCTACAAACTACCTGCTAGGACGGTGTCGGGATATCTTTAAGAGCTCAAGTCCTACACATCTGAGTAGGAACTTTTTAGAAGTAGTTGAATTGTCATACAACTGGACTAGGGCGCGGGGACTTAAAATGATTCCGGACAAAACTGAGATATGGCTTTTCGCTTGGAAGTCGAGTATCATTAGTCATGACCAGCCTCGTTTCCTACACAAAACAATAAGAGACTACGAAATCGTGTAGTATCTTGGAGAAATTATTGATAAGAAATTAACTGGAAACAACACATAGAGATCAGTATTACTAAGGTCCACCGAGCGTGGGCCTCATTTAGTAGTGTTGTAGGCTCCAAATGGCGTTTAATCTACACAGAGGAAATATATTCATTTTGAAAATCGAATTTCTTGTCAACCGATTTGTTTGGTTGCAGCAACCGAATTATTTAGTTGTCGCAACAAAATGATTTCATCGGTCGATGGGTAAATTATGTTCTAAAAAGGCACACCTATTCTGAGTGGCAGTAGTGGAATGTGCTGGGGGATACTGATTAATTTCTGCTACAGGACGAAATTTCTAGAATAAATAACGACGGGAACCATCGCTATATGGGAACGTACCACAAACCAACTCTTGGACTTAAATGTATGTTCTATTTTTGCAGTATCTTCACTTCCGATTCCTCTTTGGCAACCTAATCTATTATCATTAAAAAGTAGTTTATATTATTTACATTTTACAAAAATAACCATTAATATCCTTTCGTCTAACAACACATTAGAAAGTGCTATCATAAAAATTTGATTTGTTTATTGTATTTAACAATTTTCCTATTAACAAAACAACAATATAATAACTTTCTCTTATCAGTTTATGTATTCTAATGACCATTATATTAGGAAAGCAAAATACTATAAATTTTCAAGTAAATAATAAACCAAGGATGAACAAACAAATTAAAAAAAAATCACAACATTAGCAATCATAAAACAATATTACTTTGGCATTTTTCTACAAAATATAGGATAAACGAGCTCTGAACGATAATAAAGAATTCTCTTTTTTTTGGTTTATTTACAGTTTATTTATGAACACATTTTTATATCGTATTTGTTTTTTGCATTTTATATGTATGTTTTTTTTGGTGCTATATTGAAAAAATACACGCAATGTGTATTATTAAGAAGAAAATTGTTCTTTTTATTCCAATTCAGAATTAATGTTTTTATGTACAATTTATTGTGCATGTAGGCAGTGAAAAGAAAGAGTCTTATATGTATGTTTTATTATCTTAGCAAAAAATTCGGTAACAAACGATTTTCCATAAGACACTGACTTCCAGCACCTAAAGGTTGTACAGTTATCAACCCACACCTGGATACGCTGATGTTATGTTGGATATGTTGCCATTGTATCTTCATATACAGGGCGAGGCTATGAAATCAGTATGCAAACTCCGGAAGAATCGAACCTGGTGAATGGATTCAACACAGGGCATGATTTTACCGTTTAGAGGCTTTTGGAGCTTTTAAATAACATAATACACTGTATCGGATTCGGTATAAGGTATGGAGTAGTCATACCGAATAGGGACTCAACTGAACATTAACATAGAGAAAACAGATTCGTGCTGACAACCGACTTTGTAGCCAATGGAATGGAACGGTTTTGGTAACCGAATTTTTTGTTGTGAGAACAGAAAATCAATTGAGACATGAGTAATTTGACTACGACAACAGTATTTTGGTTGCCTCAATTACAATCGGAAAATTCGGCTGCTGCAACTAAATCATTTCATTGGCCACAAATTCGGTTATCAGTAAGAATCTGTTTTCTGGGTAAAGAATTATTCTGATACTTTTACCTCTAACGATACTAGATCCGATTAGTATCTAGACGATGTGAACAAGTAATCTTAAGACATGGACAGTATAGCAAAGTCCTTCAGACTTTAACCTTTACTATATGGGATGTGACGAATTAGATAATCGATAACGGACAGAGGAACAGGAGTGGCAGTATCTGTAGTGACAGTCAGGCACCACTTAAAGCACTTTAATCTCCTATAACTTCATCCAGTGGTAAACATTGGATCGCTTTCGTCTCCCATGCAGCTGGTTATCAGCATGACATGCTTATACGAAATATGTTTTCATTGAGAGTTGGTCAAACGGAATTAACTGAGGTAGCAAACCAGATAGGAATGTGGCACGATACCTGGTAAGTTTAAGTTGAGCTGCTGCTGTAGACTTACTGGCCTGATTATGGAATATAACTCCTCATGTGTGGGGGAAGAGGTAACGATAAAACAAATTGTCTCTTACTGTCTACGTCTTTTTTATTCATAAATTACCTCTACCTGATTTTCTCAGTTTTATAAGGAAACCTGAAAAATTTTTCTGTAGGGTGTTATGCAATTGAAAATTTTTTTGTCTGAGCTCCATGGTCTTGCCTCAGTGTTGGTTCAACTCCACTCAACTCAACAAAATAGTGTGTAAATATTTTTGCAATTCTTACCTTAACTTAACTACAAACTTTTGATGGGATATTTTGTAAGAATTTAGTATTTATACAGAATATTATTTTAACATTTGGTAAAAACTTATCATAAAGAAACATAGACAACAATTTTAATGTTATTACACTTTCATACCCTACAAGACTATGTGAAATATGAGTTCTTCTTTTCTTACGATGTTGGGTCCGAACAATGCCGGTAGTATTTCATTAAAGATTTATTCCCATATCCAAATAACTATAAAAGGCCTTCCTCATGAAAACACAATCAGGGCGGCATTTAAACACTAATAAAAATATTATTAATTCGTTTTAGAGGTATTCAAAGTTCGCCTTAAATTTTAATTTCCTTTCAAGTTATATATTAAATATTATTTTTCGTTAGCTTAAATTTGGTTGTGTTTATAGTTTTATTCTCTGTTTAAAATATTTTTCTTTTATTAAGACATTATTGTCATTTATTTTCAGTTAAAGAAAATTAACTTCTTGTTATGCTTTGGATTTTGTTGTTTGTGATTATTTGTGAGTTTCTTTTTTTAATCTTTGTAAATTACAACTTTCAGCACATTATCGTCAAATCGTTTGTTGTCATAGTATTTGTTTGTAGTATTACCAATGACACTACAAACATACAGGATGACCAAAATGACAATAACCTAGTTTCCTAGCCTCCTAGCTTACTAGTCACTTAGCTTCCTAGCCACTACAACTAAATTCCCAGCTTAAACATATACTACAACGAATTTCGTAGATACTACAAGTAATTTTCTAGCCCCTACAGTGACAATAAACACTACAATTATAGATATATATATGTACATAAATAAAGTCCTTGGTCTTTATAGTATTTGTTGTCTGTGCAATGGCTAGGAAATTGCTTGTAGTATCTACGATGTACCTTGTAGTATTAGTTTTAGCTAGGAAATTAGTTGTAGTAGCTAGGTGGCTAGGAAGCTAGATTATCAGATCGATGAGAGTCATATTGCACATCCCGTATGTTTGAAGTATCCTTGGTACTACTAAAGCGACAACCACTACAAACAAATAATACATTTATTTGTATGTAGTAGTAGATGATGATGTCGATGCCAGTCATGAGATTATAATTTAACATTTCTTTCTTTTTGATATTCCTAAGCTAAAATATATTTGGTATTACTTATTGGGTTTATGTGGCAGCAATAGAAGTTAAAGCTATCTTTTGTAGTTGTTGGCAGTTTTATTTTTTGTTTTTACTGGCTTGCTATTTAATGATGCTTTTACTTTGATTTACGCATTAAGATTACAATTTACTGCTCTAAACGGATATATATTTTTTGTGTCTGTTTTATATTTTATTATTTTGGGCCAACATATTTTGTTTTTTATAGACATGTTTATGAAAATTTAAGAAATATTATTATTGAAAGTAAAAGAAAATTAACTTAAAGAATTTTTAAATTTACACAGAACTAACAACTGAGACCTTTTAAGGATATAAAAATTATAAAAAAGGTTGTATAAAGCAAAAAAAAAATATTAAAACAATAACATACAATTCATATACACTGTAATTAAATTTAGTTAAATTTAGTTTAAATTTATCAAATATATAGAATAAAACTGTACTCCTGCTAAAAAATTATACGTAAATTAACTACACACAAAATGTGTAAAATGACATCGAAAATGCGTTTGTAATTTTTAGAAATTATATGAAATTTTACTAATTTTGTGCGAAAAAAAGATAAAAAGATGCGATATACTGCCGAATAATAAGAGAATAAAATTTTATTTGCAAGCAAATTAAAGTACATTTTTCTATACAAAAAGCCTATACTTATTAATACTTTTTTTTTACCGAAAATGGCTTATACTCCGAGGACTTTATCCCGTAGAAAAAGCTTCAGATTTTGAGCATTTTTTCAACAGAAAAAGTCTCTGACTCTGAACATTTGTTTATAGCAGAAGCATTATATGTTAAAGCTGTTTTCCTAAAAAAAAGGTCAATTTTTCCTACATAAAAAGCCGTATATTCGGTGAAATTGATTTAACTTAATTTGGGCGTAAATTTTTAAAATAATTTATAATTAATTTTAGAAAAACCATTTGTTAAATCTTCAAAATTTATTATTTAAATACCCACTATTACCCGGTAGATGTAATTACAAGGATATCCGCAAGAGGGTAAATCAAAATGAACGATTATTTTTACTACACTTACCTTTACTTTCTCCCCGTAAAAAGGTTATCTCTTTTTCAAAAATGGAGGTTGCTAGAACCTTTGACTATCGTAAATTTTTTTCAAATGTTCCATTTTATAAAATCACCCATAGTTTGAAAACTAAAGGAGATTGAGCAAAATGGAAAAATATTTACTCTTATGAAATATCCATGCATGGCTTTTGGGAATATAGACCGGCTCAGGTTTTTCAGCTCAATAAAATTACAACAAAATGTTTTTCTAATTTTTTTCGCAAAGTTTATATTTGGTAAATTTAGCAAATATTTCGCTAAGGTAACAAATCTGATTCTGAGCCAAAAAAAATAGGAATAAATATTATTAAACTAAAAAATGTTGCTATTGATATAATTTTGATTTTAATACTAATTACGATTGTCTACACACTTACTCAAAAAAAACCTTAAATTTTCTCCGCGGCAGCAACATCTTTGACCTCCACTTTATATCCAACTATAAAACTAGAAGAAACCGCATCATAATATGAAAAAATCAAGGGCGATTTAAGAAATAAAATCCTGTACAGGGTCGCCGGTTCCTGTATCAGTCACGTTATATATTTTGTATACACTCACAATATTATTTCATTAAAAACAATCTAAAATACATATTAAATTAATCGAAAATGTATTCAAAAAGGGGACTAAGGATTTTTTATTATTTTCAACCCATTTTGTTGTTTTTTTTTAATCATTCTTTAATAATCGTCAAAAGCAGTAAAAACAATCGAAAGTGTTTTAAAATAACCATCAATTTTTAACTGACAAAACAGTCGAAAAAACGATTATTTTGGTTTGTTTTTCAAATCAAAAGTTTTTTATGAAATTAAAAAACACAACACACACAGATGTGTGTATTTTGATTTTCTGTACGTGTATGTCTATTTGAATAATTTCTTGTAATCTTTATTGAAATAAATTAGTATTTAAACATACTCCTTTCAGAAAAAAACAAAAAGGAATTATTTAAATATCTATTTTAAGAAGCAAAAACCAAAAAATTTTACGTTTAACTAAAAATATCAACTTCTACAGAATGTCTGTATATTTTATAGTTTCGTTTTTGAATGACTGATTCAAGTAGTTAAATGATAGTACAGGGTGTCCGCCAGGAAGGTATTATACTTTGTTTGTTTATAATTTTTGATTAAATGAAACAGAATCGATCTTGTATTGATAAATGTTTTATATAATGTCGGCAATTATGTATGGAATACAATATCAGATAAATGTCCGCCTCTGTTAGCCTTACAAACAAGAGCCCTTTTGAGCACATTATTCGTTACATTCTCACACATTTCACGCGGTATTTCATTACGAATATTTTGTTTGAGTTGCTCAAGCGCTTCTGGTTTGTTTGCATAAACTTTGCTTTTCAGATATTCCCACAAAAAGAAGTCCGTAGCAGTCAAATCAGGCGACCGTGGAGGCCAATTAACATCACCACTTCTTGAATTTACTTATTTGTAATCCTATCTGTATGCAATGTGGCACGGTATTGTTGATACCACATGTTAATCAAGCCCAAAACATGCAGTTGTAGTGTTAAAAAGTTTTCACTCATGTCACGATATCGCTCCCCATTCACAGTTACCGTTACGCCGTTTTCATTTTCAAAGAAGTAAGGTCCAATGATCCTCCTGACCAAACTGCACACCAGACTGACTATTCTGTTTATTCACATATCCATTCATGAAAATCCGGGTTGTCGTGGGCGAGCTGTTTTAACGATTAAAACACGTTGGTATTTTTCCATAATAAATTTTCCAGGTGTCTACTTCACGACTGCCAAATATGAACTGTCAAGACTAATGTTTACCAAAATGGCGGCAAAACCAAGTAGTATACCTTCCCGGCGGACACCCTGTATACGTCTATAAACTTCAATTGATTCTTCCTTTAAAAACAAACTTTACGTATTACTTTTAAAATTAACTACAGTCGAAAACGGAAAATATATTGTTTGTGTACATTTTTTCTTCAAGAACTAATACAATTTTCCACCATTCATTCTTTTTGAACATTGCAAAATTAAACCCAATAAAATGCAATTTCTGGAAGTATTTTCTCCAGATTAAATAGATTTTTTAACACAATTTTAAAAATCTTTGGAATCTTCTTGATACTTACCGTTTTAAATACAGCTTTTACAATTTTAGCGAATGCATCCAAATATCCTTAGTGTTCCACTTAGTGTTTAACAATTTGAATTTACTTCTTGCTAACAACAAGGAAAGCTGGATGCGTATCTCATAAGACCCAAAACTATATTGACCAATTTTAAATCATTTAAAGTTTTCCATTATGATCCTATTTCATTGAATAATCTTTTGATGTTTCCAAATAAATTTTTAATTTAAATTTTAACAGGACATCAGCAATCGGTCACACACTCAATCACAATGTCCCGATGGATTCTACCTAGGAATTTAACTGAGACATTTGTTGTTGCTGTTGTTTGAGTTTGACTGTTGGACTATTATTACGGGACATTAGCTAATGGGGTCTTATTTGTTAGAAAGTTATTCTTCGAAATTCTGGAAATTTTTACTACAATATTTTTTTTACTTTTTGTTTTGATAACTACGGTTGTAATAATTTAAAATCTGGTAAATATAAAGTTAAAAATTAATACAAAACACTCAAACCTGATAACTTTTTTCAAAATAACTAAAGTTTATTACTCACCCATAGTTTTAAATTAAAAATTTATGTGTGGGTAATGTTTAACCATACTTGTTTTGAAAAAAAGTAACCCGTCATAGGTTTGAAAAGTGTTAATTTAATTTAAAATCACATTTTTGAAGTTGTGAAAAAGAACTGCCTTCACGCAAAGAAAAACATGGTTAGGGCAATCATATTCGAAGAGCATCATATATTTTTTATAGTTGTACTATAATATAGTTATTATATTATGATAAAAAATAACAATAATTTGAACAATATTATCGTAAAATTATAGTTATATTATGATTCGAGACTTAGAGAAAGTTCTTAAAATTTAACAATATTACAATAAGAAATGCTTTTTCTTAAGAAAACAATTGATAATAAAGACTTTTTCAAGATACATCCAATCTAAGAATAATTGTACTAGAAAAAGTCCTTAGAATGTAAGTATTTTGCCCGATGAAAAATCTTTAGGATTTAAGAATATTTTATTCAACGAAAGGCCTTTGAATCTAAGTTTTTTAAGATTGTAAGAATTTGTATATAGGAAACAAAACCTGAAGATTTTAATTTAAGGAAAAGTCGATAAAATCAGAAATATTTTTAAGAATCTTATATTTTGTATGAGAAGCCTTTTCGTGCAAAACAATTCCTGTATTCTACAGAATTTTTTCCTCAAAAAATTATCTTATTATTTTTATTCTAAGTACGTTTTAAAAAAAAGTAGTTTTTAGTCTGGTTCAAGATCATAGAAAATTTTTCGTTTTTTTTATTTAGTAGTCAGCTAGTTAAATACGACCTTAATAAACATTCTTCATGCCCTTGAAAGTGCTAATTGTAAATATCTCTATTTAACTCATAAATCAAAGGAACAAGTTATTTATGCTAAAACCCAGTTGATTTTTTCAAGAATGTTAACGAAGGCAGTAGCTGACCAGAAAATGCATTTAATTCGGCTTGTGTTTAAATAACTTTTTCGGCGTATTCTCCATGATTACTAAATAAAAAATAAGAAAATTTTTTTATTTGAAAAACCAGACTAAAAATACAATTTCATACATACATATACATAAGTATTAAAAAGATCATCTATAAAATACAAACTTTAGTATGAAAAATTCGTTTTTTTTACAAGAAATGAATATATTTTTTTTTCCAAAAAAAAATTTTATTGTTTTTATTGAAATGTATTAAAAATATATAAAATCTTTATATAAAATCTGTTTGACATTGAATTTTTTGGACAATGCATATTTAGGTATAAATTATAATGTTATATGTATAAGGCATAAAACGACAGTTTTATGACTATAAATGACAAATTTATGTTTTGTTTGATTTATTTTTATGCATTGATTGTTGTCACCAATTTATAGTTGCATAATTATTATATTTCTTTTTAATAGTCAGAATGGTTACAGCTAATCATGTTATAAAATAGAAAGTGAATGATGGTAGCGACCATTTTTGTGGTTAGAACCTATTTATAAACCAATAATTTTATACTGACAGCCATATCCGATTGCAAAAAGCATAATATAGTAGCAGTGATCAGTGCAACCATGCTCTTTTCTGCGTGTCGGAAGAGGAAAATGAGTACTAAATGATAATTTGGAATCAATTTAAAATCGATTCCTTAAAAATCACTTCCATTTATTGTTATGGCATTATGTACGTAAGTAATCATATATGATCACAATGTAAAGGTATTTGTGAAATAGAAAATAGTGTGAAGTATTTTTTTATTTCATTTTTAATACCTAATTCCAGAGGGTCAATTCTCGTTCTGTGATAATGTGAAGTGAAAAAAAAAAACTTTTTATTTTCATTTTCATAAGCACTTTTCACTCGAACTTTTCACAAATACATAAATTGCGATTCTCGTATGTATTATGAAAAAAATGTTTCATTCGCACTGTACCCATGAAAATTTTGTAACTGTGTTATCCAAAATTTAAAGCAAATGTCAAAACAGAGAAAAACGTAAACAAAAGTGAATAAAGTTCGTAACATTTATTTTAAATAATTATATAAAAATATCTGGATTAATTGTATTATTGGATATTACGCAAAGAATTCCTGATGAACAAAGGTAAGACAATGATGTTACAAGCATTTCATTGCAGTAAATAATTTAATAATTTATAGAAATTTTTTGAGAGTGCTGAGACGCATACTTCGTGCTGACCACAATCCATTCGAGATGATAACCGACAAGCACTTCATGGATTTATATCTGCTTACTTTAAGTGAACTATATTTGGTGCGCGTATGAAGTCTAATATTACTTAAAGAAAAAAATTTCATAAAGAATATAAATAAACTATAAATAAATATGCCATACTTTTGCCATTTTTCACTGTCCTTTTGGGTCCCACTAAAACTGGTGAGGCTCGCCGCTAATTCGTTACACTTTTCGTCTCTAAATTTGGCACCATCTGCAGTTACAAATCTGTAAATATGGGATTAATAAAAGTGTGATTATGGTTATTAAGCTACTTACTTATCGTTTGCAATGTCCACATGCTTTTCTTAATAATTAATTAAATACCCTTTTGGCTTTCGCTGGCACGCTTTCCTCTTACAATCTTCTCTTTTTTTTCACTTATAAATAGTCTGTATAAACAATTTTTTCATATGAAAATATTTTGACAGTTGTTTGCACTGTTACACAAAACAAGAATCGCCAGTGCTGTGCAATCGTGAAAAAATCTTGTTTCGTTTCACTTTTTTTTTCATATGAATACGTTTTGATATTTCTTTACATTTTTTCACAGAACGCGAATCAAAAGTACTATGAAAACGCGAAAAAACTTTTCATTTCACCGTTTCACAGAACGAGAATTGACCCTCAGGTTATGTAATTTAATGTTTTTATCAATAACAATATAAAACATTTAAATAAAATAAACAACTTTTCGCAACCTATACCTATTGTTTACGTATGTAACATAGTATAACCATAGAGGAATAATAAGTATAGAGATTGCAAAGCCGTTAGCAGCCAAATAAAATTTTATACAGAATACAAAGGTTCGGAAACTTGGAGAAAACAGGGGAAAATTGAGCAAATTTCCCTGATTTCTGCAAAAATTTGATTAAATTTCCCTGTTTTTAAACCTTTTTTTTAAATCCAATTGGGAAATCTGCTAAAACTAATTGGATTTGCAAAGAAATTCAATTGGAATCGCAAAAAAAACCAATTTGAAAAGATGCTGAACCTTTGAAATCTGCACATACAAAAGAAAGAGAACGTTTTTTACGACGTGAGAGACATCGTCATGGTGTGGTATAACTACAGCTTATTTGTAATGTTTGGAAAATAGTGAAAATTTACCAAAAAAAAAACATACTTTTCAGCAAATGGCATCTCAAATTTTATATTGAATGTTGGTAGCATTGGCATTCACATCTGGTTTTTATTTATAAAAAACAATAAAAATAAGCACAAGTAAATACACAGAAACTGTGGTTTAATTTTTCAAAGAATTGATTATTTTTACCTTACGAAAAATTTTGTAATATATACAAATGACATCGTAAATAGAAGAAAATTTTTATTTCTATATTTTACGAAATTTCATAAAAATACTAAACATAGTAAACACTAATTTTTTTATTAAATGGAAAAAATTGTAATGATCAGCGCTGGAATAATATACTATTTTTAATTTTATAACCAAATAAGCTGATAATTAACCAATCGTGAACAATCTTTTTGTAACAATAATATTACACCAATTAATAAATAAACTTACAGTAATAAGAGTCTTGTTTATTTCACATCTAATAATATATTTATATTTGTATTGCACATAGATTTAAATATGTGTTTAGTACAAAGCTTAATGTTATTGTCCTGTTATTTAATAGCCCCCTACAGCTTGAACTAATATTTTTGGTATCTTCTTTCAGGTTCATTGCTCTATTAAGATTCGCCTAAATCCAAAGACTTTCTATTGTGTACCTTTTTCTTCCAACATTTTCCTTATCTAAAATTTTAACTTCTTTTAAATCTGCTATGTGTCCTGTTTTGAAAACGTGTTGAGCAAGTCCAGTTGTCTCTTTTTTCTTTGCGATTTCGTTGTTATGTTCCCCCATTCTCGTTTCTACAGTTCTTTTGGTTGTACCAATGTAAATAAGATTGCTTTGCATTTCACTTCGTATACTATGTTGTTTGTTTATTGGTGTGGTTTGCCAGATATTTTCTTTATAGCAGGGACTGTTACAGTTATTTTTCTAATAACTATAACTTATAGTTTTCTAGAAAAGTCACTAAAAATGGATAAGCTAAAGTTATACCATGCAATTAATCATATGCCAAAATTGCATTTAAAATTGAAATAATTAAAGAAGTTGTTATGTATTGTTGATCTGTTATTTTGGTAAATGAATAGTATAACTAGGATTTAAGATCATGTAATCATATTCTATTTTTTTTTTATAAATTGTTTTATTGCAAAAAACCATAAAAATTTTTATTAGTAAATTAAAGAGTAAAAAATTGAAAAAAAAAATTTAATTGAAATAACTTTAAAAATCGCAAAAACTACATTTTTTTATATTTTTATTTTCTAATCTTATTATTTCTGTTATTAAATATTTTTTTTTTGGAAAAAATCTTTCAAAAACTTTTATTATGCTTATGTACAGTTGATCTTTTCATTGGTAAATTAATTATTTTTTATTTGGATTTTTGATCATATTATCATAGTCTTTCTAAATTGTTTAAATATAAAAAAATATAAATAATTATTATCTTTTATTTAACTTTTTTTGTTTATAATTTCATTTTGTTTATAATTTGTCATAATTATTCATGTGTAGCATCATAGAGTAGCGAAATATTGAAACATAAATAATATATTTTTGTAAAAAACGAACCTTAAGCTCAAAAACTAAATAAGTTGTTAATAAATATTATATATTTTATTAGTAAGTTATAGGAATTGAATTTAAAAAAATACCATAAGAGACAGCAGGATAGAATACAAATATTTTCGGGTTTCGGTACAAAACCATCCTCAGTACCCATTTTCCCTTTGGGTTAATTATTGATGAATGTTTACTACTATTGAATATCGTTGTAATCGTCTGATTTTTTTCTTTTTCTCTCAAATCGATAGCATTGACTTAAAATCACCCAGCCAAACCGCTAGAGCCTAGAGCTAGAAATTTGGTATGTTCAGGGTGTTCCAAATATAGGTAACTTTTTAAATCATATGTTATTTTTACACCAGGTTTTTCTTTTCAGTCGCTTAAACAACATTAGAAAATATTTGTAACTTATTTCTTAAAGTGAGTGCTGTGCGTTTTTTGAAAAAAAGTTTTGGCCGAAATGAAGCACCCACGACGCGTAAGATCTAAGGGAATGCGGCTGATGTATCCGTAAGTGTGCAATGCCATCCAAAAATGTCGACTCGTCATGAACTCAACAACTTGCATTTCACGCACCAGCATAACGAGAATCTTTCACAAAGATCTCAGATGATTCGCCTACAAAGTTCAATTGACTTTGTTATAGCTTCTCAGTTTGGGAATTACATAAGCTTCAACCGGACATCGAATTTGAATGAAAAATCATCAAATCATCAATCCCATCACAAACAGCTGGGGCTAAAAACATGACAATTTGCATATAGTTTCTCTTTGTACGATGGGTTCTCCAGGTATTCATGAAATTTTTATTATAATAGAGGAGAGAAAATTAAGAAACACGTATTTTTAGGGGTGAAATAAAATATAACACGGTTTTGCATAACAACTGGGCAAATTCTGCGTGACGAACGCTACATTCGTACGCGTTTTTGGAACGTACTAAAAAAAAATTTAAGAAAATTATCATTTTGAAAATAACACAGTTTTCAAAAAATCTTAAAAACATACTCATGTTGACATAATACCGTTGTTAGTGAACACAAAGTAAGACTGAAGCTTTAGCTTTTACAATAAGTCCATACTTTCGTCCAAGGACTCACAGGATTCTAAAGTACAACTCTAGAGGACATCGTCTCAATTTAAAAAAGGAATTGACGGATTTTTATGCAATTTGTCAAAAAGAATATATTAAGTATTAAAGCAAAGGTACATTTTCAATTTTACATTTTCTAAAAAACGAAATTCGCCACATTTCTTTTAAGTACAATCACGAAAAATATAATTTTTTGGCACATATCGCCGAAAGTAGTCAAAGAAACCAAATGTTATGGATGAACATATTCTGAATATTTCGTGCTGAACATATGATATCAGTTTTATTTCCAAACAGTGTCTTGCTTTTGTAGGATTATGGGAATATGTGATCATATATGACCATATATAATTTCATATAAGACCAAATATGTTAGGATTCGAAATTATATTTGAGTATATATGTATAAACACATGTGATCATAATCGACTATATGCCCTCAAATTTCCGATCAGAACATATATAATCATATATGTTACTATATATGGTCATATGTGTCACCATATATGGCCATATATGTATCTATATATGGTCATATATGACACCATATATATATGTCACCATATACATATGATCCCAAAACAGACCCAAAATTTGAATTAAATATATAACACAGTTTTCTTCTTTACATTGTTATATTATATTGAGTCATAAAATACACACAGAGAATACAGATTCATTGTGAAAGTCGAATTTTTTGCCAACCGAATGGTTTGCTTAAAACCACCAACTTCGCTTAGAACAATATATTTGAATTGTGTTAGTAATATATATGATTGCGACACACAAACATTTCGTTTGCTGCAACAAAAATATTCGCATCAATCAATTTTCTGTGTGCACAGGCTAGGGTTATTTATCGCATAGTAGTAATTAAATTGTTGCACGGGTTGTATATGGCACAGTCCTTTTGAATCCAAATGTCGTCTACATCAATATTAGGCAAAAAAAAAAACATCTACTTGACCAGCCTCAAACTCAGAAGTGTCGCTAATCTTTCATCACTTTTGAAATATTGTTCAACAATCATGTAATGCTCTATTTTTATTAAACTTTACAGCACAAGTGGCGGAAAATTTGAATGTTGTGTCCCATTCCGTGTCCTCCTGGGTGTTTATAAAGCGCTCTAAATACAGGAAAAGTGTCCTCTTATTCGCTTAAACTTGATATAATACATTTATCTGAAACTTTATAAGAAAAATATCACTAGGAAAAGATTAAACAAATTTATTAAAATAGAAAAATCTTTAGGAAATAGATTTCATCTTTCTTTTAATACTAGATTATAATTTTTGAAACTACCGGTAGCACTTAGCATCAGGCTTTTAATTTAACGTTTTCATAAAATTATTGACATTTAAGAATTTTCAAGTAAACTTATGCATTCGTGTTGGAAATATATAAAAGGTAATAATATCACACATTTTCAATTGCACAAATGCTATTTTGTTGCATTAAGCAAACAAAATTTCGAAACATTTTTAGACAAATTTTAAAATATTTTTGAACAATTTTAAAACATTTTTTTGGGCAATTTGTAATAATTTTTGCAAAATTTTAAAATTATATTGGTAAATTCTGAATTAAAACTGGAAATGATGTAGTGTTAAAAAATACACAATGCAAACATTCTCAGATTGCGTCGTCATAATTATATAAGGCTGAAGAAATTCAAATGATAGGCTAAGCTAGTAGCAATTAAAGATTACAGAAATCTGTTTTACTTGATTTTTAAAAAAATTTATTAAAAATTGCAAAACTGCATTAATTCTAACCTTCATAAAACTTTAAACAAAAATATTAAAAATAATTTAATAAAAAATTTTTAAAAGTTCATCAGAACTATTATATCATTGAAATTTTTGATTTTGAAGGATCAGAAACAATATTTTGAATAAATGCTTTAAAATCAGAAAATAATAAATATACTCTAACTTATGCTTTAGAAGCAATGAAGAGTGATTTTTTAAGATATGCATCGGGTTTTTATCCAAATCACTACATTTGAAATATGAACATATGAATTCTTTTGGAAGTGCCTTAGAATAACACCAAAAGATATAAATGAATATTAACTGAAGTTTAGGAAAGAAGTTATAGCCACATGAAAGAAGTTATAGCCACTACCATTTTTTTGCTGGGATATGTGAAGAGATATTTGATTTGTATCAAGTTAGTTGGAATAGAATTAATGAAGGCAACCCTAAAAATTTTGTAAACAATTCAGAGATATATCAGTTATTTACTTGAGTTACGTAAAAATTTATCAAAATGGCATCGCGGTGAATACGAAAGCTTAAAAAATTTAAAAGTTACTGAAAGTGCTGTTTAATGTGATACCTTTGAAAGATACATGGTTTTATCGTTGCTCTCGAAATTAATTAAGAAAAATAAAAAAAAAAAATACATAAAGTAAGAAAATTATAGTTGGTTATTATTGAAAATATCAGCATCTGCCAGTGTATTATTTTTGTATCCAATTTGCATTTTAACCAATGAAACTGACGGGTATCCCTTAAAAATTTGTTGCACAGTGTAATTGACTGACTTGTTTTTTATTTTTTATATATACATATATATTTTTTTTTACTTTAACTGTTGCCAAGATATGAAGAGTTATTATTGCTATGGGATATCATCACTGTTTTTAATTTACTAAAATGTGTTTATTTGCTGGCTGGTAATTTTTTTGTTTGTTTCATATAACTTGCTGTAAACAATATTTTTATTTATATCTTATTACAGTATGAAAACCAATATTTTATGTGACTGTTGCTATAGGTAAATAAACTAGCACGCGGTGCACCCTGGGGCAGGCTAAAATGTGTTTTAAAAATAATTCAGCCATTTCTTAGTTGCTGGTCGAGCTGTGAAATTTTATTTCATACACTCCCAGCAAAAATAAATGGAAGTGATTCTTAAGAAATTAGTTTTTCATTTATTCAAAAGTATAGTTTAGTTCTGATTATCCTCTTTTAAGGCAGTTCTTTTTCACAACTTCCAAAAATGTGATTATTAATGAAATTTAACACTTTTCAGGTCTATTACGGGTAACTTATTTTAAAAACAACCAAAGTTAAACATTATAGATATTTCTATATAAATTTGACACTTATAACTATGGTTTAAGTTTAAGTGATTTGTTTCAATCTTTAACTTACAGTTTATCAGATTTTAAGTTCTTATAATCGTAGTTATTATTGCTACAAAAAGTAAAATAAATTTATTTTAGTAAAAATTGAAAGAATTTCGAATAAAATAACTTAATAAATAAGGCCCGATTACTGAATGTCCCGTTATAATTTAACCAACTTTATATGGGAAAGAACAACAAATGTGTCATTAAAATTCCCCAATAGGAGATTGTGAGGCTAACGGCCGATTACTGATGTCCTGTTGAAATCTAAATTACAAATTCATTTTTTATTTGGGAACATCAAAAGATCTCATTTTTCACTAAAGCATAAGAAGGGCTTTAGATGCAATGAAAAATGATCATTAAAGAAAACTTCCATCCTATGACACAATCATCTCCACAATGAAGATTAATTATTACCTTTTGAAAAGTGGTATTAATGGACAAGGGAAATATGCTGGGGATTTGTGACGAAATTCATGTTGGTCAGACCAACATGAGTGCTATACTTTGCATTATTTTGAAGTTTTTAATATTCTTATATAATTTTAATAAGAATTTATTGTGTCAAAAAAATTATATTTATTTGTTGTGTATTGTACAAAAGTTTTTGTATGATTTATTTTATTTTTTGACGAAAATCTTGAATTAATATGATATAGTACATGAAGCTCAAAGTTGATATCTTAGGATTTTATGAGATTTGGTAAGTTTGCGGTTAATATTCTTTACAATAAATTTATTAATGTCTTGTACAATTTTAGTATTTATCAAATTCTGTGTTAAAATGGACGGCGCAGTACTTTTTAAAGTGAAACGAACAACGTAGTTCATGGTATTAAAAAATTACCGCTATTTGACATTTTACCGATGGAGATGCCAAAACCTAAGCCGCTAAACTTCCATTTATTCGTGTTAAAATGCAGGATTAAAAAGTTCCCCCCTTTCTCGATAAATCTAGCATTTTTATTTAATTTATCTTTCAGAATCAGCATCCAAAACGAAATGATTAGATAAAGCCAAAGTTCTGAAGAAGAATACATAACCAGAAACTCCAGATTTGATTTGTACGTTACATTAAAGTAATTAACTTTATTTTTTAATACATCACTAAACTGTGATGTGGTTATTACAATCCTGGATTTTTATACACATATCAAATACATTTTTTATGCAAATTAATATAAATTTTGTACTTAAAAGAAAATTTAATAAAATAACCTAACCAGTTTTACTAAAAAATTAAAAACAATTCTTTTAATGGCAAAAATATATGAAAACCAGGAATATATAGACATGCATGAATAGAAATATGTCATTATTTACCATCATATATGATCAGAAATCTACATAACGCCTTAATTTTCGTTAATGCTCATGTATGGAATCATAAATGATCATCCCTACATAGACATACATGAACATATATGATTATTTTTAGCCGGGTATATAAGTACAATTTCACAACAATCTGACCAAAATTTTTTGATTCATGCCCACTGTGCGGTGGTTTAAAGAAACTGTGTTCGAATTTAAATAGACTACAATAAATGTAAAAACTTTAAAAATTAAAATTCGTGACCTTACATAAATTGGTTAAAAGAGTTTGTAAAACTAAGAATACAACTTACACAAAATGAAAATATGAAAAATAAGCACGTTCTTTATCAGGAATACAAAATTGAAAATTTTTTGTTTGCATAGATGATAATGACTTAATGTTCTTCAAAAATATTTGTAATGAAAATAAACAGAAAGAAAATAAACAGAATAAAATTACAAAATTCTGTTTGTAATATTGAACATCTTTCATAGAATATTTTTGTAAATACAAAAAAAAATTTAAAAATGTAATTTTTAAATACCAAAAACTTTTTATTTTTTGTAACTTTAATTTTTATTTTCAAAGAATTTTTATATGAAAAATAACAATTTACCAACATTTCAAACAAAAAATTTTTAGAAATCGAATTTGAATTTTTACAAATACTTTTAATTATATATATATTTTGTGATATTTTTTTGGGTTTACGGTATTTAAAATATACAATACAAATTATTATTGCTACATATATTATTCTACATAAATCGGGTTTATAGTCCCAAAATATCATTATTATACAATTTTTTGTGGGAATAAAAAATCTTGAAGTTCAAATGAAAATTAAAAAAAAATTGTTTTAGCTCATTCAAGTCAGCATTATTTTTAACCAACTTGAAGCAATTTATAAGATTTTTTCCTATTTTAGCATATTTAACAATATAATCCATCATTTGTTTCTCAGTAAAACTAGACTTAAATGAAAATAAATGAACCCACCTTTTATTAGAAATTATTTCCAAATCTTTGTTATTGTTGTCTCCAAAAATATCACTTTTACATTTTTCTTTTGACTTCAATTTAATACACTTTCAAATCTACACTTGGATGTCAATTTTTTTGGGAGGGAATTAGCAGTAGCGGCGTAATAAACAGTATTATCAGATTTTTAAGAAAAGCAATGACTTACGATTAACCGGCTCACTTGCATCAAAAACAGCATCATGACTTAAAGCGGCAACAACAACAGGCTTAGAATTAGTACGTTGACTGTTATAGAGATGAGTATTACATTTAGCAGCAGCAGGATAACTAACAAAAGAGTCAGAAAACCCCATATTTGCTCTTCCGACTCTCACTTAATTAACATTAAAATTCAGTACCCTGTAGGAAATGTCGATAGTTAAATTGTACTGATTCACTATTTACTTGGTCACCAGTACTACTGACTAATTATGCCCCAGACAACGCTTTCTTCTGTAGACATTTAACATGTGTGTGTCATTGCGCATCTACACAACTATTGACAAGGTGTTAACATTGGAACCAGAGATTAACTAGTACTGTACTGATTCTCTATTCACCTTGTCACCAGTACTACTGATTTTTATACCCCAGTTAAGGCTCTCTGCTGTAGTCATTTAACATGTGCTTGTCATTTCGAATCTACACAAATATTGACTAGGTATATACTTTGGAACTAGAGATTCACTAGAACATTTTAGTAATTCTAGTCTAAACTTTTGGAACTTTTTTTTCGATATTTTGAAGTTTTTGCCAATTTTTATGACGTCAGTTTTCAAAAACCGAAAGGGTTAGGGGTCGAAAGGTTAATGATTTGATAAACACTACCCATTTACAATATTTTTGGCGAATTTGATAAAAATCGGAGATGACAAATCCGAATGCTTTGCGGTTTGAGCTGGAATTGCCCTGTTGTTTATTTTTTGGAAACTTGTCGATATTTCATGTTTCATAATTACAAGCTCATTCTTAGAAAATGTAATACAACAGATCAGAAGTAATGTTCATCGTAATTGGTGTTATTTCTAGTTCAAAAG
Source organism: Eustalomyia histrio (assembly GCA_949748255.1). NCBI lineage: Eukaryota > Metazoa > Arthropoda > Insecta > Diptera > Anthomyiidae > Eustalomyia > Eustalomyia histrio. Next base: position 195,845,526 of record OX456523.1, read on the forward strand.
CTCTTCTAGTTCAATAGGTCCTCTAGTTCAATAGTTCTTCCAGTTCAATAGCTCTTCAACTTCAATCGTTCTTTCAGCTTTATCGCTCTTCTATTTCAATAACTCTTCTAATTCAAAAGAAATTCTAGTTCAACAGCTCTTCTAGTTTATTGTTAATTGCTATTTTTATTGAATTTATATGCGAAACAAGAACTGTAACATGTAAACACAATTCTATACAAACAAAAATATGTCTAGCTGTCGTAAAAACTTAATTTAAGATAATTTTAATTTTTTATTTTATCATTTTACAATTAGCCTTTTGGTCGCTGTCTTTATAAATATTGAGAAAATAAAAATTGAGAAATGTTTATTTTTTCAAGGAACTAGCTTTAAATTTCTCAAAAGAAAGAAGAAATTAATAGCGTCTAAAAAAATCTAGTATGGCAAGTATGAACAAGAACGAGAACCATAAGACTTGAGTTGGCATCATTTAAAAACAGCTGATTATGAAAATGAAAGGAAATTACAAAAAGAGCGAAAAGTGCGAAAGAGATTAATACCTAAAAGAGATTAAGGCCTAAACGTGTTATAAATTACGAACTAGATCACTAGTTCATAGTAAAGAGTAGTTCAATTGAACTAGTTCGTGACGAACAACTAATGTTATTAAAGAAAGTTATATTTCTATTTTGAAATGCCGTGTAGTTGCAATTTAACTGACACTGAGTAAGGTCAAATTTGAAGAAGTCTCTGTGTGATCCAACATTTTTTAAATGATGAGGCTAATGATGGCAAAACAAAACGACCTGGCAAAAAAAAAAAACACTTTCCGAACGACACATAACGCTAATTAGGCGTTTAACGAGTCATTCCTCCTACAGCCTCAGGTCGATTCGGCAAATATCTGGAGTAAATGCTACAAAATCCGCGACAAATCGAGTTGTTTCAAATAATGAAAATAATGTTTACTCAAAATTTAAAAAAGTTCCAAGATTGCTTGTGAAAATATAAATACCAAATGGAAACAGGTATAAGCCATTTAATTTTTATTTTAAAAGTGCAATAATATAAAATTTCTACTTAAGATTATGTTTTCGGATGAAAAATAATGGAATATGTATGACCCAGATGGATGTCGGAGCTATTGGAGAGATCTAAGGAAGTCACACCTCACCTTCTCTAGAATAAGTTTTGGTGGTGCGGATGTATTGTTCGTTTCATGTGGAATGAATATCCACGAACATGTATCAACTTTAGAAATGTGTTTATTGAATTTCCTAGCTCAAAACCTCACAAAATAGTTCATATTTCAATAGGACAACGCTGCAATTTGAAGACGGGAACAAATTGATGACAAAATAATTAAAAATTTAGTTAACAGTATGAAGAACATAATTTTTAGTCTAATTACTAATAAAAGTGGTCAATTAAGCCAAAAAATATAATTTAAATATTATTCATTTGTTTTATATTTATATTTTTTTTTTTAATTTATCAGGCTCGTTATCATAATTAATTGTTTTTAACAAATAGTAAACAATACTTTTTAAATGGAAAAAATTGTGACAATCAGCGTTAGAGGGAGAGAACAATTTCGACCTGAGCGACTAATTAAAACAAAGAAATATATACATAATAAACATATTTGTTTTTATTTAAAAAAACATAAAGTGACCTTATCAATGTAAGAAAAGTAAAACAATATCTAATTAAAAAACAAATAACTCTTCTTAAGAAACCAAATCGATCCAGGCAATAATTTAGGAGAAACTTAAAACAAGGAGTGGACATACTATATATTACATATTATTTTCTGTACAATAGGATTTGTCACTCAATTATAAATAAATCAAACAATTTTCTGTATTTTAAATATCATCTACTGTATGTGCATATAACGTTGTGAATATTCATTGTTCGTGATAAGGTCTATAGAAATGAAACCGAAGTAATAAATAAACTTTTTCGGTTTTTAACACCAATTTGCATTTAATTTTAAATTATAACATTAAAATTATGTACGGTTACCGTTGATTTTTATAAATTTATTTTATTCATTTAATCTCATAACTATTATTATCTTTTCAACAAAAAATTAAATTAGATTAGGTTGAAAAAGAAGAATCTGAAGTGCATATAACTGACTCAAAATAAGACATACACTTAACGTGTGCAAAAAAATATCAAATCTGAACAGATCTCTTTATATATAATTGTACTATATCTAACTATATCTGAGAATTGGGGACAAATTTGTGATCTAATTAGATCTGATCAAATCTAGAGATATCTGGCTCGCTGCGCACAATCCTATAAAACTTTCTCTGGAAATTATAACATTCAAAAAACACCCTTTTTTCTATATACATTTTTGTTTTGGATTCTTTCAAAACGGTTATAATGGCTACGATCTTGAACTAGATTTTTTATTACATATGAACAAATCTGGCACCACATTTATTCTCATATGAACAGATATGCTTATGTCTGGCCAAAAAAATACAAATTTTTTGCAGATCTCATTAAATATATACAGATCTGGCACTAAATCTGATCGGATCTGTTCAAAAATTGTTTCCCATCTGCGTTAAAGGTAGTAGCAAATCTCCCTCCAACTTATTAAACAATATCTCTGTTTAAAATTGTATTCAAATCTATTTTACCAGTACAGGGTCTGTACAAGTTGGCTGAAAAGTTCCTGCGCTCACCAAGAGATAGCACTGCTAGCTCCAACCTTTTTTTCTCAAGTTGCTATAACTGTCCTGAGAAGAAATGCAAAGTTGCAAGTCATTCTGTCAATTCTTTCTTTGTTTACAAGCCATTTAAAATTGACGTGTCATTGATTTTTTTTAATATGGAAAAAATTGAATATCGTGCAGCCATTAGATTCTTTGTTTTGAAGGGTTTAAAAGCAAAGGAAATTTATGAACAATTGTTAGAAGTGTATAAGGAGTCCTCACCTTCAAAACGCACCGTTCAATTTTGGGCTGGTGATTTTAAACGTGGTCGTACCAGCCTTGAAGACGATCCACGCGAAGGACGACCAAAAACTGCAACCACAGCAGAAATCATTGAGCATGTACATAATATGGTTAGTGAAGATCCAAGTTTGACTAAGCGTGAAATTGCTAATGCCATAGCCATCTCAGACGAACGAGTACTCCATATTTTACATGAAGAATTACGTATGAAAGACTGTTTGGAAAGTTAGTGCCGCATTAACAATTCAACAAAAACTGGATCGAAAACAAATTTCTCAGCGTAATTTGGAGCGTTTTAAGCCGAATAAAACCGATTTATTGCGTCGTTTTATAACTATGGATGAGACTTGGATCTACCACCATGATCCTAAATTGAAACAAGAACGTTTACAGTGGACTGAAGTTGGTTGTTCAGCTCCAAAGCAGGTGAAGTCACAACGATCAGCAAAGAAGGTTATGGCATCAGTTTTTTGGGATGCAAAAGGAATTTTGTTGATTGATTATCTTCAGAAAGGTAAAACTATCAACTATCAACAGTGACTACTATCTCTTCAGAAATCTCAAACAATTCCTTTGTGGAAAGCATTTTTCGTCGAATGAAGAGGCCATAGCAGCCGTAGACGGTTATTTTTCAGAGCTTCCGGAAAACCATTATAAGGATGGGATAAAATTATTGGAAGATCAGATAAAATTATTGGAAGTGTATTGAGCTTCTAGGAGATTATATTGAATAAAAAAATATATTTCGTAACAAAAACAGTATTCTTTCATTTCGAGCGCAGGAACTTTTCAACCAACCTGTATAAATACCAATTTTTGCTATATGTTTTCAAGTGCATAAATAATATTGAACATCAAACTTTGCAATTTTTAAGAAACCAACACACATTTAATACAAAGAATAACAACAACTCAGCTATTGCGTGATCATATATATGTTATATAATAAACTGTCCAGGTAGTGGAACTTTAATTGATCATGTGTACACAAACATTTTTACCTATATGAATATTGGTTCTATAAAATGTACATTGTCGGACCATAGTATGATCTATTGTAGATTTGAAGTTGGATTTCTAAGTCAACTTGTTATGGAAGAATCTCGTTTTGTTTATTACTTTGATCGAGTAAATGATTACATCCATGAGCATTTGCCAACAATACAAGTAACTATTGATGTTCAAGTCGATAAGACAGCTTTCATTTTATGTACTAAAAAAGCTGCGGAAAATTCTACTGTGAAAAAGAGAGTTAAGAGAAATCTAAAGCATGAAATTACGCCATGGATATATTTGCAGAACTTAATCAACTTGAAAAAACAATATTTTCTATGAAAATAACTAGAATGAAATGCAAAAAAATCCCAAAAAATGTTGCAAATTTCTTAATGAAATAGTTTTAACATTAAAGATGCAAATGCAGACCTCATTTTGAATGACTGCGAAAAAGCTGAAGTTTTTCATAAGGACTTTCTTCAATCTGCTGAAGATTTAAGGTCAAAAATTGAACAATTTCCTAATGATACGTGCAATTCTCTAAGAACATTAATGCTTCATGATCACAGGTTTAATATTAAACACACAACCCGAGATGAAGTTCATAATATTTAATCAAATTTATCTCCGATTAAAAGTCCTGACCATGATGGTGTATCACCTAAAATTCTTTTAAGCTGTGTAAATGATTTTACGCCTTATTTAGTACAAATTTTCAATAACATGGCAAACAAAGCAATATATCAAGATATTTTAAAAATACATTAAGTTGTGCCGATTGATAAGCTTAAAAATTATACTTCTGTGGATATGTATAGACCAATTGCAGTTTTGTCTGTCATCAACAACGTATTTCAACAAATTTTGAATTCACAAATTTCAGATTATTTGCATAACGAAAATCTATTCAATGATTTTCAGTATGGATTCAGAAAAGGATGTGGTACCAAAGAAGCTGTTGTAAAAGTTGTAAATTGTATCGGTCGAAGTTTGGTTGAGGGTCATAGTGGCGTAGCGGGTATATTTTATGATTTCACAAAATCATTTGATATTATATATCATGATATTCTTTTGAACAAAACTTAAATATTATGGGTTTTAAGGCAAAGAACTGACTCTGATTAAAAGTTATCTAACGAATCCGAAACAATTTGTACGAATTAACTTAAGTAAAAGTAGTTTTGGTATAGTTGAACATGAAGTTCTCCAGGGCAATGTACTGGGACCGTTATTTTTTAAATCTTCTTAAATTATATTTAAAATCTGAACCTTACTGGCAAACTTTTTACGTATACAGATAATATTTGTTTATTCTACCCCCATAAATATGAGACAGCTGTTAAAGCTTATATGGAACGAGATGCTTCTTTACTTTTTGAATTTGCTAGAGTTAATAAATTGGCTAAAAATGCTAGAAAAACAAAGTTAATCAGATTCAAGCCTAACAATAACCAGGTTAATAACTTTAGTATATTTGTAAATGGTGGAAGAATAATGGAGGTCAACTCTACAAAATATATTGGTGTTTATTTGCAGAAAAATCTTACATGGAGTCAACATATTCAGCATCTTAAAACAAGGATATCACACACTCTTGGGTTTTTGTACAAATTCAAAAACAAAATTTTAACAAAATAAAAAACTTTTTATTTACAATGCATTAATACAAAGTCATTTAAACTATTTAGCAATTTTATATGGATACAATCTTACTGTTGAGCTTAAATCACTTCAAAGGACTCAGAACAAGGCGTTAAAGGTAGTAGCAAATCTCCCTCCAATTTATTCAACTATATCTTTGTTTAAAAATGTATTCAGATATATTTTACCAGTACATGGTCTGCATAAATACCAACTTTTGCTATATGTTTTCAAGTGCATAAATAATATTGAACATCACACTTTTCAGTTTTTAAGAAACCAACACACATTTAATACAAAGAATAACAACAACTTAGCTATTGCGTGGTGTAACAACAAAACAGCGAATAAAATATACGGGTAGTCATGAATTAAACAAATTACCACAAAATTTTAAAACAATAAAATTTTATTTGTTAAATATTATATTTTGCTAAGTTTGTAGGAGCTTCTGACTTAAAAACTATGATATCTTTTTAATATTGATTTGAAAAATATTTGCATTTTTTATTATATTTTTCATTTTGAAAATTATTTTCTTTGAAAACTGTAATTTATTTTGCCAACTCGCCTCTAAAATGTCATAATGGCGATTATGCTTTATATTGAATTTAATAATAAAAATATGATATTATAACTTAAAAAAAATCCGTGTGAAATTGAAATTTATAGCACCAAAATTTTATTTGAATCGATTTCAACTTTACTGTATTAAATTACCACTGTTCTTAAATATTTAACGAAACTAAAAGAAATTGAGAAAAAAAATATGAAATTTTTACTTTCACCCAAAAGTGAAATCCAGAGCATGTCCGATTATATTTTTTACACGGAAAGCCCAAAAAACGTTTATTGTGTGTTCTCATGTAGTTTCGAATTTTACTAAGGATCGGATTACTCCTTTACCACAAATACTCGCCATTTTGTCAGAGCTTGCGAAGGGCTGACTTCAGTCAAGACAAGATTTCTGATTAAAATCTTTGACTTATTACTTAAATATCGAGCTAGTCTCAAAGCTAGCAAGTTTTTTAAATCAACTATGTCAACCTAACAATCTCTAAAAACAACTAGCTTAGCGTTAACTCCCCGTTCATATTTTAAATTGATTTATGGCTAAACATAAATATATTCTTAAGAAAATCTTGCACTTTTCTAAAAAAATTTAAATAGGTTTTTTATATTTATATTAATGTTTTGTCTAAAATACCGTAAAAATGAATTTCAAACAAAAGTATAGAATTTTATATAACTTAACTATAGAATTTGTATAACTTTTTTAAATTTTAAGATGCTTCACCAGCACATTTTTAATTAGTTTTATATACGGAATACATTTTTATTTAAAGTACTCGCACAATGCTGAATATTTTTTTATTTAAGGTAAGAACGAACGATGTGCCAATGTGGGCAAATACCTACTGACGCTGTCGCAGTACTGTAAAAGTTAAAAGTCCGACACGTTGCCAGTACATGTTCAGTACTGTGGCCTTAGTATTTTTTCTACCTGGGAAGTATTTCTTGATTTACACTATGATGTGTATATAACTGGTAATGGTTTTTAAGCTGAAATCTTTATGTTTAAAATATTCTAACCATGAAGATTGCCTAAAGTTTAATGCATACTAAAATACAATTTGTATGTTTAAATAATAAATAGCTCTAAGATAAATTAATATTGGCAAACAATTAAATTTCAAGAAATTCCCCTTAAAGGGTTTACATTAAATTAATAAATTAAAAAAAAATTAAGCCACGTTGAACATAGTTATTTTAATATGTTTATTAATGTCGAATGTTTATTAAAGCTATTTTCAATTATTTTAATCTCCACGTTCAGGAGATTTTAAGGGAAAAATTATTGTGAGTATATATATATTTTTTTAAACAAAAATTCTGGATTTTTATAAAAAAAACACACAGACATTTGTATATGCAAGAATATAAGTTATTGTTCACATAAATAACAGATTGTTTAAAATTTCTTGTTTGTTTATGAAATAAAATTGTGTATAATTGTGATATTTTATTCCTGTTAAAAATTTATGCTTGTGATTTTCATTTCAGATAGACAAATCCCGTTTTATATCAAATTTTGTTGTGTTGTTATTGTCGTGTCTACTTTAAACATACAATACATATAAATTTATCACATACAGACTATATATATGAATGTTTTTAATTAAAAATCTCTTGTATAACATACGTCCATATGTGCAGGAAAAACGTTGTAAAAAATATCAACAATAATATTTGACATCATGAAAAATAACAAAGTAAAACATTGAGTTTTATGTATTTTTGTGTTAAAATTTGATTTTCTTTAATGAATGGGCAAATGCAAGTATATACTATATATATATATATATACTACATTCATAATAATCCATGCAAAAAATACGAAATTTATGTCAAAACAACAAACATTTTGGTAAAATAAAAAAATTTTTGTTTATTTTACCAAAGTTGTTGATAACAACGACATTTTTCGTATTTTTATGATTAGAGTATCCCCATTTTATTTAATTTTGTCTGAAATATAAGAAATGTAAAACAAGAAATGAAAATCCCTAACAGATAAGGGATGAGGAGATCTAAGATCCCAAAGCTTATATATTTCTTTTAGGAGAAGGATGTTTGTGTCAAGCGAGATAATTTACAATGCAAGAAATCAATAGAAATATCCTCAACTAATATTTAACGCCAATAAATACTATGGACGCCCATTATTAGCACAATTTTTTAGGAAAAGTGACTTAACAATGTAATGCTCTTTTTTTCAATATCTATAATATTTATACTTTGTTTTTGACATTGAATCCTAATTATAGTAAAAATAAGTGAATAGTATAGTAGGATTTTAGATTATATAATCATATTCTTTTTATAAATTACACAGTACAACAGCCAATCTGGGGGGTGAGAAATTCCAAGTCAGGGTGATGGTACTAGGTCAGTTTAGTAAAACCCTCAAAGGGTTTGGCGTTCGTATGTGTCAGTTTTTTTTTATGACCTTTTAAATTTTTTCCTTATCTTGATGTTTTTTCGCTTAGTTGTAACATTTTGGCAAAAACGTAGTTTAACATTACTCGAGAACCACTTGTATCGGACAAACAAATTTAGAAAAATTAAGAATTACAATTTCTCTAATCTGTTTCTATACCGTTTTCCTATATGTGCAACACTTTCGAAGTTAAAAATGAATGTATGAAGGGAAAAAAGTATTTTTTGCCTAAAAATTTAAATATTTTTTTTTTTAAATTCATAAAAAATCCAAAATGGAAAAAAGTGCCAAAACTAATTACTTTCGCGTAAAGTCACATAACTCATGAGCAAAAAAAGGCATAGATCATGAACATCGATGCACGCGTTTCTCATTTATTCACAATTAGGTAAATGTATGAATTTCAAAAATTTGCTCCAGATATGCACAACATTATTTGGAGAAAACATTGACACTCACAAGCGATACATTTTCCATAATAAAATATTGTTATTTAATTAAAAAATACAGCATAATCGACCAAATGTGTCCACAATAGTGTGCGCAAATTTCGGCAAACCGGGTCTGTAGAAAATGTGAAAACACCTGCGCATGCTCGCCCAGTTCGTTCTGCGGAAAACATTAGTGTCGTCCGCGATAGTGTGGCAGAACCTCAATTATGTTTCAAAGTCATTGAAAATATGGACCATAGGATAGAGGTATGCCACCGAAGCCGTGGCAAGCTTTTGGCCGATATTTTGTTTCACAACTTATTGCCATAGATCCTTATATCATAATAAAAAAATATTAAGATAATTCTCTGAAAAAAATTTGTTTCATTTACAATTAACATCGTGCATTATGGTTGGACTACATTTATATTTACTTAAGTTGAAAAAATTCTATTTCATAAATGACTTTTACAAATTAAAATTTAAAAAAAATTTGTTTGACGAAAAATTTTCATGGTCCGAAATATCTCGTACAATTTCTGAAAGTTTTTATATATGTTACGTGTTGATTTTTTCAGTAAAGTTGAGAATCTTGCTCTGCTAAATTTAAGTAAAATAAATTTTATTTTACGCTAAATACTCGAAGATTTAAAAGTTTGGTTAAATTAGCTAAGAATATTGTGATAAATTGATCAAAATTTGTTCCCTTTTTTACTAAAAGTTTATGCTAAAGGTACACTCAGAATATTATGTAGTTAACTGTTTGTAGTTTAATAAAAAAGTTTTCCGTTCCATTTAAAATTAAAGGAACATACATTTATTTTTCAAAGAAATATCTATATTAACTTTTTTATACATTTATTCGAAATAATTTACTATCATTTACCGATTTTTTTCAGTTTCATTTATTTTTTTTATTTGTTTGAAATTTAATAAAAATTTACCCACAAAACGGAAACTTGTGGTTTATTTGTGTCCGTAACAGTTATTACAAATTTAAATTTTGTTCGCTGTCTGTTTCAAAAAAAAATATTCAAAAAATTTCAATTTGTTTTTTTATTTAAATTGATTGTATATATACAAAATTTTTCAATACAAATTACAAGAACTTCATAAACACACATACATTCATACATAAATACATTCACACAAAAAGTGTTTATAGCTTCATGTGCATACATACATTTTGTATTGTACGAGTATATTAAAAAAAAAAAAAAAATACAAAAACGGAAATAATTTCAAATAAATGAGAAAAACATTTATTTTTTAAGGATTGGTAGGTAAAATTTTGACATTTATTTTAACTGATTATATCATTTGTTTCTTACGGATGTGTCAGTTGATTAATCAACATTTAAAAATAAATAACAAATGGCATTTATTTTAAATGAAAATTAAGTAGACCGGTTTTTAAATGAAATATCATTTCTTTTAAATGATATTTTCAGTTATTTTAACTCACAAACTTTTTTAAGTGTATGTTTAAAATCTAGCTCGGAGCCGAGACAGTGTAGGTGCTTTTCAAGGACCAATTTTTAGGTACGGAGTAAAGAAGCTTTTTTACATTTTCCCCTATTTCCATTAGTTTCCATGACATTGGCTATTTTTTGATTAATAAAAAAAAAATAGGATAAAAACGTCATCTACATATGGGACTAATAGTTGGGCTACAAAATTTAATGATTGGAAAACAATTATGCTTCAAATTAACGGGCAAATTTCTAAAATTGTTAACTACAAATTACAGAATATTAGCATGATAAATTAATTTAAGTACTGATAAAACTAGTTGTTATGATAAATTGGAATTAAAAACAATGCAGTGTTAAATTTAAAGACATAATAACAAAAGTGAAGTTTAATTGATTAGACCACGTTTTACTGACTTTTTATGAGTGTAAATGTATTATCATATAAAAGAAGAATGTTGTAAGCTTCTTTCAAGATTTTCAAATTTTTTATATTACCATGAAAACTACAACCTGATTCTGTTATGTTTTTGTGCCTTTTCCCTAATCACATCTGTTGTTTTTTAAACTTTTCTATTTGCATTTTATAACTGTTGCTTGCTTTTTACTTACATACTTAATACCATATTTAGATAGAGGTAACATTTAACTGGTTTCGTTCAAAAATAATTTTTTCTTATGCATTTTGATAAGTAAAAACTAGCATGTTTTTGTTCTGTGTAAATGTAATATAAATAAATTTTATTTTAGTCGTTATGATGTTTGTTTGCTTATTTGGCATCATGGTTGGTTTATTTATTTTTTGACCACAAACCACAAAAGCTTTTAAGCTTAAGCAACTACGAAAATTTTGTGGCCCGTATAAATTTTTTTTTTAATTCTTATTTATATTTCTCTCTTGTTTTTGTTTGACAATATTGCAATCGTTTAAAAATTAAACAATTTCAAATAGCTTTAGTGTAAATCTTAGCGGCTTTTAAAAATTTGGTGTTTACAGCATGTCCGGTATGTATAAAAAAAAATAGAATTTATTGTTCTACAAATAAAATAATTTGTGGACTTATTTAATATCCCAGGAAACATTTTTTCATCTCATTGATTTTTACGTTACAAATAATGACCTATCCCTGCTTGTTACATTACTTCTAAAATTAAAATAATTAGTTGATAATAATGTGTTATGCAGCTCCTTGCATAATGGAAGATTATTAAAGTGAAAATAATGGGTTACTAGTAATGTACTTGTACTACTTATTTACTTATCAGTTTATACGAATTGTATCCAGTTATTTTTGGATTAACTAGAACTAGTTATTTTAGCCTCACCATTAACTATTTATTTTTCTTCCTACTCGTAAGCTTGTAGTTGTCCTACACCTCCAATGAGCTTATCAGGGAAAATTTAACCAGTTACTGCCCGTTCTAAAACCCATTATTTGGTAAGGTCTTTTTTCCTGAGATGTTTTATATTTTCAAAATAAAAGTTTTCGGTGCGGCCCCCTACGAGATTTCCTAAAATTTAGAAATGTGACAGATAAGATAAATCCAATGAACATGTATTTTTTAGAGGTCCAATCTCATGTTTAGGTATAAAAAAGGGAACCATTTTTTTAGAACATGTCAAAATTTTGAAATAGAAGTTGCATTACAATAATGTATTCGGCAAAATAGAAAGTTTTGTAACACAGGATTACAAAGTGGTTCCAAAACGCATTAAACCGAATTACTAATTTCCGCTTAAAAAAAAGCCTTTTTCTTGGCGACACTTGCACAGGGGCTAGGCCTAAACATATTACGATTTCCACTAAAAGCATTTGAGGTTGTGATAGCACTTGTAAAAATTTGATCAATACATGTTTGTTTTCAACTTAAATTCGGTTAATACGACTCAAATCGATGATATTAACTGAACATTGGTTTCCACAACAAAATTTGGTTAATACAACTAAACAGTAGTTGCAATACCTTAATTATTCAGCAATAACATTTGAATAGGGTTGCGATAAACGAATTTATTGGTTGTAGCAACCAAAATACATTTTTCAAATCGTTTTTTATTTTTCTGTATGTATGTTATAATTTCTAAAGTGACCTAAAGCCCAAATCTGATCAATAAAATAAAACTTTGCAACACTTCGAGGAAAAGTTAAAAAGGATTTTGCTAATGTTTGTTACCTCCAAAAATAACAAACTTGCACTGACTTTATAGTATTTATACCAATCGAATCTGAATCACTAAGTCTACTTAGTGATTTTCTTCTGTCTATATAGAGCTTTTAGTAAAAACTTTTCACAAATCTTTTTTCATATAAAATATATTTTTGAAAAAAGTTTGGACAAATATTTCTTGTAATTGTATGACTAAAAATATTGGTCTTAAAAATAATCTACCTAAGGAATCAATGCTCATTGATGCGTTTTTGAATGTAGTTCTGAGCGTGACAATATAAAACCACAAACACTGATACAAGAATATATTCAATAATCCTTCCGTATAAAGTATTGGGTGTACAACTTAAAATTGCAGGATTTACAACAGATGTTGTATCTTTTACATTTGGTTTATGACTTTAATAACTTGTCTGGCATTTTGAACAACAAATGTTTTTGTTTTGTTTTGAAACAAAGAATCATTTGTTGGAAATTTTCAATTTGAAAAAAGTGCAGCAGAAGCACATCCAGTTCAAGAGATGGTTTATGCTGTTCATAATTTGTTCCGGAAGACAAAGGCCGCCCAGGTCAGCTAAAAAAGTAAAAAAATGATGAATTGGAGTCATTACTCGATGAAGATTGTTGTCAAACTCAATAAGTACTTGCAAAATCATTGAGAGTCCCTCACGCAGCAATTTCAACACATTTGCAAGTAGCAGGATTCATAAAAAAGCAAGGAAAATGGGTACCACAAGCATTAAAGACGAGAGACGCTGGAGGAAAATTTTACATATTCTGAATGCAGCTTGAACGCCATAAAAAGAAATCATTTTTGTATCGAATCATTACTGGAGATGGAAAATGGATTCATTAAGACGACCAGAAGCGCTAAAAATCGTACGTAAAGTCAGGAAAACCAGCCAAATCAATGCCAATACAGAATATCAATGGTACCAAGGTAATGCTCTGTATTTGGTGGGGACAGAAGGGTCCCACCTATTACGAGCTACTGCAATCGGGCCAGATAATCACAGGGGACCTATGTCTAATATAATTGATTCGTTTGAAGTAAGCATTGGCTGAAAAATTCTTGGAATAAGCGACCAGACATGAAGCCGTAACAATCCATCCTGACAAGGCTAGGCCACATGCTGGAAGACCGGTTTAAAACTATTTAAAAAATAGTGTTGGGAAGTTTTGCTTTACTCGCCAGGCCGCCTTATAGCCCAATGAGTGCAGATCGCACTCATTCGAATACGATTAAACATGAAATTAGCTTGATTCGTTCTTTGCCTCAAAAATTAGCATTTTTTTTGCGCCAGAAAGATGGAAAAAGGTCGTAGCTAACGATGATCTGTAATAGATTTATTTTGTACCAATATTTTACAACAAACGCCCAAATTTTTCCAAAAATCCTGCATTTTTACTTTATTTACGCAATAGTACCTGTTCGTCGAACGATTACCTACAACTAATTCCGAGGGTGACAATTTGAAATAAAATCAAGGGTGACAACGCCAACTTTGAACTAGTGTTGACACAAGAAAACTAGTTTTTGAATATATCGATCGACTCAGAATCACTTGGATCATGAAGTAACCTATAACATTTTCAAGTTTCATACAAAACTGTATTTAGCTTGGAGTTCCTGTTTTGTAAGTTAATATAAAAATTTTTTGAATATGTAGTCTTATAGTCATAATGTAAGTGACTGCCGGGAGTAAGAGCGCAACGTATACCGATTGTTGCTGCTGGAGAAAACGCGTCCCAAATAGTTTTTATTAGTGTAAAGAAAACCGTAGAGACTCTTTCCTCTCCAGTGTTTCCTTACGACCCATTTTTTTTTTTTGGTTTATAGATTTTAATTTTATAAAAACAATAAAACAAATAATTATTTTGATAAATATTTAGAAACGAACATACTTAATTGGTTCTATTATATTGTTGATTTGCTAGTATTGAAAGAGAACATGAAAGACATATAAAACCTTATGTTAATTGTACTCAACATATTTCTAAAATATAGGAACTCTGTTAAGAGAATTAAAAACAAAAAACCAGAGAATAAGAAACAAGTAAGAGCGGCTAAATTCGGCTATGCCGAATCTTATGTACCCTTCACCATGGTTGGGAAAAAACTGAAGTTTATATATGGACATATATGGAATGGACAGATTTATATACGGGCGCCTTTTTAGTTTGGTGATAAAACTTGGACTCGGGAAGATTTATGGTTCCAGAAAATAGGTATTTAAAAAAATGTATGTTTTGGGCATAACTTTTTTGTATCTGAACCGATATTTCCGAGGTTTTTAGCAAATATGTTATACTAAAGATTTTCGATCTTTTGCTAAATAAGACGTATCCCTAGGTCATATAACAGCTCTAATTTTAGTTTTTATAAAAATTTTTATGTTTTTAGACCATTTATTTATTATTTAATTTCGGTCTTACCGTTCTTAAGATATAAAGTAATCTATTTTGTGCCACGCCCAATTCACAGATCCCGCCCACATTTGGTCAGATGTTGTGTATCGATAACCAAGATGCTCGGACCTTATTTTGGAACTTTTTCTCTTTCCGTTCTCAAAATGTACAGAAGAACTGACCGAAATCGTTAAGTCAACTGTGCTGTACGTATTTGTTATGTTAAAAAAAAAAAAAAAAAAAACAAATAAAAAAATCTTAATTAAATGTAAAAAAAAAGTGTACAAAAAAGTTGAATAGACGGGGATCGATCACGCGACTAAAAAAAAAACTATTTATGACAAAGCGCTTAGACCATTGAATCACATACGCAATCAACGTCAATAGATGTAAATAAACAGTTTTGTTCAAAACTAATTTGTTTTTTAGGTAAATCTTTCTATGTGTTTGTTGTTTGTGTATAAAAGGTGAAGAGGTGACAGAAAAGAAGTTTAATAAATAAAATAAAGAAAGAACAACAACCACAAACATAATGCCAATCAGTGTTGTCATATTATTTTTTTATAAATCTTTTTAGTTGTAAAAAAAATATTTTCGACGAAAAAAATATTTTTTTACAAATCGTTAAAAGAAATCACTAGAACTGCATGTGTTTTATTTCTACCAAAACATTTGATTTAGCTGCCAAATTCACATTTGGGACTTTATTTCGCTTTTTTATTAAAAAATATTTTTAATTTCTTTAGCTTAATTTTAAAATTTTGAAGGAAAATAGTTTATAATTTTTTTTTATAAATTATTAGAAGTTATGACCTAAAATAGTTGCACTCAAAGGGGAATTATGCATAAAATTGTCTTAATATGAGAAATAAAATGGTTTAAAAATCTTTTTATAAATTATTTTAAGCAAAAAATAGAAATAAAACCGTTTGTATTTTGTTTAAATCAGAGGATTTTTATAAAAATTTTAATGTTTTTAGCCTATTTATGGATTATTTAATTATTAATTTAAAATTTTATTTAAATTAATTATTTAATGTTAAAAAAACAAAATAAAAAGTCTTAAGAAAATATAAAAAAAATTGTACAAAAAAAGTTAAATTGACGGGGGGCGGTATCGAACCCACGCCCAAGAGAAAAAAAAAGTATTTGTGACATAGCGTTTAGATAACTGAACCATTGAAGCTTAATAAAATCGTCGTTAATAGAGGTATAAAAAAAGTTTTCGTTCATTAGAGACTTGTTTGGTTTTTATTTAAATGACAAATCTTTGTATTCGTTTGTTGTTGGTGTATAAGGGGGAAGTGGTGAAAGAAAAGAATTTCAACAAACGGATGTGTTTGTTATGCGTAGTATTCAACATACATATAAAACAAAGGGATTTTACGGAAAAAATTAGAGGTAGTCGTGGTTTTTTGCTAATATCTCAGCCATTTATCAACCGATTTCGACACACAGACGGACAGACGGACATCGTTAAATCAACTTCGCTCTTCATAAGGACCCAGAATATATATGTATACTTTATAGGGTCTAAGATCAATATTGTAGAAATTACAAACGGAATGACAAACTTGTATATACCCTTCCACCTGTGGTGAAGGGTATAAAAATGTTATGGAAATAAAATAGATCCTATTTCTTAACTGCAACATTCGACGCGTTGTAATGGCCATTTAGTATGAAAAAATATGGCACGTTGTTGTTCTGGAACGTCAGTAAATTTGTAAATTTTTTTTAAAAATATTGAGAATTTTTTTCATTAAAATCAGCAAAAGAATAGCCAAATAACATGAAGATTTTACATTAATTCTGAATCATATGCCTTATGGTACATTTAGTGTTAACACACATTTATTTTGTCTCCCCAGCATGCACAATTTGCATCTTTTTATGGTGAGTTCTTTTTTTAATATATTCTCAATATATGCAATTAATTTTCACTTAAATAATTATTATGGTGATTTTTTATTTTAATAATATTTTCATATTTCTTATTTTATTTCCAAAATAATCTTTACACAAACAGATATGGTGGTAATCTGTATGTGTATTAATCTTTAATTTATCTCAATGTTGTTTAATTATTGCAAATGATGGTTGTGACAGACGAAGGAAAAAATTGACCATTGGCAAGTAAGCTGGGTAAAGAAAATAATATGGATTAATTATATGAATTTATATAAATGTGTATGTTTGTGCAATATGCATCAACGCAAAAGACTTTTATATTCATGATTTAATAAGAAAGTGGACCAATTCATAAATGTATTAAATTATCCAAAAAAAAGGTACCAATTAAAAGCCCTCAGAATACCTTTCCATCGGTATCACACGTACATATCGTCCCTTGTGTTTGAAATTTTTTAACCCCTTTTGGGCCCCTGAAAATTCCGAGGGGGTCCAAGAGCTGAGACAGATTCAATTTTGATTTTCTTTTTCTATTAAGGTCATGTGCGAGGTGGCTAAATAAATTCTAAACTAAATAAAAATTGACGAAAGGTTTTAAAATTTGTTTGAAAAATGTTTTAAACAATTTTCAAATTTCATAACAATTTGGAAACCCGATTTTAATTTAGATTATATTCAGCTAGTTCGCACCCACCCTAAATATCCAAATTTACTCAAAATCGGAATGTTAAGGAGGTGGTACTTTACTTTTGAGTCATTTTGGGAGCAATTCTTTATGACAGCTTCTGAAAAATTATTTATTATCTGTTTTAAATAAATTGGCTAGTTTACCGAACAAATAAAAAATTATGGAATATAGTTAGTGTATCTCAACTTCGTTTGTATTTTCTATTGATTATTGTTGCATTATTTATTTCAGTCTATGGATAAAATGACTATCCTTACAGACTTGCAACTCATAACAATAATGAATAAATTAAAATATCTTATTTAATAAAACTTTAAATTGAGAATGGGAAAAACTTATATCAAATTGGTTGCAATAACTGTTAAATAATTTCAAAGCTTTATTAAGAGGTTCATTTCAAGCATAATTATTTGTTGCATAGATTTTCATATAAAATTGTGAATAGTTTTCTTTATTTGGAAGTTACAAATAAATAAGTTCTTTTAAAAGTCCATTGTACCATTAAAACTACAAAAATGAAAAAATATAATTTTACGAAATTATATATAGATTTAAACACTAAAAAAATTTGGTAAATGTCATAACGTAGTTTTAGAAAAAAAAATACCTAAATACCTATCTTTAACGGTTTGCGAAGCAATCTTTTTTTCCTGAACACTTTGATTTTGCCAATATATTTCCTCTTCAAAATTTACAATATAAGGTTGAAAATTTTGTTTATATTTTTAAAATAATTATTTGCCTCAAACTAAAAACGTTGATATTTGTTGTACATATTAGAGCCCTCCATTACCCGATTTTACAATCGACCGGTCTACCAGGTCAGAACAGTTTTAAACCTATTAAACCAGTCTTTACGGTCTACCCGGCCTTTACGGTCTAGACCAGGCCACCAGGTTATTCAGATTATTTTTGCAAAAATACATTAACATTTTCATATAAATGTATGACATGTACAAGATTTTCTAAATTTAAGAGCCAATAACGGAATACTTTTTGTTCCACAACTTAAAAAAGTTTAGAATTCAAAGTTAGAATTACAGCTAAATTATTTCTAAAGAGTTTCAGTCCATAGTGAACCAAGTCATAGAAACGGCGGACATGGGACCGAAATAGAACCTGTTCTTTCCATATAAATGTATGAAAAATTAAGGACTTTTTCAATTCAAGAGCCAGTATCGAAATATTTTTGTTCAACAGCTTAAAAAAAGTTTGCATTTCCAAGTCAGAATTACGTCTAGAATATTTCTGCAAAGTTTTAGTCCATTGTTAGCAAGCCATATAAACGACGTACAGGGGTCGAAAAAAAACCGTGTCACTTTCATATAAATGTGTAAAAAGCGCAAACTTCCTAATTTTAACAACCAGTTTCGGAAAATTTTTGCTCCACAACTTAAATACATTTGTTTAATCTTCCAAATTATGTCTACAAAATTTTAACCCATTGCGAGCAACGGTATAAAACCCATTTTTTCAAGAAAAGTAACACTCAAGAAATTCTTTCTTCTAATTAATTTGTTGCTTTCTTTGGAATGGAGATAGAGAAGAGATGAAAGGCGTTGAGAGATGAAGGGCTTCAAATATGGCAACACTGTAATTGTGCTAGATGATAATTCTTAGAACAGTTATTGTCCGCCAGCTGATGAAGAGTTGGCAGAATTTTTTAGTTAGAAGATTTTTAGTTAGTAGCCCAGTTATGTTATTTTACTTCGGTGGGGTTAAGTGCTATGAGAACACCGAAGGAAGACGTTGCAATATGCATGAGGAATAAAAACTCATACATATTATTTTTCTAAATTGAAGTTGCCGTCGCTGGGGATCGAACCCGCGACCTTCTGTGTAATAAACCAACGCGCTAGCCATAATACCACAATACCCATATACAATAATACCACATATACAATGCATAAATGTGTACACTTAAAATATTTTGTTGTTAAGTTGAAATAACAGAAAATGTCATTTACAATAAATGATATTTAATTTTAAAACCGGTCTACTTAATTTTCATTTTGATTAAATGCCTTTTGTTATTTATTTTTAAATGTTGATTAAACAACTGACACATCCGAAAGAAACAAATGATATAATCAGTTAAAATAAATGTTAAAATTTTACATACCAATCCTTAAAAAATGAATGATTTGATAATTTATTGAAATTGTTTACCTTTTTGTATTTTTTTTTTTTTTTATTCTACAAAATGTATTTTTAGCTATAGACACTTTCTGTGTGAATGTGATTGTGTGCTTATGAAGTTCTTGTAATTTGAATTGAAATATTTTTGCATGTATATAACCAATTTAAATAAAAAAAAACAATTTTAAATTTTTTGAATATTTTTCTTTTGAAACAGACAGCAAACAAAATTTGAATTTGTAATAACTGTTAAATCACAAATTTCCGTTCTGTGCGTAAATTTTTATTTAATGAAAAAAATAAATGAAACTAAAAAAACCGGTAAATGATGATAGTAAATCATTTTGAATAAATGTATAATATAGATATTTCTTTGAAAAATAAATGTATGTTCCTTTATTTCTAAATGAAACAGAAATTTTTTTTATTAAACTACAAACAGTTAACTATATAATACTCTAAGTGTAATATACGAA
The DNA here is from genome assembly GCA_949748255.1 of Eustalomyia histrio. NCBI lineage: Eukaryota > Metazoa > Arthropoda > Insecta > Diptera > Anthomyiidae > Eustalomyia > Eustalomyia histrio. The sequence goes on from OX456523.1 coordinate 195,865,822, forward strand.
AGATATGCTATTATCAATTTAAAAAAAAGGTATCGATTTTTTTACATTTTAAATTCTATAGCTTGGTAAATCGGGTAGACCGTAAAACCCGGTGGACCAATTCTGACAGTAGCCTTTAGTACATACGTGCACTCGCGTAAATATGAACACCCCAAAATAAGAACACTTTTTTGCTTCCATTGACTAATCTAAAATATTAATTTAGTGCTAAAGCTTTAAAATATGAACAGCTAATTTTTGTATTTCTTAACGAATTTTATCTATCTTCACAGTGTAGACATCTAAGTCAACAGAGCAGAGGTTAAATTCTGATTCAACTGCATTATAATTTGGGGATTTCCCTAGATGTTTGCTTTTAAATTGTCTTCAGCTGTCAATCAAAATTCCTTACATACACTCACAATATATTTTCCGTTACCTACTGTAGTTTATTAAAAAAGTAATACGTAAAGTTTGTTTTTAAAAGAAGAATCAATTGAAATTCATAGATATATATTTTTTAACTATTTGAATCAGTCATTCAAAAAACAAACTATAAAAATTTACAGGCATTCAGTAGGAGTTGATATTTTCTGTTAAATGTAAAATTTTATGTTTTCTGTTTTTAAAAATTGAAATTGATATAATTCTTTTTTGTTTTTTTACCAAAATAGTTTGTATATATACAAAATTATTTCAATTAAAATTACAAGAAATTATTCAAATATAGATACACACAAGAAAATAAAAAAGTGTATACATCCTGTGTGTATTGTGTTTTGCAAAATTTTATAAAAATAGAAAAAAATTTTAATTTGAAAAACAAACCCAAAAATTGTTTTTTTTCTACTTTTTGTCAGTTAAAAATTTATGGTTATTTTAAACAACTTTCTATTGTTTTTACTACTTTTGTCAATTATTAAACAATTATTGAAAATAAATAACAAAATGGTTTGAATATAATGAAAAATCAGTAGTCCTCTTTTTGATTGGATTTTCGATTAATTTAATATGTATTTTAGATTATTTTTAACGAAATAATATTGTGAGTGTACCCGATTAAGTTAGTGCTCACATTCACCTGCAATTCCATAATCGTTTTGTAAATTCATATAAATTTAACGTGAAAAGTTCTTAAATATGCATACAAAACAGCATAAGTTTTAAACTTTATAGAAAAATCAGACATTTTAGAACATTTTTCCTAAATGCAAGTGTGCAAGTGTTACTAATTTTGCTTAAATTTGGGGTGAAAAAATCTACAATATGTGGAATAAAAAAAATAAAAATGCTATTATTAAATGTGTTAACAATACGTTTATTGGACCTGGAAAAAGAAAAACTGTGCGGCCTTCCGAGTACTCCAAAATGTAAAATGCATTATACCAATGGTTTTTCAATATGAGAGACAAAAAAAGCCAAAGCGCTTCATAATAAAATTAAAGAAAATTGTTTCGGATTCGATGGATTCGGATTCAAAACTTCAAAAAGAGACACGTCGTTCGCTTGCTTCAAATATCTGGAGAAAAACTTTCTTCACAGCCACAATTGGTGGATCCCTTCAAAATGAAGCTAAAGACGAAAATTTAAGAGCTTGGCTTAGACAATGATCAGCTCTATAACGCACAAAAGACATACGTGTCTTCATTAGAAAAAAACAGCTCCTGGCGCAAAAACTGAAAAGCAGCGAGTAACTTTCCTGTGCTGCGCATACGCCGCAGGATCTCATCAGCTTTAACTTCTCGTAGTTGGAAAGGCTAAAAACCCCAGCTTGCCCTGTTCATTATACCCATTTCAAGCCAGCATCGTTTATTTGTTCCCGAGGTAAAGTGTATCGACTTGTGTTAAGTACATATAATCTCACAATTTTTTTTGTGAAATTTAGGTAAAACAATTTTTAACACAAAAAAAGCTGCCGCTGAAAGCTATTCTTTTAATAGACAGCACTCCATCTCATCCATCTGAGGAGGAACTAAAAACTAAAGACGGCTGTATTTTTTCAATCTTTATGCCACCAAACGTGACCCCGCTCATATAACCCATGGATCAAACCGCTATCAGGATTACAGAACTTAATTTCAGGAACAGTCTTCTAGCTTCAGTTGCTGCAAAAGGGGGTACTTTGCTAGAGTCTATGAAACAAACTACACTAAAAGAAGCAATAATAATTTTAAAATCCGCATGGATGTTAATGTCTTATCTAAATGTTGGAATAATGATTTGAATATGGTACTAAATCGAGACAATCCTAAAGATGATATTCCTTTAAGTATTCTTAAAAATAACAGTACTCTGACACATGAGGTTTGTGTTTTGGAAAATGTGCATTAAAAACAAACTTCAATCTTTACTTCACTATAGATTAACAGCTGTATTCATAAAAATTTATTTTTGATTTATTAACCGTTTTTAAGCAAAATGTGCTATTGTTGTATTCATAAACGATAAATAGTCTATTAAACCTTTAATAAACCAATCATAAAGTAAGAAAATTTATTGTTGGATTTACCCTTCTATAAACCAAAAAAAAGGTGACATTTTGCATTTAGACATTTTATTTAAACTTACATTTCTTTTGTTTACATTTTATAAAAATATTTCTGCAGAATATTTTTGAAAAATAGTAAGGAAAAGTGTTTAAATCATTAGTATGCATTCGATAAACGCAATCCGTCAAATAGGTAAGTGAAATTTGAAAAGAAAACATAAATTTAAATTAAAAATTTCAAATTTTTTAGAAATTTTGTCCCAGATGCCAAATTATCGCCAACGAAAAGTTTACAAGGAAAGAGTGAATCCATTTTCCATTCCGGATGAGCAATTTAAAGTTAAGTATCGTTTTAAAAAAGCCACTGTGCTAAAAATTGTGGATCTAGTTAAAGGAAATATTACAATGGATAACAGAGGTTGTGGAACGTCTGCCGAGCTGCAGGTAATGATTGCCTTGCGTTGTTGGGGGCGCGGAGAGGTAATATATATATATATATATATATATATATATATATATATATAATAATACCACAATAGTATTAAAATAATTTTTAAGAATGTAACTATGTATATATTTCTTAGTACCAAGACGATGCTGCCGACCTTCATGGTCTAACACAAGCAACAGTGTCACGAATTTGTGAAAGAGTTGCTCGTGCTTTGGCTTGTTATGGCCGAAATAAAATAAAAATGCCAACGTCTTTGGAGGAGGAGGCGATGTTAATGAGAGATTTTAAAGGAATCCGTAACTTTCCAGGAGTAATTGGGGCCATCGATGGTACCCATATAAAAATAAGGAAGACAGGGGGTGACCTTGCTCAATATTACATCAATAGGAAAGGATATTACTCCCTTAATGTGCAAGTAAGAACTATTTTTTAAATCAAAAAATGTAAAAACTTATTTTTATTTCTATATCTTGCTTTTACGCAGGTAATATGTGATGCAACCTTAAAAATACGAGACATTGTGGCAAGATGGAGAGGAAGTACCCACGACTGTAGGATTTTTAACGAGTCCACTATTAAACGGCGATTTGAAGAAGGCAAATTTAAAGGTAGATTACTTGGTGACTCGGGCTACAAATTAACGAGTTATCTATTTACACCTTTACACCAACCTCAAAATGAAAAGGAGATAACATATAATGCTGCCCACATCGCCACTCGAAATTCGGTGGAACGATGTTTTGGAGTATGGAAGCAACGATTTCGTTGTTTATTACGCGGTATGACTGTAAGTCTTAAAAATGCAAAAATTGTAATTGTTGCTCTCGCCGTACTCCACAACATTGCAATTGAAGAAAATGATTCAGCTCCGGGTAAGAATCTAGTATAGTAAAATTCAGGTTTGTGATCGAATTTTACAATACCCTTTTCTTATGACTATATGCATCTATCTATCTATCTATCTATCTATCTATCTATCTATCTATCTATCTATCTATCTATCTATCTATCTATCTATCTATCTATCTATCTATCTATCTATCTATCTATCTATCTATCTATCTATCTATCTATCTATCTATCTATCTATCTATCTATCTATCTATCTATCTATCTATCTATCTATCTATCTATCTATCTATCTATCTATCTATCTATCTATCTATCTATCTATCTATCTATCTATCTATCTATCTATCTATCTATCTATCTATCTATCTATCTATCTATCTATCTATCTATCTATCTATCTATCTATCTATCTATCTATCTATCTATCTATCTATCTATCTATCTATCTATCTATCTATCTATCTATCTATCTATCTATCTATCTATCTATCTATCTATCTATCTATCTATCTATCTATCTATCTATCTATCTATCTATCTATCTATCTATCTATCTATCTATCTATCTATCTATCTATCTATCTATCTATCTATCTATCTATCTATCTATCTATCTATCTATCTATCTATCTATCTATCTATCTATCTATCTATCTATCTATCTATCTATCTATCTATCTATCTATCTATCTATCTATCTATCTATCTATCTATCTATCTATCTATCTATCTATCTATCTATCTATCTATCTATCTATCTATCTATCTATCTATCTATCTATCTATCTATCTATCTATCTATCTATCTATCTATCTATCTATCTATCTATCTATCTATCTATCTATCTATCTATCTATCTATCTATCTATCTATCTATCTATCTATCTATCTATCTATCTATCTATCTATCTATCTATCTATCTATCTATCTATCTATCTATCTATCTATCTATCTATCTATCTATCTATCTATCTATCTATCTATCTATCTATCTATCTATCTATCTATCTATCTATCTATCTATCTATCTATCTATCTATCTATCTATCTATCTATCTATCTATCTATCTATCTATCTATCTATCTATCTATCTATCTATCTATCTATCTATCTATCTATCTATCTATCTATCTATCTATCTATCTATCTATCTATCTATCTATCTATCTATCTATCTATCTATCTATCTATCTATCTATCTATCTATCTATCTATCTATCTATCTATCTATCTATCTATCTATCTATCTATCTATCTATCTATCTATCTATCTATCTATCTATCTATCTATCTATCTATCTATCTATCTATCTATCTATCTATCTATCTATCTATCTATCTATCTATCTATCTATCTATCTATCTATCTATCTATCTATCTATCTATCTATCTATCTATCTATCTATCTATCTATCTATCTATCTATCTATCTATCTATCTATCTATCTATCTATCTATCTATCTATCTATCTATCTATCTATCTATCTATCTATCTATCTATCTATCTATCTATCTATCTATCTATCTATCTATCTATCTATCTATCTATCTATCTATCTATCTATCTATCTATCTATCTATCTATCTATCTATCTATCTATCTATCTATCTATCTATCTATCTATCTATCTATCTATCTATCTATCTATCTATCTATCTATCTATCTATCTATCTATCTATCTATCTATCTATCTATCTATCTATCTATCTATCTATCTATCTATCTATCTATCTATCTATCTATCTATCTATCTATCTATCTATCTATCTATCTATCTATCTATCTATCTATCTATCTATCTATCTATCTATCTATCTATCTATCTATCTATCTATCTATCTATCTATCTATCTATCTATCTATCTATCTATCTATCTATCTATCTATCTATCTATCTATCTATCTATCTATCTATCTATCTATCTATCTATCTATCTATCTATCTATCTATCTATCTATCTATCTATCTATCTATCTATCTATCTATCTATCTATCTATCTATCTATCTATCTATCTATCTATCTATCTATCTATCTATCTATCTATCTATCTATCTATCTATCTATCTATCTATCTATCTATCTATCTATCTATCTATCTATCTATCTATCTATCTATCTATCTATCTATCTATCTATCTATCTATCTATCTATCTATCTATCTATCTAATATTCAAGATCATTAAATTTCTATTCTTACCTGATAAATGCAATAAATTAAAAACAGTTTTCAGTTAGTTTTATAAACATTTTAAACATTTTTCAGGTGACCTAGATGAAAATGCACAGTTTCCAATGGAAGCGATTCAAAATCCAAACTACCCCTCAGCGTCAGAAGGAAGAGCAAAATGTATTTTAAAAACATTCATCCAAAATAATTTTTAATAAATACTATTCTGTACAAATTACATTGTGTACAATCTCTATTTTAAAATATTTCTTTCTTTTCATAGATATGTATAATACATATGTACATATGTTTTTGGCATAGTATTTATATACTTACATATAATCGCATTAAACTATTCATTCAAATAAAATAATAATAGCAATAGTAACAATTAAAAAAGACAATTTATTCATTTTCTTTTCAACTTGTCCCAGGTACGAATACATGCCAAATTATGTATATAAAAGGCATAACTAAAAAACTTTAAACATAAACAATTCACAAAAAACTTTACAAAAAACTTAACAAAAAACTAACAAAAAATAACATAAAATATTAATTTTAATAGTAATACATACATATGCATGTTAAATATCATTAGAACTAGCTAACTTTTTTTTATGAAATAGTAGTTTTGTTTGTAGAATTTCAAATTCTACTTTGAGGTTTGTTATTCTCATCTTCTCTACTTCCATTTGCAGAAGATGGAGTTCGTGCCGGCATTCTAACTCGTTTTTAGTTATTTTATAAATGCTTTCTTCCGGCGCACTGTTTTTCTGAGAAGCAGTCTATGTAAAAATAGTAGAAAATATTTAACATATTTTATTAGGGAATAAAAGAAATTTACTTTTATACAAACCTTTTTTTTGCAAAGAGTAACTTTTTCGTTGCATTTGACGTTTGCTTGAACTTCCGTTGCTGGTAATTTTTCATTTTCTAAGGGAGGCTCTTGAAGACCAACAGAAATTTCTGATATTTTTTCTTCTTCCTAGAAAAAAACGTAAACTCAATTCTGTAAGTGACTTGCAATAAAAATAAAATACTTACATATGCACAATCTTTGGAAAAGTCGCAGTCGTACTCATTTGTATCCACCACAAATTCGTTCGGAAGCCATATGGATATATCATTTCCTGTTAATTGGACTTCTGGCGGCGGCTGCCCTCCTCCAGTTTGCTTGCTTTTAGCACGGAATTCTGCCACTTCTTTTTTGGAATTCATTTTTATGGTGGTCCATTGGGACTTTAACTGCCCGATTAACCTCTTTTTCCCGGAACACAAACTGTTAAAGCTACATATGCAAAAAGATAGTCCCTTTAAAAAATCTACTAACAAACCTTGTTAACTTACTCTTTCTCGAGATCCATCCAAGCTTTTTTTTTTAAGTGGTTGGTGTTTGTGTCAGTGTTTTTGTTTTCGATCTCCTTAACTCTTTTTTTTATCAATTCCTTTAACAGCTCCTATAAAAAATTATAAAATAAACAAAAATTATATGTACAATAAACATTTTTAAATATAGTAAATGATCTTTTTGGACTAGCGAAACTCATACCTTGTCCTCTTCGTTCCAGTTTTCAGACCTTTGCCGTTTTGTTTTTGTTTCCTTCAAAAAATAGAAAATATACATTAAAAATTATGTTATGTCCATTCATAGTATTTATTAACACACATACCTTGTTTTCAATTTCATTTTGTGAGTTTTCTTGTTTTTTATTATTAAAATCCATTTTCCTATAAATAATTTTGGCACAAATCACTCCTTTCTAATAAAAATCACAGAAATAAAACAAAAAATGTGACAAAATATGGTAGTGATGTAAATCAGATGTAAACAAACTCACAAACTCGTTATTCGATTATCTTTGTTACCGTATACTACTAAAATAGAAAAATCTAAACAGTTTCTGCAATATTTTTGTTTAAATTTTGTCCGGAACTCATTTTTTTTTTTTTTAATATTAAAAGATACTTTTTAAGTAAAATGTTCAAGAAAAATTATGGACAAATTTACGTATATTTGATTACCGGGTTTATGAACCAGTGCTTTATAGCGTCACTAACAACTAAATGACAAGTGAATAACAAGAGAGTTGCCATACATAAACAAAAAAATTACGTTTGTAGTTCAATAGTTATGCAGCTGTTATTGTTTCTTTATGAATACCAATTTTTATGAGTGATATATAAGACAAAAAGTCTTTAATAGCAATTGTACTATGTAAACTGACAATAAGACTTTTTTATGAATACAGCTGTAAATTTACAGCTTTTAACGTTAAAGAATGGAACCAGAATACTATAGAGTGTTATGAGAATGAAATAGAGCTATACGATAAAGATGATTATGTGGAGAAGTCAAAAAGGACTATAAAACCCATGGAAGCTGTTGTACTTTTTGATAAAGCATTGGAATGGGCCGAAAGTGATATCGTTGATTTAACAAAAGAAACAGCAAAAGAAGATCACAGATTTTTTCGCATAATGCCTTTTACACAGGAAACTTCTATTTATATGGAAAAAATGTTTTTAAAGAGAAACAAGTAAGAGCGGCTAAATTCGGCTATGCCGAATCTTATATACCCTTCACCATGGTTAGGAAAAAACTGAAGATTATATATGGACATATATGAAATGGACAGATTTATATACGGACGCCTTTAAGAGGAAATTAACCATTTAGTTTGGAGATAAAACTTGGACTCGGGAAGATTTATGGTTCCAGAAAATATGTATTTTAAAAAAATGTATGTTTTGGGCATAACTTTTTTGTATCTGAACCGATATTTCCGAGTTTTTCAGCAAATATGTTATACTAAAGATTTTCGATCTTTTGCTATATAAGACGTATCCATAGGTCATAATACAGCTCTAGAATAGTGTTTGTTGTTTGTGTATAAAAGGTTAAGAGGTGAAAGAAAAGAATTTCAACAAATCGTTAAAAGAAATCACTACAACTGCATGTGTTTTATTTCTACAAAATAGTTTAATTTAGCTGGCAAATTTGCATTTAGGATTTTATTTCGCTTTTTTATTAGAAATATTTGTAATTTCTTTAGCTTAATTTTAAAAATTTGAAGGAAAATTGTTTATAATTTTTTTTATAAATTATTATAAGTTATGACCTAAAATAGTTGCCCTCAAAGGTAAATTATGTATAAAATTTTCTTAATATGTGAGAAATAAAATGGTTTAAAAATCTTTTTATAAATTCTTTTAAATCGGAGCAAAAAATAGAAATAAAACCGTTTGTATTTTGTTTGTATCAGAGGGTTTTTATACAAATTTTGATGTTTTTAGCCTATTTATGGATTATTTAATTATTAATATAAAATTTTATTTAAATTAATTATTAAATGTAAAAAAAAAACAAAAAATAAACAAAAAAAAAATCTTAACGAACCCGCGACCCTTCCACCTGTGGTGAAAGGTATAAAAACGTTTGTATTTTGTTTGTATCAGAGGGTTTTTATAAAAATGTTGATGTTTTTAGCCTATTTATGGATTATTTAATTATAAATATAAAATTTTATATAAATTAATTATTAAATGTTAAAAAAAAACCAAAAATAAGCAAAAAAAAAGTCTTAAGAAAATAATAAAAAAAAATGTAAAAAAAGTGAATTGACCTCACCGAGATTTGAACCTCGAACCCCACGGCCTTAGAGAAAAAAAAAGTATTTGTGACACAGCATCTAGACAACTGAGCTATTGAAGCTCACACAAAATCATCGTCAATAGAGGTACATATATAAAAGTCTTCGTTCATTAGAGATTTGTTTAGTTTTTATTTAAATGACAAATCTTTATATGTGTGTTGTTTGTGTATAAAAGGTGGAGATGAAAGAAAAGAATTTTAATTATTAATATAAAATTTTATATAAATTAATTATTAAATGTTAAAAAAAAAAACAAAAATAAGCAAAAAAAAAGTCTTAAGAAAATAATAAAAAAAAATGTACAAAAAAAAGTGAATTGACCTCACCGAGATTTGAAACTCGAACCCCACGGCCTTAGAGAAAAAAAAAAGTATTTGTGACACAGCGTCTAGACAACTGAGCTATTGAAGCTCACACAAAATCATCGTCAATAGAGGTACATATATAAAAGTCTTCGTTAATTAGAGATTTGTTTGGTTTTTATTTAAATGACAAATCTTTGTATGTGTGTTGTTTGTGTATTGAATTTTAACACATGGATGTGTTGTTGTGCTCAAAATTCTACATACATATTAAACAAAGGGATTTTACTGGAAAAATTAGAGGTAGTCCTGGTTTTTTGCTAATATCTCAGCCATTTATTAACCGATCTGTCTGATTTTTAATAGCAAACAGAAATGGATCACATGTAACAGAAATAAAAAAGAATCAAGTCCTCATCATGTCTGGGTTCTTCGGAAAACCCATTTCAACACACAGACGGACAGACGGACAGACGGACATCGTTAAATCAACTTCGCTCTTCATAAGGACCCAGAATATATATACTTTATAGGGTCTAAGATCAATATTGTAGAAATTACAAACGGAATGACAAACTTATATATACCCTTCCACCTATGGTGAAGGGTATAAAAAGATGTCATTCGCAAATATGAATAATCTTTCAAAAGTGAACTCGCTTAGCTTTAATTAGTTCGTACTATCGCGAATGTACTGTATTTCTAAAATACTATATACGTATGATTGATATTTTTTATTCCTTTCAAGTATATAACTCATACGCCAACAAATTTATACATATTTGTAAATAAACACAAGTCTGAAGACTTTTCTGTATATCTTTTAAGATATAATCATTTTGATACATATATTCAATTAAAAATCTTTTAATTAAAAATTTCTTAACTTAACTTAAATCAATTTATTTTTTAAATTTATCTTTATTAAATTAGATTTCTTTTTTATGTTCCTTTTTTGTTTTTTTTTTTTTTTCATTTAAATATGCATTCATTTCATATATTTATAAAACAAACACATAACTCTCTTTTACAAAAAAAAAACAAAACGAATATATACAAATGATTTTGATCCAATTTCAATTGTACTTAATAAAGCATAGAAAATTCCTTAAAAAAAATGTACAAACAAAATATAAAATTTATTTTTTGTGTAATTGATTTCAATTTAGATTGAGAAGAGGTAAAATATTAAACCAATTATATAATTAAATGTTAATTTTAACGGAATAAAATGTATAATGTATACAAATAAAAATGAAATGCTGTTCGTTGGTAAGCGCTTAACTTCTGAATAATATCATGTCGTCAACTAACCAACCGAGTTTTTAAATTCGCTGGAATTTCCTGAAATATCACTTGCAGTCATAATATGATGAAATGTAAACCAACAACGTCTTACACATTACAAATAGCTTTTCACAAATTCACAAAACGATCTGTCGAGGCAGTTTAGTAACTTTATATAATTTAAATATAACAATTTGTATAAGTTTGTTATTTAATACCAATTTTAAACACAATTAAACTTCGGTTGGCCAGTTGTATGTTGATCTTCCAAATAAAATATGTGTGTTATAGATTCTTTTCAAAAAGGCCTACTCCTTCCGTTTCTCGAACTCATCCTCCTATTTAAAAAAGAAGTTTCCGTAGTAAATTTATTCAAAAAATTCTCCTAATTTCTTTTTTTTAAATAACTATAGTAAATCCACACCTGTTTTACAGAGCTTAAAATTTAAATGCTTGTATGTTTTCTTTTAAGCTTAACTATATGTTTGTGTGTATAAAAGAAAATGCAAGATAAAGTTGTTATTTTTATATTTTATTTAAGCTTATGTCATGAATTATTATAAAATATATACATTTACATTAAATTACATAAACACACACATTAGAGGTATTCTATGACGTATGGAGCTTTGAATGGGCAAAATGTTCTTAATTGTAGCACACTCAAATTAATTTCCCAGCATAAATGGAGTAAATTTACTCTAAATGTGATTGCACACAAAATGTGTAAATTTAAATTAAAAATGTATACACACTTTTTAGAAATTATGGATAATTTTATTATTTTTGTGCGTATAAATATAAAAATATGGCGCCCGATAGGCTAGTTGGTAGCGTGCCAATTTATCAGTGCGGCGGTGGTTCGTTTACGCTGCAATAGGCCGATTGCCTTCGTTGCTAATACACAGTTGAGGAATTCGGATACAACTTGTAACTATACTCGTATACTTAGTTTATTGTCGGCGTTGAAATCTGTTTGTGCCGCTCTGTTATAAATTCTGAATTTTACTATTTTCGTTATCCTTAAAGGTCGATAGACAGTTTTAAAACATGTCTAGAACTTTTATTGACACAGCTATAAAGTCTTTCTGTGCTCATAGTTTATATATTATTTATAAATTAATACAAGTGTGAAAATTATCTGATCGATGTAATAACAAATACAACGGTGGAAACTTTTGTTTAATATACTCGTAACTATATGCTCTTCAAAATACAATCCTACTTTTTTTTATATTTCGTTGGGTCACTTTTTTTGAATTTAGCATATTAATCTACACAGTTAACAAATTTATTAACGGTGTAGATTTTTATACAAAAACTAAGTTTGACCTAAATGTTGATCGAAATCTATTGCGTCTTTTGAAATTGTTGTTTCTGCTAAATTTTTTGAAAATAATCTTTGATTTAAACTTCTCGCCTGGAAATACTATAGTTCGTGAATATACATGAAAATGTCTGTTTCAAGATCATAGAAAATTTTTTTCAAATGAAAAATTTTTTTATTTTTATTTGTAATTATTAGTAATAATAAGCATTTAAAAATCAACTATAAAATAAAAAAACTTCAGGTATTAAATATAATTTGGTACGGTTTGTTTAAACATATGTAAAAAACAATTTAAAAACACATGTCCTTAATATTAGCTGATTTGGTAATAAAAGGAGAATGTAAAAAGCACAAAAGTAGTACATAAATTTCATCTATACTCAATGATTAAAAATCAAACTTATGTTAGCATAAATATATTAATAATATATTAATTGTGTGTTAAGTAGGAATATTTATAATTGGCACTTTCAAGGGCACGAATAATATTGATGAAGGTCGTATCGCACCAGAAAATTCATTCCATCCAGCTTGTGTCTAATAACTTTTTATGTGTATTATCCATGGCTACTAAATAAAAAGAAGAAAAATTATTTCCTTTGAGAAAAACAAAAAACAAATTTCTATGTTCTCGAAACAGACTAAAAAATACATATAAAAAATACATATTAATCAAACATGGACTAATGCATTGATTAGACTAATTAATTGATGATTTCATTACCATTACATTGATAACAATGCTAATGAAAAAAAATTCACTATCATTGTTTGAATTAATGGTAATGATTTAAGAATCTGGTTTCATTGATCAATGACAATGTTTTTGAACTTTATTACCATTATTAATGCACAAATTAAAAGAAACCGTTGGTATTATTAACCGTCATTTTATGTGTTAATATTTATGTTAATATTTATTTATGCGGGTTAACATTTGTATATTTTATATTTTGTTTTATTATTTTCTGTATAAAAAGCTACTTTGATAATTTTGAAATTATATAAATTTTTCAATCAATTATAATTAGTTTTTTTATACATTTGTGATATTTTATTACCATTAGTTATGAAATTTTTAATGGAAAAAATTTCATTACCGTTAAATGGTAATGAAATAAATATTAAGAAGATTAACTATAAAATAAAAACTTCAGTATGCTTATGAATATATTTAGCAAGATTTAATAATGCCATTCTTCCACAACTTGAAAGGATTAACGCAAAAAAATAAGTAGTGGTACTGTTGACTAATTGTCTTTAGTGTATCAAAATGAACTTAACAAAGTTGCTGTAGCTGAAAATTTCATTTCATTGGCCAAAAGTCCAATTTTTTTGTAACCGATTTTTAAAATTTTTATGCCATTTTTTAGCTAATATATCCAAATTAAGGTAGCATAAAAAATAACAAAATGAGAAGCTTATACCACCCAGAGAAAGTAAAAGGCACAATACTAAAAAAATTTGATGATCTCACAAATGAAGATCAATTTTATATAATATTGGCAACGTCAGATCCTTTCATCTCCAGTATTCGAAGTCAATGGAAAGTGGAACGTGGAGATTTAGATGAAGAAGCCAAAAAACTGCTAAAGAACAGAAATATCACAGAACAGAATATGGAGTACTTGCAATTAATGTTTGAATCAAATAAATAATAATTCTTATTGCCTTTAATTGTTATTTAAGTACGAAAAATATAGTATTTTAAAAGTTCAGTTTTGACCTAGAATTCCTTAAAAAGTACTTAATTAATTTTAATGAAATTAAAACTGATTCAAATTTAACTAAATATATATCCATTAAAAATTACTATTTTGAACGGTTCAAAAGTTATAGAATTTTGGCCAATGAAAAAAGATTTTCAGCCGGAGAGCTTTTCTGTATGTATTATTTATTTTAAATATTGTTAATGGTAATATCTGTTCTGGATGTTTGATTAATGAAACTAGATTCAACATTCCCCAACCAGCATCCCGTAATTTCATACTTTTACCGGTGAAATTTTTTTAAAGCTAATTATGCTGATGCTGACCCGCTCAAAAGAATGTGTAACACATTTGACCAATTATACAGATTTATAAATTTTTAACTTAATCCTAGATTAAAAAAAATTGGTATTAATATTTTCTGAGCTCATTGTAAAGTTATTGAAACAAAAATCTAAATTATTTTTAACCCATAGTAAAGTTATTGTTATATAATTTTAAATTATTTTTTATAATGTCTGTAAGGATTGAAATTCCATTTGTTGAAATTTTGTTGGATACCTAAAAATAAATAAATATTCTTAAAATAAATATAAAAAAAATTATAAACTGCTGAAAAATATATGAATAAAATTATTTTTAAATTACTTTTTTTATTCTTTGCTGCATTTTTTTAATAAGTCTGAAATTTTAGCACATTTTTTTGTATACAAAGCCTAAAATTTTCAAAACTTTTCCGTTTATAAAGACCTGACATTTTGGGTACCATACCTGTAACAAATAAATTTTCTATAGAAAATTATGCTTATACTCTAAGAATTTTATTTGATTGACAAAATTTAAGATTCTGTGTGGTTTTTTCTATAGATTAAGTTTCCTGTTCAGAATTCTTCTTTTATAGAAAAAGCCTTTGATTTTAAGGATGTGTTCCTAATTAAAACTGCTTATATCTCACGCAGTTTTTCCGATAGTAAAAAAAGCTTAAAATTCTGATAAACACTTTTTATTTTTAAAAAATACAAATCCTTTAGTCTTGTAGGTGGGCGGTGTGATGTAAAGGTTAGTGCGTAGTATTGTTAAACAGAAGGCTGCGGCTTCTATTACTAGCGACAGCAATAAGTATGTGTTTTCTATCTCTTTAATCATTTCGCCAAATCTTTATCAGATGGCTACAGACCTAGACCCAACAATTAATTTTAAAAATTTTCCGTATATCGTTGAACGCCACTAATACACATATAAAAGTTCATTTAAAAGCACACATTACTTAGTAAGTTTGTATGTATACTGAGAAAACATATTCATTGTAACTACCGAATTTTTTGCCAACTGTATATTTTGGTTGCAGCAACCGAAATATTTAGTTGTCTTAGCCAAATGTTTTCCTGATGCAATTGATATATTTTATTTTAATTTCGGTTAAACCAGTTGTTACAACTAATCTGTTTTCTCTGAATCCAGAAAACCGATTTGTGCTGACAATCAAATTTGTTGGCAATCAAAAGATTTAGTTGCAGCAACAGAATTTTTTGGTTGTGACTACCGAATTGCTATTAAAGCAAACAAAATACTGTTGTCAGAGTCAAATTACTTATTTCTCAATTGGTTTTCAGTTGTCACAACCGAAAAATTCAGTTACCACAACCAAACCATTCGATTGGCTGCAAGTTCCGTTGTCAGAACGAATCTGTTTTCTGTGTGTGTATGTGTATAAATACACATACAATTTTGTGTGAGAGTTAAAGTGAAAACACGCACATAGCAATACATCTAAGAGATAGCCTGCATTAAAAGCCTTAAAATTACATCACTTACAAAAAATAATGTATAAATATCTTTTATTTAAAAAAAAAACCTAGGATAGAAAAAACTGTTATAGTTACAGTAAATTACCTCTTGTTTTTGGCAATATTTTTTAACAAAAACAATCTGTTATATGTACGTCCAACAGTAAAACCTTTTCTTCTGCAAAAGTAGTTATTATGCAATATCATATTACTCTAGGCATAATTTACCAATAAATTGGGTATTATGATCTATTACTTTTATAGTAATTTGAAATTTGTTTCGAAACTACTGTTTAATATGTGCAAACTGTAGATAATAAATTTTCCGAAATTAATTATTCTTTCACGACACTTCCCCCCTAAAGGCTTGTTTTTGTTTACACAGATGTGTGTTGTTAACAAGAATATTTGAATATCTATGTATATTTTGAGGAAAAGGGAACTTATTTTGAGTGTTATAAGAAACTACAAACATATAATACTTACCCAGGTAGAAATTGCCGACGGTACGCAAAAAACAATTCTATTCAAAAGATGCATGTATTACCGTATCCAATACCATGCCAGTTCTGTGCTCTTTATATTTTTCCACCTGGGTATTTACATTTAAGTAGTTAAGTATTGTATTTAAATATTTTTATTACTATATGTTTGAGGGTAGTAAAAAACATTACCACATAATAAGTTATATAACTTACTACCTGCCCAAAGTAGAAACGGTATTCGTTGAACTACAAATAATGATATATTCTTGACATTTGCATTATTTTAAAACGTAAAATAATGATGGGAAGTTTACTCTCTGCATTAGTTAGCAATATAATATAATACGCTTAATGGTTTATTTATATAATTATTTTTAAATGTAAAGAGTAAGAAGGGGAGAAAGAGAAAAACGTGTAATTTGATTCATATTATGTTTCTAAGCAAACATGTTGCATTAGAACCACGGCAAAAATAATTTACCGAGCTTCCAAAAATATGTACACGCAGAATATTATGCAGTTTACTGTTTGTAATTTAATAAAAAAGTTTTCGAATCAGTTAAAAATAAAAGAAAATGCATTTATTTCAACTTTTTTCTTTGTTTTTTTATTTGTTTTTTTTAGACATTTACCGATTTTTTCAGATTCATTTTTAATAGTGAAGTTTATATTTTATAGTTGATCTTTTTAATACTTATATGTATGAAAATGTATTTTTACTTTGATTCGAGATCATAGGAAGTTTTTTCAAATGAATTTTTTTTTCCTTCTTTTTAATTTAAGTAAACACGGAGAATACACAGAAAAAGTTATTAGACATCAGCCGAATAGAATGCATTTTCTGGTCAGCTACGACTTTCATCATCATTCTTTGTGCGGAAATTCCAATTGTAAATATCTCCATTTAACTCACAAATCAAGGGAAAAAGCCATTTATACTAACATACAGTTGATTTTTATTATTTATTTATTTTTTTATTTATTTATTTATTTATTTATTTATTTATTTATTTGTTTATTTATTTATATATTTATTTATTTATTTATTTATTTATTTATTTATTTATTTATTTGTTTATTTATTTATTTATTTATTTATTTATTTATTTATTTATTTATTCAATTCAGTAATATAAAGACCTAAGGGCCAAAAAAATTTTTTATTATTATTACACAGTACAACAGCCAGTCTGGGGGGTGAGAAATTCCAAGTCAGGGTGATGGTACTAGGTCAGTATAGTAAAACTCTCAAAGGGTTTGGCGTTCGTATGTGTCAGTTTTTCTTTATGACCTTTTAAATTTTTTCCTTATCTTGATGTTTTTTCGCTTTGTTGTAACATTTTGGCAAAAACGTAGTTTAACATAACTCGAGAACCACTTGTCCGATTTTGATGAAACAAATTTAGAAAAATTAAGAATTACAATTTCTCTAATCTGTTTCTTTACCGTTTTCCTATATGTGCAACACTTTCGAAGTTAAAAATGAATGTATGAAGGGAAAAAAGTATTTTTTGCCTAAAAATTGAAATATTTTTTTTTTTAAATTCATAAAAAATCCAAAATGGAAAAAAGTGCCAAAACTAATTACTTTCGCGTAAAGTCACATAACTCATGAGCAAAAAAAGGCATAGATCATGAACATCGATGCACGCGTTTCTCATTTATTCACAATTAGGTAAATGTATGAATTTCAAATATTTGCTCCAGATATGCACAACATTATTTGGAGAAAACATTGACACTCACAAGCCGAACTCTCTCATATTTTTCTACTGTACTAAAAGAGAAATATTGATGTGGCAACACTGGTTCTGTAAAAGTGATTTTTCTCCAGTTTTTTAAAAGTGAACAAAACTGAACAGAATATGGAACTGTGCAAGCCAGATATAAATAGCTTTTGCTACTGCTGTGGTCAATATGTCTCAACACATAAAAAAAGGGGAAATTTCAGTACTGATTTTGTTCAAACATACGAGATGTACTTCAACCAAAATGTTATAGTGAACGAAAATTGGGTACCAAATATAGTGTGTAAAAGCTGCTACAACCGTCTAATGGATTGGAAAAATAAAAGACGTGAAAGTATGCCATTCGGTATCCCAATGACTTGGACTAATCCTGGCGAAGGTCACAATCCATTGAATTGCTATGCATGTGCGAATAAAGGAGCCGCAAAAAGGATAAGAAAATCGTATAATTACTAATTACGTTGGTGTTGCAAGTGCCGCAACACCATTGCCTCATTCGGACCACATTCCTGTGCCAAAAGCTTCTAGCCCGACATATCATGCACGTGATGATCCCCCATATGAGCCATCAGTATCCAATGAGCCAATTTTAATAAATTAAAATAAGCTTGATTCAATTGTTGCCAAGTTGGAATTAACACAGCACAAATCGGAAGAGCTGGCTTCCATTTTGAAATCAAACAATTTGTTGGCACCCGGTGTGAAAGTCACAGCTTATCAAAGTCGTCAGGCAACACTCCAAAGTTTATTCCTTGTGAATGATGAAAAAACTTCTGCATATTGCCCGGATGTAGGAAAATTGATGGACGCAATGGAAATAAAATATGAAGCAGATGACTGGAGATTATTTATTGACAGTTCAAAACTCAGCTTGAAGGCGGTTTTACTGCATAAGACCAATGAAAAACCTTCAGTTCCAATCGCCTATAGTACAGAAACGAAAGAAACATATGATGCACTGGAAAATATTTTAAAAATGGTTAACTACGCCAAACATATGTGGCGCAAATGCTGCGATTTAAAAGTTGTAGCAATGCTTTGCGGTCTTCAAAGCGGCTATATAAAATATATGTGCTTTTTGTGCGATTGGGACACACGATTTTCTGGTGACCAATATGCATGCCACGGATGGAAACTCAGAGAGCACAGCAGGTTACAAACGGCCAATATTATTCGTGAGCCTCTAGTGCCGAATGAGAAGATATTGCTGCCTCCACTGCATATTAAACTTGGAATTGTTAAGAATTTTATCAAAACTGTCGCCAAAAGAGATGAAGTTTTCTTGTGTTTGAAACTAATTTACCCGAGACTCAGCGAAAGTAAAATTAAAGAAGGTAAGTTATAATATCACATTCATTTCCCATGATTTTTCATCTTAACAAATTAATTTTTTCCAATCAGGCGTAGTAAATGGTCCAGATATACGAAAGCTGATTAAAAGTGACGCATTCAACAATATTTTGATTGACGCTGAATTGAATGCATGGCAGGCAATCAAAGAAGTAATAGAAGGCTTGTTGGGAAAGCATCGTTCTAACAACTACGATGTTTCTGTCGCAAGGATGTTAAGAGCATTCTCGGAAATTGGTGTCCACATGTCCTTGAAAATCCATTATTTACATCATCATCTGGACTACTTCAACAAACAATTGGCTACCGAATCTGATAAACAAGGTGAACGCTATCATCAAGTTGCTATGCCATTTGAAATGAGGTAATACTGATTTTTTATTTTTTCAAACTCATTTTAATAAAACAAAAACTTACAGATATAGAGGCAAAAAGTCGCCGAGTGCAATAATTGCGGAAATTTGCTGGTGGAGTAAGCTTGTGTGGCAAGACAAGGATGATCTTGATGATAAAGAATTTTCAGGAGATGCAGAAGGGCCAACAGTGGAGTCACACATTGACATTATGTTTGGTTCAGAAACTGATGATAGCGATGAATGCGATGCCACAAGTCCCGAACAACCACCATCGAAAAAGTATAGGCAATATTTATTAAAATAAATAAAAATAAATAAATAAAATAAAAATAAAAATAAAAAATTATAAAAATGTTTACTTAATTTTTTTAGTAGTTTATGGCCAGAAGTCTGGAGTTATTGGGGAAAATTTATAAAAAAGGCGATAAATGACACTTTTTTGAATAAAAACAAATATCAATATTCTTGTCAAAATGGGATACCTTCACTTAATTGTAAATAAAAGCAGAACGCGTTAATCGATTTATATGATCTATGTCGCATTTTGTTTATAGGTTATGTGACTTTACATGAAATTAATAACACTTGATCCTTTTTTCCGTTTTGGATTTTTTATGAATTAAAAAAAAAAAATTTAATTTTTAGGCAAAAAAATATTTTTTTTTCTCCACAAATTTATTTTTACCGGCAAAACTGTTGATTATAAAGAAAAACGTTATATGAACGGATTAAAGAAATTGTAATTCTAAATTTTTTTGAGTTTGTTTTAGCAAAATCGGACAAGTGGTTCTCGAGTTATGTTAAACTACGTTTTTGCCAAAATGTTACAACTAAGCGAAAAAACATCAAGATAAGGAAAAAATTTAAAAGGTCATAAAAAAAACTGACACATACGAACGCCAAACCCTTTGAGGGTTTTACTATACTGACCTAGTACCATCACCCTGACTTGGAATTTCTCACCCCCCAGACAATAATCCCAAAAATGTTCCATAGTGTTATTATTAAGTTTATATGAAATTTATTTACTAAAATTTTAATAAAAATTTACCCTTAAAACGGAAATTTGTGGTTTATTTGTCTTCGTTAGAGTTATTACAAAAAAAATTAAAAAAGTTTTAAATGCGAATTACAAGAACTTCATAAACACACACGTATCATACAAATCAAATAAACAAAAAAAAAACTTAAACAGTTTCAAATAAATAATACCCAGGTAAAAATGTTTATATATGTTCATATATCGTTATATATGATGTCATGTATTATCGTATATGTCTTCATGTATGAGCATACATTGGAAGAAAAGGTACATATATGGTAATATATGATACCATATATGGCAATATATGATAATAAATTGCATATATTGGCCCATATATTGATTCGAATATGTCATATATGTTCATATATAAATGCAGATATTGCAAAGATATTTTTTAAATTTAAGATTCAGTTCGAAATAGGGCTTTTAGTAATTTTCATTCTTTTTGTTACCCCACTTTGACCAGATTTCAAAATGTTTATTATTGAACAAATATTAGTTTTTAAAAAAGAAGACATTTTGGTCAAAAGCACCAAACGGTAAAAAATGAATGTTTAAATGAAAAAAAAATAAAGATCCATTGTTGAGTTTGAGTATACGCCACATTCAACTTTGTACTTTTAATAACATTATCTTTTACTTTTTTTTAAGTTTGACATGTGGCCAAAAAAGAGGATGGGTACAGCAGAGTACCTTAAATATATTAAATAATTAATTCTTTTTATAAGTTTTGTTTATTAATTGAGTTTATGAATTCGGCAAGAAATTTATTTATTTTAAAAAACGAGCTTAAAAAAGTTTACATTTAAGCATTATCACAAGACTCGTTGGTATATAGAAGGTTAATGCGTTTCAATATTATTTTTTTTAAAACCATCTAAACTATCGTATATATTAAATTAATCGAAAATGGAATCAAAAAAAATACTACTGATTTTTCTTTATATTCAGTCCATTTTCTTTCTTATTTTCAATCGTACTCAGCAAAAATAAATGGAAGTGATTCTTAAGGAATTAATTTTTCATTGATTCTAAAGTATCGTTTAGTTCTGATTTTTCTCTTCTAAGGCAGTTCTTTTTCACCACTTATAAAAATGTGATTTTTAATGAAATTTAACACTTTTCAAATCTATGACGCTACAAAAAGTAAAAAATTTATTGTAGTAAAAATTGCAAGAATTTCGAATAGAGATAAATAAGGTCCGATTGCTGAATTTCGAGTTAAAATTTAGCGAACAGTAAAACTTAAACTTTATATAGGAAACAACAACAAATGTGTCAGTTAAATTCCCAGGAAGAAGCTAACGGGAGATTGTGAAAATGAGGCTAAGGCCCGATTACTGATGTCCTGTAGAAATCTAAATTGTAAATTCAAAATTTATTTGGGAAGAACAAAATATTTTATTTTTCACTAAACCATAAGAAGGGCATTAGATGCAATGAAAAAGGATCATAAAAGAAAACTTCCACCCTACGACACCCCTATGTAAAAATCATTGGTTTCGATCCAAACTTTCACAACACCGGAATCAAAATCACTGCCTCTTTTTCTCTTCTTTTGCAACTTTTTTTTTGCTGGGTAGTTCAATAAGTAGTAAAACCAAACGAAAGTCGTTTAAAATAACTATCAATTTTTCACTAACAAAACGTTAGGAAAAAAAAAAAACGATTTCCTAGGTCTGATTTTAAAATTAAAAGTTTTTTTATTTGTACACTCTAACAAATGATAGTAAATTCACTACAATAAATTATAAATTATTATGTTTGCGTAATATCACGCCTAAAATTAGACAATTTATGCGTACACATTTTTTTCTACAAAAATGCACACAAGGTGTATTAATAAGCATATTTTATTTATAAATACGCATTTTGTGTTTACAATTAGTATTTTGTGCTCAAAAATAAATATTTTTTATGAAGTGTGTAAATGTACCAAAATTTAGAAGTAAGTGTAGAACTGTCAGAAATGTAAATATTGTATATGTGAAAAAAAACAAAATATAAAAAATTATAAGATAAATTGAATTTATTAAAAAAATAACGTTAGATCATTAAATTTAAATGTAATCATGTCAGTGTTATCATGGTATGTAATATTGGCTGGTTATTAAAGATAACTTCCAATTTAGTAATTTTTGACTATAAACGATTTAAATATTCCTTATTATTGCAGCCTGTACAAAATTGTAATTAGCATGAATATTTGTGGTTTTGGTAGTTGCTTTTGATTGATTTAGATGTGCAAAGCGACATCAACACTAGAAGTAATTTTATTTATTTTAAAAGGATTTTGGTTTGACAGGTTTCTTTCTTTATTCCACCAGGCTTGTAGAATTTAATGCCGGTGGATCGAGAATATGCATCGGTAGTTTTGGATTTTCGGGTTTATTTTCCATATAAAGATTTTGTAGGCTTTCTTTACAGGAGAGTTTTAATAATAACATTATTTTGATTCAAAATAATTTTCAACAAGTTCATAAAAATTTTGACTACTTTTATTATATTATATCACCCCCCATCTAAAAATGAAAATATATATGAGCATACATGATCATACATGGGCTTGTATATGATCATACATGGGCATACATGGCCATATACGTCCATACATGATCTCATATATGATCATATATCTTCGGATCCGAAATTTGAGGGTATATGGTGATATATGTGCATATATTATCATACATGCTCATATATTATTCATGTATGCTCGTATATGATCATATACGTCCATATACCCTCAAATTTCGGATCCGAAGATATATGATCATATATGAGATCATGTATGGTCATATGTTGAACAATGTATGGACGTATATGACCATGTATGCCCATGTATGATCACATACAGGCCCATGTATGATCATGTATGATCATATATATTTCGATTTTTAGATGGGCCATTAATAAAATACATATACTCATAATATATTTTCCGTTACCGACTGTAGTTTATTTAAAAAGCATTACGTAAAGTTTTTTTTTTAATGATGAATCAATTGAAATTCATAGAAATATATTTTTTAACTACTTGAATCAGACATTCAAAAAACAAACTATTAAAATTTGCAGACATTCAGTAGGAGTTGACATTTTCTGTTAAATGTAAAATTTTATGTTTTCTGTTTATAAAAATTGAAATTCATATACACTAGAGCCCCGACTTGCGTCGTTAAAGGGGACTGGAGAAACGCGACGCAAATCGAAACGACGCAAATCGAATCACCTTTTTCTACATAAATGCACTGCAATTTTATTACTTGGGGAAAATATTCAAAACAAAGCAAAAAATTTTGTACTTTTGATAAAAAACAAGTATGAATACATTTTTATTTATTTCATTTACTTCAACAAATGTTTATAATTATTATAAAGAAATAACAAAACAATAAATAAAGAAAAAACATAACAACAATTAAATTCATTTATTTGTTTATGTATAAAAAGTAGATGCATTAAAAAAAGGTTTAAATTTAAAATCTCCTTCTGCGTTTCCGCCCAAAAGAAGTGTTAGCCGATCCTTCGCGGCCTTATATCCAGGGCATGCTTTCTCATATATTGACAAGTAAGTTCTTGATGGTAACCGTTTCCAAAAAGTCCTGTTTCGTTGGCATTCAAAATCTGCTCAGAAGAATACCCTCCTTTTTTAATTATGGCTTTCAGCTCAAGCTTAAACTTCTCTGAAGCTACTGAATCTGCACTGGCTGACTCCTTTTAATGCCACATTATGTAAATTTGCCCTTGTTAAAGCGGTTAAACCAACCGTTGCTGGCTTCGAAATCATCAGAATTTCCATTACTACTAGATGCAGTATTTTTCTTAAGGTCGGATTAAATAAAAAGAGCTTTATTTTTTATTATGTCCTTGCTCATTCTTCGCTTATTTTGATCATGTATCCAAATTGAAAGAAGGGACTCCATCTTAACCAATAAGGGGTTTCTTGCTATAGTATCTTGTTTAGATTGGAGTGGTGTGACAATTTCAGCTAATTGGTTTATTTTATCACTGTCTCTGTTGCAAATTGTTCTTACTGTTGTAGGTGCTAGTCCAAGAGCTCTTCCTATATTAACAGCCTTTTCCCCCGATTTAAAACGTTTTATTACGTCCAATTTTAATTCCAAACTTATTACTTTTCTTCTACTTTGGTTAATTTTTTACGTCCTTAAGGTATTTTGGCGAATCACACACTAAGTTCTTACCATAACCAGACAGTTTTTCTTAGCACCACTTATATTACAAAGAAAAGGGAATTCCCTTTATTTCACGCAATTTGAAAACTTCTTTGGGTACAGGTGACGATCAGTGTTGCCAGAAGTTGTTAAAATGCTAAAAGGCAGAAATGATGGTGCGCTACAAATGCTAAAAATGGTAATTCACAATGCTGCAGTAAAAAATTTAACCGTTTTTAGCAACGCAAAAATCAAAACGACGCCAATCGAAATCAAAACGATGCAAATCGAACAGACGCAAATCGGGGTCAAAACGACGCAACTCGGACCGACGCAACTTGAAATTGCAACGACGCAAATCGAATTTTTAGTTTTTAAAAAGCGACGCGAATCGAAACGACGCAAGTCGGGGCTCTAGTGTAATTCTTTTTTGTTTTTTTACCAAAATAATTTGTATATATACAAAATTATTTTCAAATATACATACACATCAGAGAACTGCAACTGCTGATTGCAAAAACTTTATACGCAATCAACACAAGAATAAATATGTGTTTGCGTTCAAACGCTAAATATACTCCAACACACATATTTGTTGATTTTAAATCAATCAAGCGACGTGCAAATTGTTGTTTCACTGATTTAATCATCGGTCGTTTTCATACCATTAATTTTACTCTGTTCGTTCGAGTCAACAACAGTTATAAATCGTATAATGTTGTTGAAAATACTTTCGACAATAGTATGTTATTCAAAATCATTTTTCATCCTCAAAAATATATATAAATATATAACATAATCAAAAAATTATTTTTTACCAAAATTGCCATTAGCTAAGTAACTATCAAGGAAATTTTACCATTTAACTTTTTTTAGAGAATTAAATTTCCAATTAAAATAGATGAATAAAAAATTTAGACAATATTTAAATTTATCAGGATTGGGAAAGCATGAGATATCGACCTAAATTTTTTTTTAAGGTCCCACCCTAATGTGCTTCTATTTTGTTTTAATTATGAATACCCACGCGTTGTTTGTTGTTTTTTCTGATTTTTCAACGCTGACTTTTCGTTCAGTGATTAAATTTGCATAAAACATGTTCGACAGATGATTAAAACTGATCCTAATTACGCGTTCAGTAACTTGATGCTGATTTTATTTTACACTGAATTTAATTGAGTGATTAAATGTGAACAAGAATTTTTGTGTATGATTTAATCAAGAAAAAAGTTGATTTTGCAGTTCTCTGATACACGTAATTACATACAAAGAAATAAACTTTCAATTTGAAAAACAAAAGGACTAACTATATTATACTTTTGTTAACTTAAGCTACTGTCAAAAATTAACGAAACATTTTTAAACTTAAATACTTACTACACTTAGTTGCAAATACTGTTTTCTTCTTATATTTCCTAAATATATGTTTTTTTTTTGAAAAATATTTAATATATATAATTTATAAATATTGTACCATTAACAAATAAGTCTATATTTATTTTAAATAATTTAAAGAAACGATTTAAAACATAAATAAAAAGTACAAAAAAATACAACAGTGCCTACATCTCAATCGAAAAACTTTGGCTTTGTTTTTTTATAATTTTCAATTAAATTTTCTATAAAATTAGTTTCCGCGTATGTCCCTATGTTTATGTCCCTCTGTCCCTATATTTGATTTTAGATTTAAGAGATGAATCAATTTAATTCTGATACACATACATATATGTAAAAAGTTATTAAGTTCCAAATAAATATTATGTGTGACTAAGTACAATCTTGTAAACAAATAATTTGTAGATTTATTTGTTTTACTTTTTAAACTGATAAAATACTAAATGAAAAAAGTACCTCCGTTAATATCCTGCCTTAACAGCTTTGGCTAAAACCACAGAATTTAAAATATATATTTACCGGATTTTTGGTCATTTTTTTTAAGAACATACTACAAATGGGTATTCCAAATTTAAAATGTGTATTCTTTGAAGTGTTTGAGAAGTCACAAAAAAATATACTTTTTGAAATTTTCAATAAAAACGTGAAAGAAAAAGGGGAAAAAATTCGCCCTTAAATACCCATTCCAAGCCGCTGGAGCTATGTTTTTTTTTTAAATTTCGGGCTACTAATCAAGCGTAGGCATCGACTAATACGGGAGCTAAATAATTGTTACGGGGAGGAGCAAATAGGGAAATAGTGTTTCCCTTAATGTCACATCTTTATCTAAAAATCTGAAACTTGGATAAATTTTCCCGGGGTTAAGGGTCAATTCATTAGTGAGGTTTTATTTATAATTCAATAAGAAGATGTTAAAAAATGGGGATGCAAAAGGAAATATTACACCTTGATCACTCAGCTCAATTGCTAAAGCCATTTTTTTTTTAAATATTTGTGATCAGGAACAAAAAGGGCAAAATCTCTCCATTATTATCCTGCCAAAAAACCATCGGCTAGAAATCTAACTCTTCAAATATCAACGCGCAAAAAACGGTTTCCAAAGCAGTAGAAAAAATACTACAATTAATGTACTTTTTTTTTTAAAGGGAACTCTTGGAAGAGGGATTGCTTCCACTTCAATATTTTTTAAGAACATTTGATAGAGGCATAAAAATAAATTTTTCGTTATTTATTTAGTTTTTTTAAAATGGAAAAATTAAATAAATATTAAGTTTAAACTATTTTATTATAAATATTAAAAAAC
This sequence comes from Eustalomyia histrio, assembly GCA_949748255.1. NCBI lineage: Eukaryota > Metazoa > Arthropoda > Insecta > Diptera > Anthomyiidae > Eustalomyia > Eustalomyia histrio. The sequence goes on from OX456523.1 coordinate 195,893,698, forward strand.
ATATAAAATAATAAAAAAAGATTGGTTCCGCCAGGATTCGAACCCACGATCAAGTCTTGGCTCACAAGTTGTATCCATTACTTTAAAAAAACAGTAAAAATAAGAAAAATGACTTGTGAAAACCCTTTAACTCTCAAATATCGGATAAAATTCAAATAAGATAAAGTGAAATCAAAATTAATAAAAGCTGTAAGATGTTTTTGTAAATTGCCTAGGGGAAAACCGCTCTCCTGAGAAAATCGGTTATTAAAATCGTTATTACCATAAATAATATCAGGGAAAATCCAAAATATCGAAATGGCCTTGAAATCGGGACGGTGGGAGTAAATGTGTTAAGCTACAAATCTAAAACTTGTACCTAAAACCTCCACTAGAAAAAGCTTAACCAGTTATTAAAAAAAATTAACTCAAAATCCCGAAGTATTTATGTTGTTAAAGTTAATAATTTATGTTGGTAAAGTTAATAAAATTGTATTATAAAGAAAATCTGTGTTCTGTATAAGTGAAAAATTTTAATCTGTTTGATAAACACGCCTTAAATCTTATTATTTTAAAATATTTAATAACTTTTTAAGCAAATTCCCCATCTCAGCTATTTCGTTGTAGTTTTAAATTGCACAACTCTAAAATTCAATTTTAATACTTAAGCAAACTTAAAATATACTAACCTTGTCAAAAAAAAAAATATATATATATTTATACACTACAAATCCCTTGGGTAACATAAAAAAGTGGACGTTAAAATCGTACTACACACAGCAAACAGCTGTTATAATTTATATTTTAATAGCATACAAATTTAAGGTCGTCCCTTCTCACCCAAAGTTAACGAACAACTACATACACAAACTGAATTAACCGTAAAAATTTCACAGAAAAGACAGGTGTCCTGGTTTTTGTTGGTTTCCTATTTTATAAATCTCTGTTACAAAGAAACACTTGTTAGTAAAAATAACTAATTTACCAACAAAGTGTATGTTATATTCTTTATACACAACAACAAAAATCTCAACAAAACTTGTTAACAATTTTATGATGAAATCTTAAAAAGATGTTTAACACATACAAATTACACAGATGAATTATTGTATTGTAAAACAAATTATTAAGGTTTGTCACCAATTCTTTCTAAATATTTTACAGGCTGTAAAAGTACTTAAGACAAACTTGTGCTTATTGTCACGTTTACTGAAAAGAACACAAAAAAATATGGTATACGATTAAAATTTTGTTGCATACAGCTTTTATCTTTACAAAATAATAAACAACAAAGTGGTATATTTTAAAAATTGTATATATCTTTCTAGAAAAGGATAGTGTCATCATAATTACTGGAGCCAAATTGTGGTGTTGGACATGCCTTAAAAAGTGATATGTTCGGTACATACATACATAAACATGTAGGAAAAACTGAAATTTGTTTGTCAACTAGTTAGTTGAGCTGAATATGGCCAATAAAGTATTTATTTTCACTATAATTCATCACCCCAAATATCATAAATTACTTTTAATTTATCCACATATTCCATGTTCAATAGCTTGATGGTGTGTTGTTTTTTTCGTTTACGTTTTACTTTACCAAACTGTCATTTACCACTCCAAATAGCGGTTATTATTGTCTACATGATTACGATTATTGATATTGTTAAACAGCATAACAGAAACAACCGAAAATATCTTTGTTTGCTACATGTATTCACTTTAGCTCACTCACACTCTCATAGGTGCCGTTAATGTCATTGACAGCAGGTGTTGGCCGTTTACGCATAACCGCAGTCAAACCATTATAATGGCACATAGTTCCTATATAACATAATGGCAGTACAAGTAGTAAGTAACAGTAATGATGATGACGATGGCGTTAATGGCAATGGCAGCAATACTTTAAAGTATATAAATACAAATACAGTCGAACCCCAATTTGCGTTAATTTATGGTAGATTGGCAGTAAAAGGAATTTAGAGTTCTCGATATTTCTTTAAACCTCTAATGCTCTTTCTTTCTCTGATATCAATAATAGTTATGTTATAAATATATTTAGCATTGAAAACAAACTATATCAAAATTTTATTTTATCGCTTTATTAAGGCTAAATAGCACAATAAAGTTTGAAGTAGAATCAAGAAATACAATTTTCAAATTATTTTAATTTTTGGTATAAATAACACTATCAGTAAAATTAAAATACAATAAAAATTAAATACACTTAAATTAAAATAAACTCTAAAAAAAAGACATGAAAAATTTCCTTTAAAAGAGTATAAAAATTTTCCTCAATTTAAGTCAAATTATTAAAACTTAGAAAAATTTTCTAAAAATTAATAAAAATTCCTGTTTGGGTAAAAGCGAAATTGTTTATATAATCTGAAATGAAATATATTTTCTAAGTAATATATCTTGATTTTAGAAAAAACAAATATTTATATTAAATAAAAATTTATCAATTTTTAAGAAAAATTACTTAGTTTTAAGAAATTTTCATACTAAAATATAATGAAACTAAGTTTAGTTAAAACAAGTAAAAAAGGGCTAAATTCGGCTGTGCCGTATCTTTGAATACCCTCCACCATAGGGGCTAAAGATGATATACGTATATACTAAATTTTGCATGAACTGTAATATGAATCTGTTTTGTCAATTTATGTAACGAACTTTTGTTATTTAGTTTTAGTAATGTTATTTATTTAGTTTTAGCAATGTTATTTACAGAGGTCTGCTCTGTTAGCGACTTTAACATTGTTGATTTTTACGTTAACTTAATTATCAGAGAGACAGACAGACGGACATCGCTAAATAGACTTAAAATTGCATAAGGATCACGAATATATATACTTTATGGGGTCTTAAACCTATATTTCGACATGTTACAAACGGAATGACAAACTGATATATACCCTCACCATATATGGTGGAGGGTATAAAAATAGCACATAATTTACTCCCATTTAGTTCAAAAAATGAGAAAGTACTTGAACTTAATGTGCGTTCATTTTTTTATTTTATTTAAATTTTTCCTCCAACTAAGTTAATTTTTCTAAATTCTAGTTAATTTTTTTGGGTGTGCGAAATTAAAAATAACCATTTTTAATTTTCGCCGAAACTGCCCAGTTGAAAATTGCTGACGGTATGAAAAAACAGTACTGGAAGGGCACTGTTTTTATTATTTTGGCAGTACAATTAAAAAGATGCTGTAAAAGTCTTGCTTTCTGCAAATTTATGACCGTTTCAATTTTTTTTTATTTCACATATTTAATACAATTATTTGTGTAGAAGTACATTAAAAATTTACCATATCGCACTGGTTCCTCTAAAGGTGGTCAACTCAATATTTTACAAAATTTTCAGTAGAGGCAAAAAACTTTTTTTTTTCCCATATTTTCTATTAAACAATAAACAGTTATGTCATTGTAAAGAAATACGTGCAAGAAGTATAAAACGGTAGTTGTTATTGCAATTTTTTAAGTGATTATTGAAAAATTACAAGTTTTTTGAATTGTTACTCTATCTAAAATTTCTGTATTTATTTGATATAAAGCACAACTTAAAATATTTTTCTTTGATTGAACGAAACTAATATGAATTAAGTTTACATTTGGGGACAACTCAAAATATTTCTCTTTAGTTGATTCTAAAGAAGCTTCCTAGCAAAAACATGGTATTGACAGGTCATTACAGTATGGATTACTATGTATACTGAAATAAGTACCGAAATTGTATTTCTGTTTTTTTTTAACATGTATTGATTAATTTGTTTTGAACAACTATACATCAAAATAGAAAATTGTCTGCTATAAAAAGTGATTTTGCAAAAATTTTAAGATTTTAAAGGGTTTCTATTGTGAAATACTATTGCATCTATTATAAACTTAAATTTTTTAATGAAAAAAGTAGATATTTTAAATATTTTTTTATAAATTCAAATGCAAATTATTCTTATCGATTTCTTTAAGTAAATTTTACTTGAATCAGGTCCACTATTATTTTACTATTATTTTTATAAGTAACCACTTATTTCTTCACTATGAGTAACCAGGCTGGTAACTCATTATTCTCACTTTTTTTGTAAGCGATTTTGGGACATCGCGAACAAAAGTAATCAAGCGAGTAAATAGCCTGGTAACTAAAGAAACCCTTTGTATGCTACTTACTACCTTAATTATTTGGTAATGTCTGTTTTTGCTGGGTACTCTTATTTTTTCGGGTAAAAGATTAGAGAAAATGATTTAAGATTTTTACAGTGGGTAGATATGACCACTGTATATCGTTTTCTTGCAAAAAGTAAAAATTGCAAAATATTGAGTTGACGTCCTTTAGATGAACTGGTGCGATATGTATATTTATTTCAATATTTTTATTTAACTTTTTAATATTACAATATATAATCATAATTATTCTCCAACCATAATTAAACATACGTTGTCACATACTTTTTCACTAAATAAATATTTTTTAATGAAAACATAACTACATTAATATTTATTATTTTTAATTAAAATTTATTTACAAAATCATTTAATTTAAAATTATAATATTAGAATTGTGTTATTTTAAGTTATTTTATTGTTCGTTTTTGTAAATAGATTTAATTCATATTAATCTCATACAGTGGATTGCCAATTTAACGAACTCTCGATTTAACGAATTCGCGATTAAACGAACAGGTAAAATTTTTACATTAAGTACTGTGTATAACAAATTAAAATCTAATTTCGTACTCGATTTAACGATGAAATAAAAAAATGCATATAAAAAATACGTAAAACTCATTTGAATATGTAAAATAAAATCAAAATCTGTATTTCTGAATTTCTACAAATAGACGGATCAGTCAGGCAAACAGTTGTATTCTTGACACACACCTGTACACTAGACCGTACCACCTTATAGACAAAAAAAAAAAGTTCACCGTACACCCTCAAATATAAAGTATTTTAACAAGAAAATTTCGAAAATGTTTTTTTTTTTTTTGGCCGAACGTAGGGATCGCCATTTTATATTTTATATCTTCGTCATTTGCCGTCGGATCTTAAAGTGTTGTATATCAATGTTTTTTGCCTCGCGGAGACCGATGTTTTCTTCGAAGGAGCCATTGACCTCAAGTAACCCGTTCTGGTATTAACCCACCAGATCTCAGTTGCTACCACCTTAATGTACTACCCTAATATTTTAGAATCAAAGCTCGCAAAAAAGCAATAAACTTTTGCTAGGAAAGTATTCCAATAATTCCAGCGGAACTATTATTTCATTTTTTTTTTCAATTTTTTTTTTTGTTGCCGATTGTAGGGCATTTTTAATTTTTTTGTCATATCTTCTGTATTTACAGTCGGATCTTAGAGGGGTATATATCAATGTTTTTGTCGCAATGACACCAATTTGTTACATCAAAATTCATTGACCTCAAGCACCCTTTGATACTACTTTAGGGGTAACACCTATGTAAAAAGCCTATGTATTATAAAAACTTCCTTTTTTAATTTTCTATATTTACGGAGATGTGTTAACAAGGATTGGTTTTCACAAGATTTATGAAGGAGTACAAAAAAATATTTGTTGTACACAAAGTTTTACAAAATGATAGTATATTTACAATAGAGGTCCACGGCACGCAGCATTACTTAAACAATTTTTGGTTGATTTCTCTGAAATTTATAATGCATATGGAAATTTATAATGCAGTGATTCCAAATGAAAAAAGAAAGAATAACTTTGTTTCTATGTGCAAACGCAAGCCGTTCCAAAATAATCCGTCCTTTTCTTATCGGAAAAGCGCAAAATCATCGCTCGTTTATGAACAAAGTTTTACCATTGGATTACGCACACTCCAAAAATGCCTGGATAACCAGTTTACTTTTTAAAAAATTGTTCCACGAGAAGTTTGTACCAGAGGTAAATTTTTGTTTTCTTTTTTTATTTTTAAAACAATAATTTCTATCCTTTATAGGTTAAATCATTTTTAATAGAAAATAATTTACCCCAAAAGGATAACACTCCTTGCACCCACCAGAAGATCAGTTATTTAAACAAACATGTGATGGAAAGATTTGTGTACTTTATATGCCGCCTAATGTTTCTCCTCTAATACAACCCATGGACCAAAATGCAATTCGTCTTATAAAGCTGCATTATAGAAACAGTCTCTTATCTAAAATTATAACATCAGGAGAGGTCGATAATATAAAGTTTTTAAAACAATTTAACTTGTACGAAGCTTCTATAATGCTCACATTAGCAGTGAAACGTGTTTCAGAAACAACTTTATCCAAATGCTGGAATAAAATTTTGTACAGAAACAGGCAACACTTTGCTGAAGAGGATGATATACCATTCGCAAGTTAGATATGGTGTAGGATTGCTCAACTCAATTTTTCCAGAGGTAAGTAACACTTATAGCATTTTATTCTATTCATTATCACTAATGTAAATAATTTTTGACAATTTGCAGAATCAGTTAACTGCAGAGGACGTTAACCAATGGATAGAGGACGAAGTTTTTTTAGATGAGGACGAAGATGAAAAAATTAATGCACTATTAGAGAGCGATATACCTGCAGATGAAGGTAAAAAAATTAAACACTGCAATGTAAAAAGCTTTGATGTATGTATTCAGTGGGGACAGGAAAATAATATCGATATCTCCAAGACATTAATTTTACGAGAGCTTCAAGAGGAAGCAATTGAAAAAAGTTTTAAAAAGTCGCAAAAACAAACGTAAATAACAAATTTTTTTAAATAATTACTTTTTTTCTTTCATTTTTTTAATAATTACATTTTCATTATTTTTTTTATAAAATCAAGTTTTTAGTATTTAGATATGATGTAAATTGTACTTTTTAATTAGTTATTACATGAATAAATATTTTTTTGTTTAGTACTGGATTTAACGAATTTTTCGATTTAACGAACAGGGCTGACAACCAATTATTCATCCAATCGGGAAACCACTGTATTTATTTCTAACTCTATCGACAAAAAATTTAATTGAGTTTGGTTGAAAAAGAAAAATCAGAAGTAAAGATTACCGACTCATATTCAAAAATAGTACACACACTTAAGCTCAAAAGTTGGTTGTTGTGCGCTCTCATGCTGGTTTGATTTTTACTAAACACAAAAATTTCTGAAGAAACTACGCGGGTTTACTAAATTAACTAATCTAAAAAAGTTTGCAAGCATTAACTTCGCTTTTGTATTTTAAATTGATTTTTGGTTAAACATAAATCTTAAGAAAATCTTGAACTCTTCTCTAAAGAAATTTTAATACACATTTCTTAAAAATTAATATAATTAAAGTATAAAAAAAGAGTTTAAAAGAAAATTATATAAATTTTTATTAGTTTTTTAATTGGTTTTTATAGTACTGGCTTTATACTGAATTTATTTAATTAAAGTATTGGCACGTTACTGGATATTTTTAGTATAAAGTACTGGGATAATAATAAAATACAACGTTGTAGCAACAAAGTCAAATTCCTATGGTCAAGCACATATTGGTGTTATCATTTCGACATAATGCCAGTCATATATTACTCCATGTAAGATCTTATATTAAACCATGCACGTGTATGACCATATGTACCCATATATGATCATGTATACATATCTATATATACTTCGAAATTTTTTAAATATATTTTTTTCTCGCAAAGAGATTGTGGCGACATTATATAATTTATAACTTGTAATTCAAAAAAAAAAAAAAATAATAACCACATTTTATTCTTCCAATCAAATTTTATAAAGATACAATAAAAGGACGTAATAAATTGGTATTTTTATAAAATTTTAATGTGTTTTTTTTGTTTTTTAAAGTATAAGTTTTAATGAAAAAATATTGAAATACAAAAATGAATTTTAACAAAATTCAAAATATGATTTAGGAATTATTGTTGTACAGTAGAATACTGTCGCCCCAAAATATTAATTGCAAATAAACAGTACAATACTTTTTATTATCTAAATAGAATTTCTGCTTTTATTAAGTAGGTCATAAATTGGGGTTCGGCATAAACATATAGCGATTTTAATGACGTAAAGCAATTTTAATGACGTTTACTAATAACTACCGAGAAACATTTGCACCTCACATAGCAAATAATTTTTTGAATCACATCAAATATTTTTTTATTAGCAGTTTTTACAACAAGATGTTTTCCGTAACCAAAACAAGCGCATTATCTGAGGGAAGGGTGTATATAAAGACATAAAAATCTCAAATAACCATAGGCAACACACATCCACCCATTCCAACCTACACAGATTGCCATTAATATCGATTTATGGTCATTATGGAGGGGAATTAAAACAAATAAAAAAATATTATTTATAGAAAAAGTTTTTTTTTATTTAAAAAACCCTAGTCATATTAACCCACTGAGTTTACTTGCGAACTTTTTTTAATAATGGGAAAAATAAAAATTGTTGTGCTAGGGTACTTCTGGGAAAAATATGAATAAGTTTAAGCAAGAAAATTGATCCCATTTAATGATGATGGGAGACCACTGCTCACAATGTTTGACTATCAAGGACGGGCAACAGATTCAATCTCTCCTATGTGGATGAAATTTGTATTTGTTATAGAGAAGACACGTGTCTTTTTTTTTGTATCGGCATAATGTCGTATTTAGGGTGTGAAACGGTGGGGTAAAAATAATTAATATTTTTGCATACGAAATTAAAATTTTATTTTCGTACGCTCAATACTCACTTAAGGCTGTATGGTAGACGGCAACTACCTAGCAGGTGGTTACGAAGCAACTATGCAGGGTTCAGAGCTCGGCTTGTATTGGAGCTACTGGTGTGATTAGAACTTGCCCCTCCAAAGTCCTTAATGCTTTTATTCCTATTGATTTATACATAATGACGGTCCAAAGATTAGCTGTGTGGTAGGCTCCTAGGAACTCTCAAGTGAATGCGATAACATGCTTTAGATAACCTAATCATGTTTGTGTCTCTCAGGCGAAGATTCTGGATATGAGATAAACTTGCAGACTCTTGTGTGAGGTTGAAGCTCAGGGAACCGTGCAGTTGTCTTAACGATTTTTTTTGTGGAAAACAATATTCATATATTTCAACCGATTTTAGCACTAGCATTGTTGTGGGTATTTTCGTGTGTAGTCAGGCGGCTTGTATATGATATGTTCTATAATACACTCAGCTTAAAAAGTTAGTAGAATAATTTGTAAACGGTTTTCAATCGCACTCTACTATTTTTGTACTGATTTTTAGTAACATTTTACAAATTACAGAATTTTTACAGAATATTTACAAATTTTTGTTACTAATTTCAGAAACCATTTTACAAATTTTTGAAAACCGATTTGCTAAAATTAGCAAAAAATATTACTAATTTTAAAAAAGTGGATACTGAAGGAAATGTTATTTCTAATTAAAACTTACACCTACAAACTTAAATATCCTTAAAATGTTACATATATTAAAAAAGGGATCGGAAGTGAAGATACCGACTCATGTCTAAAAAGAGGACATCCATTTAAAATAACACTAAAAAGGTTTTTTAGTTCTAAAATCCGCCCTAAAAACAATTAAAATTTAACCTTAGAAGTAAAAAAAAAAAATTTACCAAAATATTTTTCAAAACAGAAATTACCAAATTAAAACAAAATGATTAATTCGCTTTTTAAAAAATATAATCAAAATTTTTGATGCTCGATAAGAAAAATAAATTCAAAGCTTTTTACTAATATTAATTATATTTAGTATTTTTTTTTGCTGATTTTAGCAAACAGATTTTTAATTCCACTTTACTAAAAGTATACTAAAATTTAGTAGCGGCTACTAATTTTTCTACTAATTTCATTGCACTACACGTCAGCAGACATGTGTTGCTAAGATTAGCAAAAAATACCGCTGGGCTCAAATTAGCAGAATTTTCCGTAATAACAGCAAAATTTTCAGTTGCCATTACATACTTTTTTTGGTGAGTGTATACAAGGATGGCGTGGAGTGGATACTTGTAAGATGTTTCAAAACTGAACGCAGACACGACAACGGACTAGGGAGGGTGTGCCTAGTTGTGGCATACCGGTTGAGGACGAGACTATAGGTTATCTCTTCTTTGATTGCCCGGAACTGCCGGGCATACGACATAGAACGAGGGTGGATCAACAAGTCAGTGACTTTTTGAATAAAACACAGTTTTTTTTTGCAAAAAAAAATATTTTTCAACATTAGCTCAACACACTTTTTCCAACGTTTCTCCAATTTCCGTATCCCTTCCAAAAAATATGATTTTTCGAGGTCCATAAAATTTATCAATAATTTCATCGTTGGAGCTAAATCTTTTTCCACCGAGCTATTTCTTTAGGTTTGGAAATAGGAAATAGTCAATGGGGGCTTAATCCGGAAAATAAGGCGAATGAGGGGGCAATTCATAGTCACTTTAAGGATTTTTGCCATGGAAACTAAGCTGTCACAGAATTCCGTTGGTGGTCGATTGTGAGCAAACTCGGCAGCCATCTTGCGGAAAGCTCCCTTATATCCAAGGGATCGTTCAAAATTGAAACCACTGAGCCATGTGAGATGTCTTCCACAATCTATCGCACATTTATTCTCCGATCGTCCAACACCATGGTGTAGAGACCTCAACTGTGCGTCCAGAACGGTCGGCATCTTCCGTGCTTGTAAGTCCACAACGAAAGTTAGTAAACCACTTTTTAACCATTGAAATTGATGGGGTAGAGTCCCCATAGTATTTATAAAGCTTTTACTTGGTTTGATTGACGGTTTTTTTCCGCAAAAAATAATTTTTAATTAGCACTCGAAATTCACCTTTTTCCATTTTTAAAAAAATCCACGAGGTTGTATGTTTTGAACAGCTGTTAAACGTAAAGTTAATGACGGAACTTGCTCAAAATTTGACAGTAGTCTATTAACAGGCGTTACTTGATGGGAGCAGTGTTGCATTTTATATAACTACGAGAGAAGTTCGAAAAGTCTCTGAATTATTGACCCGCCCTCGTAAAATTTTTTGTTTTGGACAATATTTTTGTTCTTTTATGCATGGATAATTATAAGTGTTATATTGGACGTAGGAATGGGTGATGGGTGATCCGTTACTCAATCTTTCGGGTTGGGTCTAGTTCTCCATATATCAGCTACCTACGGATGGCGTGGCCTTTTAAAATGTCGTCGCTTTTTGAGACTATTTGATGCTTTAGCTGGCATTAGCTAACACTTGAACCAACCAATTATTGTCCTTTTTTCCACGCCCTTTTTACCCACTAAAATAAGATTGGGTGGTCAAAAAATGCGTATGCTTAAGTTTTGTCTCCACTACAACATATCCAAATTTAATCCACGTCGGAGTGAATCCTACCAAACAAACTATTGCGATGGGTTCTCTCTGACCTGAAAAAAACTACCTGGTTTGAGACTAGCTTGCTACCTAAGTAAGCCAAAGGTTTTATCAAGTATTTTGCAGCGTGGCGTTTCAGGTAAAAAAGTGTTCCAAAACTAAGTAAAAATTCGAGCTCACATGTGAGCCCACAATGGCTTAAGTGCCCAGAAATAAGATAAATAAGTATAAAATTAGAGACAAATAAGAAGATTATGTCTTAAACTATAGTTGCAAAATTTCGAAGGGCGTTAACGGGATATTTTTTACATTTCGTTAAAATTTAAGGCTTCAAATTTGGATAAAATTGGATCGCGCTATCCAATGACACAGCACCTTCGAAGTTTTAGAGTATACAACTATTTTCCTTCACCTTCATGTTAACGCTCCACCATGGGTTAAATCAAAATTCTGTTATTGTCCTTAGTATATTTTTTGTAATATTTTACAAAACATTAAAATGAATATAACAACTACAACATTTTATGGCAAATTAATTTATGCTTATTTTTTTATTACTCAAGTTTTTTGTTTTGTTTTTAATGGTTAATGGTATATATGTTTAATTTTTTTCTCTCTTAGAAATTTGCTTTTAAGACATTTTAACAAGATATTGTATCATTATAAAATTATAATATTTTTTTATTATAAGTAGCAGCATTATCGATAATAAAAAAAATATGTACATATCAAAAAGGTTCCGTCCTTGAATTAATAAAAAAATAGAAATTCACTTAATAAAAATATAATTAAATTATCATTCAAATTAAACTTCAGTAAAAGAAAAATTTTCATGTTGCTCATCAGTACATTAGTTATGTATATACTGATGAGCAACATGAAAATTATATAAATACTGCATAGAGATATAATATATGTATATAAATGCATTTAAAAATGTTTCTCGGTAATATAAATATGTTATGAATACAGCAAACATTCACTCAAAAAAATGCATGAACTAAAACTGAATCCAAAATTTCCTTTAAAATAGTATACAAATTTTCCCCAATTTAAGCCAAATTTAATTTTTTTAAAACAAATAAAATTCTTATGTTTGGTTAAAAATAAAATAGTTTATATACCTAGAAATAGTTCATATCTTTCCTAAGTAATATTTCTAGATTTTAAGAAAAAAAAAGTATATTAAATAAAGTTTTATAAATTTTTATAAGAAAACCATCTTAGTTTTAGGAAATTTGTGTACTAAAATATAATAAAACTAAGTTCAGTTTAAACAAAAACTTAGAACATAATTTACTTCCATTTACTTCGATAAATGTGTCTAATTTAAAATGAGAATATATGTTGCTGAACTTAATGTGTGTTCTTTTTTTTTTTACGAGTATTAAAATTAAATAAATCTTAGAAAGCCATTTCTATATTCAATTTATAAGTCTACCACATTCTAATTTTTAAGAATTCTAAAAATTAGTGCAGGCAATTAAAAACAAAAAGTAATACATTGTTTGCTATAGGTTAATTCCATTGTAACGGGTGTTACCAGTATCACTACCATTTTTGATTATAATTTAAGAATATAAAATTTAAAAAAAGGTGCGATTCCCAAGGATGCTAATCTCAATAACGTTTTATAACAGCTTGACACTGAAATTCCATGCTTTCTTCTCAGAATGACAATTAGAAGACTGTGACGGGTGTGACCTTACAAATTTGAGCTCTTAAAGAATTATTCCTTTCAGGTAATATTATGTAAAATTTTCCGTAGAACGCGCTTAATTATTTTAATGTAGTTATTTCATTAGAGTTTTTTTTGATTGTATTAGATACTTACTATCTGCAAAAAAAAAATTGTTTCTTAAAAAAAACTTTTTATAAAAATGTGACGGGTGTGACATCTTTATGTGACGGGTGTGACATAGTATGAAAACTCGAAAAGTTTGGAGAAATAAAACTTTTTATTGACTTCAATTACATAAGCAGTTTAAAGATAAACACATAAGAAACTAATAACACATATTATATTATTATAAAGACTTATTCACTATCTGTACTACCAAAGACAGCACAATCCTTCAGGCGACTATGTTTTAAAGTAATTTTTTAAATTCAGATAAATATGTAGTGCAAACATACAAGAGACTGCATCTGCTCTTATAAAGTTATGAATTTTTGGAATATTGGTTATTGATTTGACTCCATCCCATCTTTTGCTTTTAAAAGAACTTTTCTGCACTACGTCGTCTATATGAAATTTTTAAGTGTTGCCAAATTGATAAAAAACATTTTTTTGTAATATTTTTTATATGTCCATAAATATCATTCTCTTGTAGACAACAATTAAAAACTAGTAAATTCATTTTTCCTGTGTAGGGCCTTTTTACGTGGAATTACCCTATATAAAAATAAAGAATTATTTGATTTTAGAAACTGATGAAATACTCCTAGGAAAAATTTTTATGCAACTTATGTTAGTTCAGATAACTTTTAAAAATTATAATAAAATGTTATTTTTTTCAAATAAAAGTTTTTTTTTTAATTTTGGAGAAATAATAAACTTGGGTATAGAATTTTTTCTTAAAAATTTGTTCAGTTAAATGAAAAAAAACGAGTAAATTTTTCTCAAATCGACAAATTTATTTTTTGTGGGTAAACGTTTAAGTTATTTTCAATATTTTTTTTCCAAAAAAACATAAAAATTTGGATAAAAACTAGGTAATTTTAACAATTTTAGAGAAAAAAATATTTTTTCAGGAAACAAATTAAAGTATCCTAAAAAAATATTATGCGTGATTGTAATTTTTGGTTTGTAATCGTGCGTGTTTGTGAGTCAAAATCGATCTCGTGCCCATCTCCATTGCTTAAAATATATTTTTAAATTTTGTTAGCAAAATGTAAAAATTTCGAATTTTCCCTTTTATGTTATATTTTTTTATCGAGTTTTATTTTTCAATGCAAACAAATTACACAGTACAACAGCCAATCTGGGGGGTGAGAAATTCCAAGTCAGGGTGATGGTACTAGGTCATTATAGTAAAACCCTCAAATTTTGATGAAACAAATTTAGAAAAATTAAGAATTACAATTTCTCTAATCTGTTTCTATACCGTTTTCCTATATGTGCAACACTTTCGAAGTTAAAAATGAATGTATGAAGGGAAAAAAGTATTTTTTGCCTAAAAATTTAAATATTTTTTTTTTTTAAATTCATAAAAAATCCAAAATGGAAAAAAGTGCCAAAACTAATTACTTTCGCGTAAAGTCACATAACTCATGAGCAAAAAAAGGCATAGATCATGAAAATCGATTCACGCGTTTCTCATTTATTCAGAATTAGGTAAATGTATGAATTTAAAAAATTTGCTCCAAATATGCACAACATTATTTGGAGAAAACATTGACACTCACAAGCCGAACTCTCTCATATTTTTCTACTGTACTAAAAGAGAAATATTGATGTGGCAACACTGGTTCTGTAATGTTCACATAAAACATGCATTGTCATTATACTTCTTCTCTTTCTCACACTGGTTCTGTGATTTTTGTCATTCAACAAGTGCCGACGAACGCGAACAGTAAAAGTGATTTTTCTCCAGTTTTTTAAAAGTGAACAAAACTGAACAGAATATGGAACTGAGCAAGCCAGATATAAATAGGTTTTGCTACTGCTGTGGTCAATATGTCTCAACACGAGACGTACTTCAACCAAAATGTTATAGTGAACGAAAATTGGGTACCAAATATAGTGTGTAAAAGCTGCTACAACCGTCTAATGGATTGGAAAAATAGAAGACGTGAAAGTATGCCATTCGGTATCCCAATGACTTGGACTAATCCTGGCGAAGGTCACAATCCATTGAATTGCTATGCATGTGCGAATAAAGGAGCCGCAAAAAGGATAAGAAAATCGTATAATTACGTTGGTGTTGCAAGTGCCGCAACACCATTGCCTCATTCGGACCACATTCCTGTGCCAAAAGCTTCTAGCCCAGATATTTTCTCTTCTACGACTGCTCCGACATATCATGCACGTGATAATCCCCCATATGCGCCATCAGTATCCAATGAGCCAATTTTAATAAATCAAAATAAGCTTGATTCAATTGTTGCCAAGTTGGAATTTACACAGCATAAATCGGAAGAGCTGGCTTCCATTTTGAAATCAAACAATTTGTTGGCACCCGGTGTGAAAGTCACAGCTTACCGAAGTCGTCAGGCAACACTCCAAAGTTTATTAATTGTGAATGATGAAAATATTGCCCGGATGTAGGAAAATTGATGGACGCAATGGAAATAAAATATGAAGCAGATGACTGGAGATTATTTATTGACAGTTCAAAACTCAGCTTGAAGGCGGTTTTACTGCATAAGACCAATAAAAAACCTTCAGTTCCAATCGCCTATAGTACAGAAACGAAAGAAACATATGATGCACTGGAAAATATTTTAAAAATGGGTAACTACGCCAAACATATGTGGCGCATATGCTGCGATTTAAAAGTTGTAGCAATGCTTTGCGGTCTTCAAAGCGGCTATATAAAATATATGTGCTTTTTGTGCGATTGGGACACACGATTTTCCGGTGACCAATATGCATGCCACGGATGGAAACTCAGAGAGCACAGCAGGTTACAAACGGCCAATATTATTCGTGAGCCTCTAGTGCCGAAGGACAAGATATTGCTGCCTCCACTGCATATTAAACTTGGAATTGTTAAGAATTTTATCAAAACTGTCGCCAAAAGAGATGAAGTTTTCTTGTGTTTGAAACTAATTTACCCGAGACTCAGCGAAAGTAAAATTAAAGAAGGAAGGTTATAATATCACATTCATTTCCCATGATTTTCCATCTTAACAAATTAATTTTTTCCAATCAGGCGTAGTAAATGGTCCAGATATACGAAAGCTGATTAAAAGTGACGCATTCAACAATATTTTGATTGACGCTGAATTAAATGCATGGCAGGCAATCAAAGAAGTAATAGAAGGCTTGTTGGGAAAGCATCGTTCTAACAACTACGATGTTTCTGTCGCAAGGATGTTAAGAGCATTCTCGGAAATTGGTGTCCACATGTCCTTGAAAATCCATTATTTACATCATCATCTGGACTACTTCAGCAAACAATTGGCTACCGAATCTGATGAACAAGGTGAACGCTATCATCAAATGAAATGAGGTAATACTGATTTTTTATTTTTTCAAACTCATTTTAATAAAACAAAAACTTACAGATATAGAGACAAAAAGTCGCCGAGTGTAATAATTGCGGAAATTTGCTGGTGGAGTAAGCTTGTGTGGCAAGACAAGGATGATCTTGATGATAAAGAATTTTCAGGAGATGCAGAAGGGCCAACAGTGGAGTCACACATTGACATTATGTGTGGTTCAGAAACTGATGATAGCGATGAATGCGATGCCACTAGTCCCGAACAACCACCATCGAAAAAGTCTAGGCAATATTTATTAAAATAAATAAAAATAAATAAAATAAAAATAAAAAATTATAAAAATGTTTACTTAATTTTTTTGGTAGTTTATCGCCAGAAGTCTGAAGTTATTGGGGAAAATTTATAAAAAAGGCGATAAATGACACTTTTTTGAATATTCTTGTCAAAATGGGATACCTTTACTTATTGTAAATAAAAGCAGAACGCGTTAATCGATTTCTATGATCTATGTCGCATTTTGTTTGTAGGTTATGTGACTTTAGATGAAATTAATAACACTTGATCCTTTTTTCCGTTTTGGTTTTTTTATGAATTTAAAAAAAAAAATTAATTTTTAGGCAAAAAAATATTTTTTTTCTCCACAAATTTACTTTTACTGGTAAAACTGTTGATTATAACGAAAAGGGTTATATGAACGGATTAAAGAAATTGTAATTCTAAATTTTTTTGAGTTTGTTTTAGCAAAATCGGACAAGTGGTTCTCGAGTTATGTTAAACTACGTTTTTGCCAAAATGTTACAACTAAGCGAAAAAACATCAAGATAAGGAAAAAATTTAAAAGGTCATAAAAAAAAATTGACACATACGAACGCCAAACCCTTTGAGGGTTTTTACTATACTGACCTAGTACCATCACCCTGACTTGGAATTTCTCACCCCCCAGACAATAATCCCAAAAATGTTCCATAGTGTTATAGAGAATAAAAATCTCAAAAATTCGACAGAGCCAGCGGAATAGAATATTAGTATTTTCTGTTATCGCTACACAACCATTTTCAGTATCCGTTCTCCTTTTTGGGTTAATGTTTACAACAGTATAAAAAATCGCAAGCTCATTTTGTACACTTCGGCACAACGCCGTTGCGCCTATTAAACTTTATATTTATCGAAGGCACTAAAAGCGAACTTTACATGATCTGACTTTTTTTAAACTAATATTTAAATCCTTAGAATTCGTTTTCATATGAAAGTAACATATATCACAAAAAAAATCTTGAAAACCAACACACAAATAATTTCCCCCGAATACACTGATATTATATTTGCCTTGAAATTACTTTATATAAAAACTATTTTACATCATACACAAGATGTTTTCAATAAGTAGAACAAAATGGAATAAAGTTTTTCTTGTTATCTTCTTTATATCCTTATTAACAGCCCCTAATAAATTACATATTTAGATTGTAAATGTTTTTCCTAAACTAAGTTTAAAACAACTTTATGTTGGTTGTTATAAAAAAGTTTGTCTCTAAAGATTAATAATGCTTATAATATTTTTAAACAAAAATTACATGATTCTATTTAATTTTTAGAAAAACCAAAAATTGTTTTGAATACTTCAGTTCTTTTTTATAATTCATATATCGAATAACTAATGAGTTTTTTTTCATGGTTGGCATTCAATACCTTTTTCAAATAGCGGTAGTTGGCTACCAAAGCTATTTTAAGACCGATATGAAAATTTTAAAATATCCATTCCATTAAAGGCAAGTCTTTTTTTGTATAACAGAACGTGATAGACAACTACCGTTATAATTAAAAGGTATTGCTTTCCAACCATGGTTTGGTTTTTTGTGATGTCGTTGGTAACTTAAGTTGCAACTTAAGTTGCCAGCAGAGGTCTTGCTCTTTTGAGTACACTAAGAATGAATAAAAAGAAAAAAAATAAGAGAATATCATTGTAATCTCCTAGAAAACTAACGGTTTTTTCTACTTTCAGCAATTTCAGTTTGTTTTGTTTTCTTTTTTGGATGAGAGAAGAAATTGATTTTAGTACAGTTTTTGAAATCGGTATTTGAAGGAGGTAGCTGATGAAAAATTTAAGTTGTAAAATTTCAGTAATTGTTGTTGAGTTACCTTTTTACATATCAATTTAGTCAATTGGTTGGTTTAAATTTGAGTAGTAAGCTGATTGATATTGGTGGCAACTTTAGATGCCAATGGGCACTTGAGTTCATTTTTGTGTCGTAATGTGTTACTGTTTATTGTCTTCTGGGTGTGTAATTGTGTTAAGATCTGTGTTTGGTTTTTGTTGTCGAATAAGGTTTATGAAAAAAATGTAAATCTTAGGTGTTCACATAAACGAGCGCTGACTTTTGATGAAATTCTGAATGAATGGAAACTTTTGGAAACTGATGAAATATCAGCAAATATTGTTATAATTCCACCTATAAAAACTGCCCAACAAGACACAGACGTTGATTCAGATAATTCTGACGTAGAAGTAGATGGAGACCTAGGAAGATTGCCGTCAACACAGTGGCAAAAGAAGTACCGCCAGCTAAAAGACAAAAAACAACGTTTTGAAAATGGGGTAAGACACTGTCAAAATTTGATATACCTCCATCTAGTCCAACAACCGGGGATTTTGAAGCGACTTTGGGAGAGCAAATTACCAAACATATCGATGATTTTTTTAAATTTTGTTCTGAAGATTTTATAGATAAGGTAGTAATTGAAACTAACCTTTATGTACAGCAGAAAGGAAATCATTAATTTGCACTCGATCATGATCAATTCAAAGTTTTTAGTGGTTACCATGTTCTGCCTTCTCGACGCATGTACTGGAAAATTGATGACGACTGTATTTTTCTAATTATAATAAATGCGATGAGGAAGAATACATTTGAAAACATTTTAAGGAATTTACATTGTGCAGATAACACAATCAATGAAAATGATCCAATGTACAAAGTTCGTCCAATATTTAAAATCCTAAATAAAAATTTCAGGAAAATTGCCCACAGTGGTTTTCTAAGTGTCGATGAAAGTATGATTCCGTACTATGGTAGACACGGTTCCAAACAGTACATACGAGGTAAACCAATAAGATTTGGGTTTAAACTGTGGTGGATGGCGGATCACAATGGTTACATGATTCATGCGGAGCCTTATTGTGGATCTTCTACAAATATAGCTCCACTCGGGCCAGGGTGGTGATGTTTTTCTAGGCCTAGTTTCGCATTGCAACATATCACCTGGAACTCAATTATTTTTCGACAACTTATTCACTAGCGTTAGTTCGCTTGAAGAACTACAGAATCGAGTGATTGGAGGTACTAGAACATTACGCGCAAACCGCGTTTCCAAGGAAATTAAGTTTGTACCTAAACCTCTAAATTATCGCACCACTATTAGAACAAAAAAATGGTGGTGGCCATTTTTTGAGTGGGCAATTGATATATACCGTGTTCTAGAATGGGTGTTGTTTCGAATATACTTTATTTGGAGTTCAGAAGACAATGTACTATGTTCCTTTTAAAATCATATGGGACAGTAGCAAAGAAAACCGGTCCACCGTCTTCTGGTGAAAAAAATTTAATAGACAACATCCAGTTAGATAAAAGGATCACATAATTATAAAGGGAGAATCAAAATACCACCGCTGCAAATAATACAATGGCCGCACAATATTTGAATGCAAAAATGCAATGTTCTCTCCACCCAACCAATGTTTCGCTGAATTTCATAACAAATAGTTATTTTGAAATATATATATATTCTTACTTAAAACAAAATTGTTGAATAATTTTCTTTTCAATAATTACAAAATATGAATAAAACTCTATATTACTACGTAAACTATGTGTCTCGTCAACTATTTGCCCAATGGCATCTTAAGTGGCCGGGCGAAAACCCACGCTTAACTACTTTTTTCTTAAAGTTGCTGAACAAAGTATGCTTCTAATCTATCAAGGAACATGTGTTCCAAATTTCGTCTCAAAATTCCAAAAAAAGTTCCGGGCATTAATGAGTTAAAGCATGTGCATACGCTAATATGAACCACATGGTTCGCTCTCTGATAGCGATCCCAGGTGTTTTTTTATAGTAAGTCGTATAATTTAGTACATTTCTAGTAAAATATTCAAAATATAAATTTTATGAAATTGAGTAAGAAAATAGTACTACTACTACTGTAAAAAATATAAAACAATGGTTTCCATATGACAATTTAACAAGTGATATATGAATAACTTTTTAAAAAAAATTATTTTAATAAAAAGAATCTCAAAATTCGTGTAATGAGTGATGTTAAAAAGTCTAAATTTATGTAGTACTAATTTAAAATCTCGATTTATGTAGAAATAACTTAAGATCCTAATTTTACCTTTTTATAGCGAATATATATATAATCCATCAAGTACCTAAAATAAACATAACCTTTTATATGGAACGCTTCAATTTAAATTTTTAGATTTCTAACTTAAATGGTAATCACAGTTTACTTTAAGGCGAAAATTTTACCCGTAGTCATATACATGGCAAATTTAAACTTCCTAACTCTAGCTTTTGACCTGTATGTTAAAGGGGCAATTTTCGCCTTTTCACCACGTTATTATTGGATATTCCAAAAAGAACTTTATCTGGTAAAAGATATTTTACATTTCAGACGGATTGACCTCTCTGCTTTCGTCCCTGCTCGTAGCAAACATTTTAATTCCATTACCACTAATAACGCACAAGTTTAAAAATATTGAAAAAAAAAGTTTTTGGAAAGCGAAAAATTGGATAAAAGTCGCCTAAATGGAAACAATATGTTCAATAAACACTAAACACCACACTCGTTCCATTTCGTTTCCTGTCTTTAGTGTTTCAATTCCATTTCGTTCCCCTTGTCTATGCTTTTAATTCCACTTGTTTCATTATATTTAGTTCCCCTTGCTTATAGTTTATATTCCGCTCATTCCGCATTCTATAAAAAGGAATTGTGAACGAGTGGAATCGAATTACTAGCCGAGGGAGGCAAAATTAACCATGGGTAGACCAATACTTTCGCTCATTCCCCATTCCATTTAATTTTTTCTGGGCTAGTAATTCAATTCCGCTCGTTCACTATTACTTTTTATACCGTTCTGCTTGCCTTGTGTTTTAATTCCATTTGTTCCTCGTTATATTCCTTCCCCGTTATTTCTGTGTCAATTTAACTCGTTTCCCATTCCATGTTGTCCCCCTTGTCTAGTGTTTTAATTCCACTCATTCACTCATTTCAAATTACTAGGCAAAAAGTTTTGGCACCTGAGTCCTTGGGTACCCAATTTAACCACTTTACTGGCGCAAATTCAAAAAAGTTTTTTTTAGTAAATTTTAAGTCATTATAGGTTAGGAAGGCTGTTAAAGGAGAAACTTTCCCACTTTCAAACTTTTGCCAGGAACACGTTCCTGGCATAAATGCCAAAAAGTACCATAACAGTTAATTATTTTTTAAACTTTTAAACAAAAGGGTTTGAACTAACGCCCTGTTCAAAAGAAGAATTTCCCCCTTTTAAACTCCACCTTTTGCCACTCCCCCTTCGGAAATTATAAAAAATGCATTATAAGGGAATTAGCTGATACTTCAGGGAAGATACAATTTATATTTCAGGTTTTCATCCAAAAAGGTTTCGCAGCCTGTTAAAACACCTATTTTACTACATACCTGATGAAAATTAGAAAAAAGTTTCTTATAACTGTATTAGACCATACACAATTAAACACATATTTTAAATTTCAGCTTTCCAGCAAAAGCGTTTTGAACCGTAAAGGAAAAATGTCTTTTAATTTAATTTTCTTAATAAATATTTATACAATCGAAGAAAATTATTTTCACTATTCCTTTAAGGATGTCTTTTAATGATTTATCTTCGTACAACCTTTCGGACTCTCTTAACCCTTTTTCTATATATTTTCAATAAAATTTTAATGACAACTCTTTCCCCCTAGATGGGTTTCATTTTAATAATATTTGTACTGTGCTTGATTTTGGGCCTATGAAAATTTCTGATGAAGATTTTGCAACAGGTATTGGAAAACTATCCGCTTTTCTGTTAAAAAATGTTTTTCTGCTTTCATTTTTTATTTTTTACTGAGAATTATATTTAATAAATCTTTAAGTGGTGGTTATTTTATTCAGAAATGAAAATATACAATTATTTTTCCTATTCAAAAATCTGGTGACAAAAGTAATATTTCTAACTATAGACCGATTTCTAAATTGACTAACGTTGCTTAAATTTTTGAGCATATTGTCTATGATAAACATTTTTTCTCTCTAAAACGTGATATTACTGTATACCAGCATGGGTTTATGACTGGTAGGTCTACTACTACTAATTTGGCTACTTTTACTAATTATTGTATATCTTGCTTTGAAAAAGGTATTCAAATTGATGCAATTTATACTGATTTTGCAAAGGCATTTGACCGTTTGTCTCATGATCTTCTATTACTTAAACTCTCTAAGATTGGGTTTCATTCAAATTTGCTTAGTTGGTTTCGATTTTACTTAATTGGCAGTTGTCTCTATTGATGGAGTCTGCTCTACTTCTTTTGCTACTTCTTCAGGTATTCCGCAGGGTAGTATCTTGGGCCTATTGCTATTTATTTTGTTTATTAATGACATCTTTCATTGCTTTAAAATCTCACAGTTCTTAATGTATGCTGACGATCTTAAGATTTTTAATTTTGTGGTCGGAACGTAATGGTTTACCTTTCAATATTGTTAAATGTTTCTGTATGACGTACCATAGATGTCGTCACATTTTATTTTCTGAGTACAGAATGAAAACCCATGTTTTATCCTCAGTAGATAAAATGTTGGATTTAGGTGTGGCTTTCGATCTTAAACTATCTTTTTCTAGTCACTTGAACTTTATTATTCCTAAGGCTTATTCGCTATCTGCTTTCATACGTCGGAATTCCGGCAAACATTTTGACCATTTCGCTAAAAAAGTTTTTTTTTCCTCCTTTGTTAGATCTGATTGGAATATGCCTCCTTTATCTGGAGCCGCAATTTTAATATTCATATTAGTCGCTTTGAGATAATACAAAATAAATTTATTAAGTTCTTCCTTTTTTAAATGTCTCACATACTATTGATTTTTCCAACATTCCTACATTTTCTCGTCCAACATATGAAGATAAATGTAAATACATTTTTTTGAAAACTTTAGAAGCTCGAAGAAATATTTTTTCTTTTATTTTCTTACACGGCATTATTTGTGGTGAAATAGATGCTCCTGAATTATTAAAATTAATTCCTATTAATGTACCTCCGAGAGTTTTTAGAACTAATGATGAGTTCTTTTATAAAGATTTGCATAGAACTGATTATTCTTTAAATGAACGTCTTACCAAGTCTATGATTGTAATCAATAAGATATAAGTCTTCCTTCTTTGAATTTTAAATCTCTTTTAAATAATTTTCTTTAATTAATGTAATAGTTTTAAGATGCTAGTCTGTAAGGATAATATTGTATCCATAGACTTAAATAAATATAAATATTAAGCTATTCGATACTCCAGGGAACAAATATTTTAAATTTCAGTTTTCTAGATAAAAGAGCTTCAGTAGGCCGACAAGGTATATACTTCCATTTTATTTACCTGACTCTAGCGATTTCGGTTGTATTTAGACCTGCTTATTTATATCAAACTAATCATAGTTTAGTGCTTAACCATAGTTATAAATATAAAATTTATATATAAAAATATTTTTGTTTAACATTAAAATGTGGTTATTTTTAAGATAAATTACCAGCTCTTATTTGTAAAATTTCTTTTATGTTAAAATCAAAAGACTCGTATTATTTCTTAAAAATAAGTAAAATATTGAATTTGTGAAAAGAAAGAAAAAAAACTTTCATAAATATTCTTTTGTTATCCCCATAGCAACCAACTGGTATAAAACCGCATAGAAGTCTGTAAACGAAACATAATTTACATTGCAAAATATCAACTGAGCAATAAAAAAAACATACACATGAAATACAACAGTTTTTCCCGTACTACACAAGCAAACAACAGAAAAATACATACATAAGTTTTACTATTATTTCATTCTTTATTTTACTGTTTTTTTTCTGTCGATGTATTGGAAAAAAATGAATAATGACACCCAAAGCAACGTTTGTTACATGCACTCTTTTAACAATGCACATAAACTGAATGTTCAAAAATTATGGAGAATTAAAATATATATTTTTATATATTTTCCTTTAAGGTGACCAAATACGCAGAGCAAAACAATTAAAAGTCAATTTAAAACGCATCATGAACTTTTCATTAAAAATAATTTTATTTTGCCAATTATTTTTAAATGTTATGAAATTAATTTACAATATCGGCAAACACAATAAATTTTTTAATTATTTAAAAAATTTTCATTAGAAATTGTTTACTGATTTTTTTTGACTATTGCAGAAAGCATACAGTTTTCTCATTATGTAAATAGTTATATCTAAATTCTACTGAAGATCCCTTAGCAGGGTGTGTAGTCATAGCCATAACTCTTAACAAATTAAAATTTCTGTTCTTATTTTTCAAAAGAAAACAACATCTTTGCTGGTTAACCTTTTCAAATAAACTTTGATCGATTATTGTAAAAATTCTGTGAGTATATAAGGCCTTATTTTATCAACTTTCTTCCCCTTATTTATCAACTGCCCCTCCACCAATTCTCCAAATTATCGATATGTTTCAACCACTGTAACCATGTGGGTGTGGGGACCAATATATACCCAGCAAAATTAGTAAAGTAGTTTTATCGGCGAATTTAATATGGCGTGCCTGGAAGTATTCTATGAAATGTTAAAATATTCTCTTGGTTGAGTTAAAAATACTCATATATTTTTGCAGTTTATGCTGTGATGAAAAGTTACTTTATCTCAATGCATTAAAATAAGAATTTAAGTTATTCAATAATTTAAAATTTCATAAATTGGAATCAGCATAAATAATCACTGAATTTTATTATCAAAATTCGTGATGTGTGAAAAATGTGTTTCGTAAATGTAGGCCGGATCGTACTTCTTCAAGAACGATGAAAACTGCAACGTTACAGTCAATGTAACAAGGTACTGTGCGATGATTACTGACTTTTTTTGGTCAAAATGGAAGAATTGGACTTGGTGGTTTAAACAAGACGGTGATACATGCCCTACGGCACTCGGTACTATGAACATATTGAGAGGCGAGTTTGTTGAGCAACTAATCTCACGTTTTGGAGCAGCACAATGGCAGCCAGGATCATGCGATTTATTCCCACTAGACTACTTTTTGTGGGGAAATGTGAAGTCTCTCGTGTACAGGGACAAGCCATCCACAATTCCAGCCATGGAAGACAACATTACAGCTGCCATTGGTGAGATACCAGCCGGAATGCTGGAAAAAGTATGCAAAAATTGGACAGACATTCATTTATAGCCGCAAATAAATATTTCACTTAATTTTGCAAATTTTCTTTGTTTTCTCAAAACCCAAATAGTTAAAAAATCACCCTTTATTTAAAAAATAAATATTCCAATTGTTCATTAAAATAATTTTAAAATCTTAATAAAAGTTTTGGAACGATTTTGGAAAAGAAAAAAGATCGGTTCGATAAATGGATCTTCTCTATCGCTATCCAAATTTTAGAGAAATTGGAATTTACAATATATTTTTATTAAATAACATAACTATTTCGTTTTTTTTGTCAAGATAGTTAGTTTAAATACAGAATTATTTAAATACAATTTATAAGAAATTGTTCAAATATACATATAAACATAGAAAATTAAAATGTATACCTCTGTGTGTGTTGTGTTTTTGTAATTACACACAAATAAAAAACTTTCAATTTGAAAAACAAAATACCTAATTAGAATTTTTTCTAAAGTTTTTTCAGCTAAAAATTTATGATTATTTTAAATGAATTTCGATTGTTTTTACTACTTTTGTCAATTATTAAATGTAATGAAAAATCAGTAGTCCTCTTTTTGATTGTATTTTTGATAAATTTAATATACACATACATGGGGCTAAATAATTGAATAGACTAATTAATTGATGATTTTATTAGCATTGTATTGACTTCAATTGTAATGAAATTATTTTCATTCCATTTGTTTAAATACTGATAATGATTTAAATTGTTGGATTTCATTGACTAATGGTAATATTTTTTAATTTTATTGCAATTAATAATTTATCAATTAAAAGCAAATAATTAAAAAATATGGTTTTATATTGATACTCGGCTAGAGCAAAATTTCAACATAACCTAGAAAAATAATCGAGAGTGCTCAAAACAGGCAAAATTTTGATCTTCAGAGATTAAATATACTACGAAAATTAAAATAGACCAGGTTTGCGAAGATCCCGAAGGATCCATTTAAAAAACATCCTATGTAAATTAATTTAAACATCCCCCTTAGTTTGTAAACAAATGCATTTTTGATCAATTGTAAATAGGTTTTGAGGCATTAGTACGTTTTTATTAGTATTATTAATGACAATGAAATTTTTTGGCATTATGGCATTTCCAGCTCAAACCGTACAGCGTTCGGATTTGTCATTTCCGATTTTAATGAAATTCGCCACAAATATTCTAAATAGGCAGTGTTTATCAAATCATTTACCAAACCCTTTGTGTTTTCGAAATATGATGTCACGAAAATTCGCAAAAACGTCAAAATATCGAAAAAGTGTCCATACAAAGTCGCCCATAACTTCTAAACTATACAACCTAAAATTTTTCTATTGCTACCATTTTAATGGTGAAAACATTACCTTCAAAAATTTTTTTATTAAAAGGTAAAAGGTAATTAAAGGTAATCTTTAAAGACCCATATCTCACAATCCAATTTTTTAATTCTGAAAAAATATATGTTAAAAACTAAGGCCTCTCTACATTTGTAGCAAAATTTTAAGTTGGACCTCATTTGGTACCTGAGTTATGAAGGAAAATGTGGTCGAAAGCAAATTTATCTTGACGGTTTCATACGCAAATTCTTTTACATGCTATGAGTGTGTATGTGTGCTTTTGCACATGAACTCGTCAACGAAAATTTTCTTACGATCACGTTTTCCTTTATAAATGAGGAACCAAATGAGTCTCCACCTTAAAATTTTGTCACAAATGTAAAGAGGCATTACTTTTTAACATATATTATTTTCAGAATTTTTAAAAAAATTGGATTTTGAGATATGGGTCTTCAAATATTTCTATACAGATTTGAGATTCATTATTATAGTACAGCACTAAACTGAGAGTTAAATGAAAATCTGGTACTTTTATTTTTGTGTTTTCATATGTAGTGAACACACAAAAAACGTAAATGAATAGAGAGGTTCTGTTCGTTCCGTTCCAATATTTAATATTCGTAAATATTTCGTTGGGAATTGTAAAAAAAACTTTGTCATTAATTTTGTTAAATTTTGCCTCAATTGGCTTTTGAAATGCTCATATGATTGAAAAGTTATTAAGTTGTGAGTGACTAAGTATATTTGCACAAATTATTTGTAGAAATCTTTGTTTTAATTTTTAAATGCATTTAAAAAAGACTTCGAATCTTAATGCTCTCAAAATATCCTTTTCTATCCCAGCAAAAATAAATATAAGTAATGCTAAAGGAATAAATTTTTTATTGATTCCAAAGTATCTTTAGTGCTGATTTTCCACTTCCAAAGTAGTTATTTTTCACAACTTCAAAAATGTTGTTTTAAATAATATTAACACTTTAAATATATGACGGGTAAGCAAGGTTAAACATTAGCCACATATATTTACATATAAATTTCACATTTATAATTATGGTTAAGTACTAAACTTTAGTTATTTTGAAATAATATATAAGGTTTAAATGAATTGTATCAATTTTTAACTCACAAAACTTAACAGATTTTAAATTCTTAAAATAGTAGTTATCAATAAAAAATGTAAAAAAATTATTATAGTAAAAATTGCAAGAATTTTGAACAAAGTAATTTAACAAATAATTCTCGATTACGTAATGCGTTATTATATATCCAACAGTCAAAGTCTTAACAGCAACAACAAATGTGTCAGCAAAATTCCCATGTAGAAGCTACCGGGACATGGTGAAAATGTGGAAAGTAGAAAGATAACTTTAAAGAGATCTGAAGATGGCGACCTAGAAAATCCCCGAAACGCGTGATCTCATTCTTGAAAGTAATAGATCAATGTTTTGGCTAATAAAACTCTATGAAGTATTTATTTGGAGAATACCCCGATAAGGAAAAATAGTGTTTTAATGACCTAAAACAGAAATAGAATAATGTTAATTGCTTTAAAAAAATTGTTAAAAAAACATAATTTTGAAACATTTTTGTATATTATGTTTTTACAAATTTTGATTAAACCATCAAATGTCTATTCTACTGATAATTTTAGCCGCTAAGATGCAGTGTTTTTAGTAGTCAATTGACATCTTTTGAGTCCCCGAATTCCCAGCGTGCACAAAAATATGTTTACGCTTGCTTTTTAGAAAGCTTTGAAGTTTACTATTTTGGGTAAACTTTTAATTTTGCTCTCTAAGAATATAAGGTAAATGTGTGTAGAATTAGCAAACATGCTTAATATATTTTGTTTATGAATGTTTTGAATGAGTCTGAGGGCTCAATAATTTTTTGACTCATAATTATATATGAAATTTTTAATCTTAATTCTCCATACTTTTTTAACATAGTTTCAAAACATATAAGTAATATTCAATTGAATACAATTCACAGTATAAAAAAAATGAATATATTTTTAACAAAAATATAAATCTGCAAACGTTTTGTATGCGGTGTAACAGAAAAAATATAAAATATACATATCAAAAAAACACATACACACAAAAATCCATTTCACAGACAGTTGTAACGGTTTGTAAAAAGTTAAGTTTAAAAAAATAAATATTTCAATAAATTCTGTTGCATTTATTTTTTCATTTAAAACCATTATATCCTGTTTTACATGCCACACTAGACCAAGCCAACGAACGAACCAACCCAATAGACCAAAAAATAAGTAAAGCATAATAGTTCTTTAAAAGAAGCTTTTTTTAAAAAAATTACTGAACTATTTTTTAATCATGTCTGAAAAACTATTATCCTTCACAATATGTTTCAAAACATTGTATATAAAAAGCTTAATAATTGTAAAATTTTTGAGGGTTTTTCAATCTTGTTTGAGGAACTATCTTCCTTCTTAATATTTTTATACCCTCCACCATATATGGTGAGGGTATATATCAGTTTGTCATTCCGTTTGTAGCATGTCGAAATATAGGTCTAAGACCCCATAAAGTATATATATTCGTGATCCTTATGCAATTTTAAGTCGATTTAGCGATGTCCGTCTGTCTGTCAATCTGTCTGTCTGTTGAAATGGCGATCACGACGCGAAGACGCCAGCGGGGGTGCCTATTTTTACCCAGATTATTGTACATTCTCCCGAGCAGTTTAGTATTGAAAATGGGCAAAATCGGTCCAGCGGTTCAAAAGTTATGAGTGAAAATGTGAAGATACCTCTAAATTTTTCATACAAATTGGTGTATTTTAGTACAATTTCATAGTTGAAACTGATATATAATATATTTTCTCATATTTTTTCACCAATCGCTTAGAAATTAATAATATTTTGTACAGCTCAAATATTTTTCAACTCAAAAAATTTGTTTCACCATAAATTTTTTTTTCACCACAAAAAATTATTTTCACCAGAAAAAATTTTTTCACCTCAAAATTTTTTTTCACGTAAAAAAATTCATTTAGGCATCCAAAAAGTTTTTCTCCTTAAAAAATTTTTTTCATCTTCATAATTTTACTCCAAAAGTTTTTTACATTGTTTGTATCAAAAACAATAGAGAACATTGGTGGGGGGTATTCAAAGATTCGGCACAGCCGAATTTAAGCCTTTTTTACTTGTTTTACATACATTTAAAAAGATAACTTTTAGAAAAAATCACAACAGTTTCTCAAGTATTTTTGATAAACTATTCTCCTTCACAATATTTTTTCAAACTTTATATTATAATTTCATTTCAAGTCTCATGTTCGATAATATTTCTTCTCCACTTCTCCGTTTTGCTTTTATTTATATTTAAAAAAACTATTATTCACTATAAATATATATTAAACCTGCTTGTTATATTATGCATTTTCTTAACAGTATTGTAATAATCATATTATAAAAGACTTATTGCAAGCAACAATTTCTAAACTCTTTGAAGTCTTGTTCCAGTAAAGTCCCGTTAATTGTACGGTAAGTTCATCGTTGAATATTTTATACCGCGTGCATTTTCACTTCATTGTAATTCTTAATTTTGCTCAAGACAGTACATACATGTTTTTGATGTTGTTTTTTCAGTTTTGTATTTTTGAAAGTATTTTTTATTTTTTTTTATATTTCTTTAATTTAATGTTTAATTTTTGATTGCTTTTCCATTTTGTATAAGTATTTTTTAAATTTAATAAAAGTAAATTTAAAAAAAAAAACAATAAAATCTGAATTTCTTATTTACAAACATAAGCTAATTCTACGATTGTAGGCATAAGCTTATTAAGCTATTAGTTATATCAGCTATATTTTCACTAGGGTTTCTTTTTATTTTTTTACAATAATTTTAAAGCGTTTTTTAATAGTTCTCAAGTCTTTTTAAAGCTCAAGGCTTATGAGCTCGCAAGCTTATTATAAATTATTTTTAATGGGTTTTGGTCTATTGGGAAGCCATGGCCATTCAGTCAGTTGTAGTATGTATGTGTGTAGGTAGCTAGCAATTTAAACCGATTGTATGCATGCAAACGATTTTCCTATAGCTTTTTAATGTAGTTGTAATCAATAGCCAAAAAATTGTACAGTTTGTGTTTGAAATGTGTCTCTTATTTTATTATTTTTATTTTTCTGTTCAAGTGTATAAGTGAAAAATTCGATATGCATGTAAAATAAACAAAAAATTAAAAGTAAAGTGATAATTATAACGAATAAGATATACCCTACCTTAACACTTAACATGCTCTTTAAGGCTGGCATTTAAGGCTGACATTGTAATAATAGGCTGTGTTGTAGGTTTGTAGGAACAACATTCTGATGTTTTTAAAATTTAAGAAGATTTTTAAGACAACTAATATTAAAAAGGACTTCCTTCAACTCAATTAATTTTTGAAGCCTCATTTTGAATGTATCTATTTTTTGAAACACTATATACTTATATTATACTTTCCTTCTATATGCAGAAGATTAGGGATTATTGCAGATATTCCTTACTCTCACATACCTATAGAGTGTCAGATAACAAGACTTTTTGTTTTTCAGTAATACAAGCTTTAGTAAAAATTTCATGAGATTTCGTTGATTAGAAAAAATAGTTATTTTTTAGATAGTGATACTGCTTTTAAATTGAATAAAAAATGGATTTAAAAGAGTTTCATATTTTTATTAAACATGGTTGGTACGATGGAAAACATGCTGACCAAGAAAAAAAATGGATTGATAAATATTGTGATGAATCTTAGTATTCGGCAACAAAAATGTAGTAATCAGAATAAAGCTCAATTGATTTTCGGAACCCTCAGATCGTCTAACTGGGGCAGATACTGAAGAAAACGTATAAAAATTAATCGAATAGTTTTTCATGATCGAAAGGTTAAAGTGGCTGAAATTGCTATTATCAGAAATATATCAAAAGAATATGATTTTTATCCACACAAATATTCACCCGATATCGTTTTGCTATATCCTTAAAATGAAACAAGATAATTTAAATTCTTTTTTTTTTTTGACCTTTAAATTGTTTTCATTAATTTTTGAAGAGTATTCAAGAGGGCGCCGCCATTATTGATGATTATTTTAGCTAATTCTACCGTATTTTCAATCGTTCTGAAGAGAAATTAGGGCGATAAGTTTTTACACTCTTGTCGCGTTTTTTCTCTGAGAGGTTCCAGAGTCTGAAGTTCCTTCACATAGATCCGTGACTTCGAAAAATCTTAAGTCTAGAAGGGTTAAATCGGGCGATGTTGCTAGCCACTGCAAACCGCTAAAATAATACATTAGGCGACCTGGAAACGCATCGTTCAAAATGTCCATTGTCGTACAGGCTTAGTGTACAGTTGATCGATCCCTACAGCCCCAATAATAACTCGATATCTATTGCTAACTAGTCACAGTAAGCATATTACATACGGCAACTTCGAAAAATTAAAGTCCGATAACACTTTCGGCGCCCGAATGAAGCGTAAATTTTGATTGGATACGTATCGATTCAGATGAAAAGTGACCTCGTCGCTCAAGAAAATAGTCACGAGTATTTTGCTTTCTAGGGAATATACACTTAAAAAAGTTTGTAAGTTAAAATAACTGAAAATATCATTTAAAAGAAATGATATTTCATTTAAAAACCGGTCTACTTAATTTTCATTTAAATTAAATGCCATTTGTTATTTATTTTTAAATGTTGATTAATCAACTGACACATCCTTAAGAAACAACTGATATAATCAGTTAAAATAAATGTCAAAATTTTACCTACCAATCCTTAAAAAATAAATGTTTTTTTCATTTATTTGAAATTATTTCCGTTTTTGTATTTTTTGTTTTTTTTTTAATATACTCGTACAATACAAAATGTATGTATGCATATGAAGCTATAAACACTTTTTGTGTAAATGCATTTGTGTATGTATGTATGTTTATAAAGTTCTTGTAATTTGTATTGAAAAATTTTGTATATATACAACCAATTTAAATAAAAAAACAAATTGAAATTTTTTGAATATTTTTTTTGAAACAGACAGCAAACAAAATTTAAGTTTGTAATAACTGTTACGGACAAAAATAAACCACAAGTTTCCGTTTTGTGGGTAATTTTTTATTAAATTTCAAACAAATGAAAAAAATAAATGAAACTGAAAAAAATCGGTAAATAATAGTAAATTATTTCGAATAAATGTATAAAAAAGTTAATATAGATATTTCTTTGAAAAATAAATGTATTTTCCTTTATTTTTAAATGGAACGGAAAACTTTTTTATTAAACTACAAACAGTTAACTACATAATATTCTGAGTGTAGCATTCCATGACTTGTCGCCGCATATTCTGCCCTTTTCCAGTTTTTAATATCACTCGAACCCTTTCATTCAATTTGGTTTTCATTGTCCAGTTTTCTAGTACCTAATACATCAAGGCATATGATGAATATAAAAAAAATATTTATTTATATAAATTATACGAACTGATCCCCAACAATTATTTTGATATTTGTATGTAAAAAATTGGTACCTTGTCCATATCTCTCATTATTAACAAAGACATTATATTTTAACCAAAACTAAAGTTTTGTCTCCTTCTTTTTTGCCAATAAACACATCCAGAAATTTGTTCTTAAAATTATATCACAAAATATTAAAAATGATATTGATATTTAAAAAAAGATTATTTTTTTCGGTTTGTCTAAAAAATATAGTTTCGTTCGAACTCTACAAGTCATGCTAATGTATCCTCTCCTACCTTTCAATCGTGCTATAAATTTTTATTATTAACCGGCCAAAACGTTTTTATAACTCTAGACCTTTATTAGTAAAATCCCTTTTATAAGTCGACAGTTTTAAAGTTTAACAAGAACAATAACAAATTTAATATGGCTGGATATTTAATAAAATATCTGTTTCAAGTAAATGTTCATTGTTTTTTGTTACCGTTTAAATAAATAAACATTTTTTTTTGCATTTCAAAGGGGCAATTAAAACTGTACGCTCCGCACCACAACAAAAAAAATACATAAACAGAAACAAATTATTAAAATTAATTACAATTTTTTTTCAACTACATAGAATTTTCATATGTTCATTTTGGCAGCAAATGCAGCTGTAAAAAACATACCAAAAAAATTGTCCATAAAAAACTTTATTCAATTTCAGACTGTTTAGGGATTTATTTAAATAATTTGTTTTTGAATATTTTTCACGCTCTTTCGACGATATTTTTATTGTGTTTTGTTTTTGTCGACAAAAAATTTTATAGCATTTTCATTTTGTTTTAATGGGCGTATATGGAATATTTTTATTTTTCCAACATATTTTTTACAGATTTTTTTTTTTTTGCTTGTAATGACCTTTTTTAGTATTTCCTCTATTTAAGTATTTTCTCTATTTTCCAAGAATTTCTATCAATAACATTGTTTTGTTTCTTTTTATATTCTTTCTTTTTATATTTATTTAAGTAAAAAAGAAAAATTCTTTCGTATTTAATAAAAATACATAAAACTGAATTAAAAAATTCTTTACATATCATTAAAATAAATATATGCAACAAATTGAAAATATGCAATTGAGTGTAAGTAAATACGATAAAAAAATATTTATATGGAATTAAATTAAGTTTTGTTTTATAGCATTAGTTAGAGTTTTTAGTAAAATCTAAATTGAAAGTGTTTTAAGTTTTATAAAAACTGCAATAAAAGTTTTATAACTTAAAAATCTAAAACTGTTAAAATGTTCTACGAACTTTATACATGCTTCTTTCTATAATACAGTAATTTCAGTATATGAAACAATGCTAGTACAATTGATGAAATTTACATTCTATTTAAAAGCAAACAATTCAAATTAATATGTAAATAAATTTAAATATCTCTTACTGAAGCTCAGATGCTTAAATATGCTTGGCATATGAAACTGGGACGTTTTGCTTCAGACGAACGAAAATACAATAAAATACTCATTAGCCTAGCGACGTATGTCTTAAGGAAGCACCATGTGAAACATTTGATTTGCTGAAACGGAAATGATTTAGTTGGATTTTTTTATCCTGTATCGTCAAGAAGATATAAAATTGATAGCCAGGTTTTAAATATGTTTCATAGGTTTAATTGCCATAAACCATTTTCAGTTGGCGTGGGCTCATTTCATTCACACGTGAAACATGTCTGAGCGTGAGTAAAGTTGTTAAAAATCAATAACTCACTCTAAAGAGTTAAGAATAAATTTTTGTTTATGATTCATACGTGATTCCAATTTTTTCGTGATTTTGCGTTGTAATAATTTTTTCTATATACATATTATTTGTTTATTGTTTTTTTAATTTTTTTTCATTAACTTTTGGATTTAATAAAAATTTGGCTTTAGAAAATTTTCAGACATTGATCGAGTTTAAAAAAGTTCAGTAAACGTTTTTAATAAAAATACTCTGATATTTCAATGTAAAATTTTGTGAGTATTTCATGAGCCTGAGTGCTTCTCGATGAAGCTCAGTTCCGCGGTAATAACGATCTTAAATTTAAAGAAATTTAATTAAAATTTGAAACAGTGTTAGAGCTTTGGGGATGATATTGATAACTTAAATTTTATTGTTGTATACTTTAAACACGATTTGTGTCTTTAATAACTTATATGGCATTTTGAAGAGCAAACATCTATTCTATAGAGTAAACAAAGTTTATTTTGCTTCAAAAATGTCGAATTGTGTGTCAACAAAGCATTATTTGTGTTAAGTTTTGCTTTACTTCCTTAATTTGAAAAATGTGCACATCGTTTGATTATCATGAAAAGGTTCCATCGATTTCAATGTGCAGTTTAGAAATGGTAATTTTGACACGAGAGACAAATACCAAAAGCAAGGAGACTGGGTACCTACAAATTAAAGCCGAGAGACGTTAAAAGACGATTTTGCATTTTTGAAATGCTGCATGAAAGCCATAAAAACAAGTAATTTTTTGCATCCAATCATTATTAGCAATAAAAAATGGATCCCGCCCGACCAATCAGACAAATATCCATGTTGTTAGGGTAATGCTCGGTATTTGGTGGGACCAGAAGGGTTCCATCTATTATCAGCTGTTAAAGTTAAACCAGACAGGCACAGGGGACCTGTACGGATCACAATTGATTCGTTTAAAGAGAGCATTGGCTGAAAAACGCCCAAAATATGCGACCAGAAATGAAGTCGTAATATTCCATCGGGCACATGTTGCAATACTGTTAAAAATTATTTATAAAATAGTGGTTGGGAAGATTTGCCTCACACGCCTTATAGTCATGACCTTGTCCCGCTCGACTATCAATTGTTTTGATCGATGCAGAATATGCTCACTTGAATACACTTCACTTCGGAACAGGGTATCTGAAATTAGATTGATCCTTTCTTGGCCGCAAAAAATTAGCAGTTCTCTTGGAGCGAAATCCTTATGTGAAAGAAGATATTTCGGAAAAGGTCATAGCTAACGATGGCAAATACTTTAAATAAATGTATATTCTATCACATTTGTAGCAAGCTACTTAAATTCAAGCAATACGCGTACTTAAAAGGAAGTTCAGTGGCAACTTCAGTGGCCCTTCATGCGATGGGAGATGATTTGATCTATTATGTGTATATTGATTAATATAGAGGGAGTATTTAAAAATGTCTCTACCAAAACGCTTGACATTGACCAGGCTTTTCTAGACTGAATCGGTATTAGATATAGGGTATGTCGTGGAGCCTTGCAGGGTTGCATACTTTCACAACTTTTTTCACAATGAACAGTCTTCCAGGGATTTTAGCCAATGAGAACCTACAAACTACCTGCTAGGACGGTGTCGGGATATCTTTAAGAGCTCAAGTCCTACACATCTGAGTAGGAACTTTTTAGAAGTAGTTGAATTGTCATACAACTGGACTAGGGCGCGGGGACTTAAAATGATTCCGGACAAAACTGAGATATGGCTTTTCGCTTGGAAGTCGAGTATCATTAGTCATGACCAGCCTCGTTTCCTACACAAAACAATAAGAGACTACGAAATCGTGTAGTATCTTGGAGAAATTATTGATAAGAAATTAACTGGAAACAACACATAGAGATCAGTATTACTAAGGTCCACCGAGCGTGGGCCTCATTTAGTAGTGTTGTAGGCTCCAAATGGCGTTTAATCTACACAGAGGAAATATATTCATTTTGAAAATCGAATTTCTTGTCAACCGATTTGTTTGGTTGCAGCAACCGAATTATTTAGTTGTCGCAACAAAATGATTTCATCGGTCGATGGGTAAATTATGTTCTAAAAAGGCACACCTATTCTGAGTGGCAGTAGTGGAATGTGCTGGGGGATACTGATTAATTTCTGCTACAGGACGAAATTTCTAGAATAAATAACGACGGGAACCATCGCTATATGGGAACGTACCACAAACCAACTCTTGGACTTAAATGTATGTTCTATTTTTGCAGTATCTTCACTTCCGATTCCTCTTTGGCAACCTAATCTATTATCATTAAAAAGTAGTTTATATTATTTACATTTTACAAAAATAACCATTAATATCCTTTCGTCTAACAACACATTAGAAAGTGCTATCATAAAAATTTGATTTGTTTATTGTATTTAACAATTTTCCTATTAACAAAACAACAATATAATAACTTTCTCTTATCAGTTTATGTATTCTAATGACCATTATATTAGGAAAGCAAAATACTATAAATTTTCAAGTAAATAATAAACCAAGGATGAACAAACAAATTAAAAAAAAATCACAACATTAGCAATCATAAAACAATATTACTTTGGCATTTTTCTACAAAATATAGGATAAACGAGCTCTGAACGATAATAAAGAATTCTCTTTTTTTTGGTTTATTTACAGTTTATTTATGAACACATTTTTATATCGTATTTGTTTTTTGCATTTTATATGTATGTTTTTTTTGGTGCTATATTGAAAAAATACACGCAATGTGTATTATTAAGAAGAAAATTGTTCTTTTTATTCCAATTCAGAATTAATGTTTTTATGTACAATTTATTGTGCATGTAGGCAGTGAAAAGAAAGAGTCTTATATGTATGTTTTATTATCTTAGCAAAAAATTCGGTAACAAACGATTTTCCATAAGACACTGACTTCCAGCACCTAAAGGTTGTACAGTTATCAACCCACACCTGGATACGCTGATGTTATGTTGGATATGTTGCCATTGTATCTTCATATACAGGGCGAGGCTATGAAATCAGTATGCAAACTCCGGAAGAATCGAACCTGGTGAATGGATTCAACACAGGGCATGATTTTACCGTTTAGAGGCTTTTGGAGCTTTTAAATAACATAATACACTGTATCGGATTCGGTATAAGGTATGGAGTAGTCATACCGAATAGGGACTCAACTGAACATTAACATAGAGAAAACAGATTCGTGCTGACAACCGACTTTGTAGCCAATGGAATGGAACGGTTTTGGTAACCGAATTTTTTGTTGTGAGAACAGAAAATCAATTGAGACATGAGTAATTTGACTACGACAACAGTATTTTGGTTGCCTCAATTACAATCGGAAAATTCGGCTGCTGCAACTAAATCATTTCATTGGCCACAAATTCGGTTATCAGTAAGAATCTGTTTTCTGGGTAAAGAATTATTCTGATACTTTTACCTCTAACGATACTAGATCCGATTAGTATCTAGACGATGTGAACAAGTAATCTTAAGACATGGACAGTATAGCAAAGTCCTTCAGACTTTAACCTTTACTATATGGGATGTGACGAATTAGATAATCGATAACGGACAGAGGAACAGGAGTGGCAGTATCTGTAGTGACAGTCAGGCACCACTTAAAGCACTTTAATCTCCTATAACTTCATCCAGTGGTAAACATTGGATCGCTTTCGTCTCCCATGCAGCTGGTTATCAGCATGACATGCTTATACGAAATATGTTTTCATTGAGAGTTGGTCAAACGGAATTAACTGAGGTAGCAAACCAGATAGGAATGTGGCACGATACCTGGTAAGTTTAAGTTGAGCTGCTGCTGTAGACTTACTGGCCTGATTATGGAATATAACT
Source organism: Eustalomyia histrio (assembly GCA_949748255.1). Classification (NCBI taxonomy): domain Eukaryota; kingdom Metazoa; phylum Arthropoda; class Insecta; order Diptera; family Anthomyiidae; genus Eustalomyia; species Eustalomyia histrio. The sequence goes on from OX456523.1 coordinate 195,933,014, forward strand.
CCTCATGTGTGGGGGAAGAGGTAACGATAAAACAAATTGTCTCTTACTGTCTACGTCTTTTTTATTCATAAATTACCTCTACCTGATTTTCTCAGTTTTATAAGGAAACCTGAAAAATTTTTCTGTAGGGTGTTATGCAATTGAAAATTTTTTTGTCTGAGCTCCATGGTCTTGCCTCAGTGTTGGTTCAACTCCACTCAACTCAACAAAATAGTGTGTAAATATTTTTGCAATTCTTACCTTAACTTAACTACAAACTTTTGATGGGATATTTTGTAAGAATTTAGTATTTATACAGAATATTATTTTAACATTTGGTAAAAACTTATCATAAAGAAACATAGACAACAATTTTAATGTTATTACACTTTCATACCCTACAAGACTATGTGAAATATGAGTTCTTCTTTTCTTACGATGTTGGGTCCGAACAATGCCGGTAGTATTTCATTAAAGATTTATTCCCATATCCAAATAACTATAAAAGGCCTTCCTCATGAAAACACAATCAGGGCGGCATTTAAACACTAATAAAAATATTATTAATTCGTTTTAGAGGTATTCAAAGTTCGCCTTAAATTTTAATTTCCTTTCAAGTTATATATTAAATATTATTTTTCGTTAGCTTAAATTTGGTTGTGTTTATAGTTTTATTCTCTGTTTAAAATATTTTTCTTTTATTAAGACATTATTGTCATTTATTTTCAGTTAAAGAAAATTAACTTCTTGTTATGCTTTGGATTTTGTTGTTTGTGATTATTTGTGAGTTTCTTTTTTTAATCTTTGTAAATTACAACTTTCAGCACATTATCGTCAAATCGTTTGTTGTCATAGTATTTGTTTGTAGTATTACCAATGACACTACAAACATACAGGATGACCAAAATGACAATAACCTAGTTTCCTAGCCTCCTAGCTTACTAGTCACTTAGCTTCCTAGCCACTACAACTAAATTCCCAGCTTAAACATATACTACAACGAATTTCGTAGATACTACAAGTAATTTTCTAGCCCCTACAGTGACAATAAACACTACAATTATAGATATATATATGTACATAAATAAAGTCCTTGGTCTTTATAGTATTTGTTGTCTGTGCAATGGCTAGGAAATTGCTTGTAGTATCTACGATGTACCTTGTAGTATTAGTTTTAGCTAGGAAATTAGTTGTAGTAGCTAGGTGGCTAGGAAGCTAGATTATCAGATCGATGAGAGTCATATTGCACATCCCGTATGTTTGAAGTATCCTTGGTACTACTAAAGCGACAACCACTACAAACAAATAATACATTTATTTGTATGTAGTAGTAGATGATGATGTCGATGCCAGTCATGAGATTATAATTTAACATTTCTTTCTTTTTGATATTCCTAAGCTAAAATATATTTGGTATTACTTATTGGGTTTATGTGGCAGCAATAGAAGTTAAAGCTATCTTTTGTAGTTGTTGGCAGTTTTATTTTTTGTTTTTACTGGCTTGCTATTTAATGATGCTTTTACTTTGATTTACGCATTAAGATTACAATTTACTGCTCTAAACGGATATATATTTTTTGTGTCTGTTTTATATTTTATTATTTTGGGCCAACATATTTTGTTTTTTATAGACATGTTTATGAAAATTTAAGAAATATTATTATTGAAAGTAAAAGAAAATTAACTTAAAGAATTTTTAAATTTACACAGAACTAACAACTGAGACCTTTTAAGGATATAAAAATTATAAAAAAGGTTGTATAAAGCAAAAAAAAAATATTAAAACAATAACATACAATTCATATACACTGTAATTAAATTTAGTTAAATTTAGTTTAAATTTATCAAATATATAGAATAAAACTGTACTCCTGCTAAAAAATTATACGTAAATTAACTACACACAAAATGTGTAAAATGACATCGAAAATGCGTTTGTAATTTTTAGAAATTATATGAAATTTTACTAATTTTGTGCGAAAAAAAGATAAAAAGATGCGATATACTGCCGAATAATAAGAGAATAAAATTTTATTTGCAAGCAAATTAAAGTACATTTTTCTATACAAAAAGCCTATACTTATTAATACTTTTTTTTTACCGAAAATGGCTTATACTCCGAGGACTTTATCCCGTAGAAAAAGCTTCAGATTTTGAGCATTTTTTCAACAGAAAAAGTCTCTGACTCTGAACATTTGTTTATAGCAGAAGCATTATATGTTAAAGCTGTTTTCCTAAAAAAAAGGTCAATTTTTCCTACATAAAAAGCCGTATATTCGGTGAAATTGATTTAACTTAATTTGGGCGTAAATTTTTAAAATAATTTATAATTAATTTTAGAAAAACCATTTGTTAAATCTTCAAAATTTATTATTTAAATACCCACTATTACCCGGTAGATGTAATTACAAGGATATCCGCAAGAGGGTAAATCAAAATGAACGATTATTTTTACTACACTTACCTTTACTTTCTCCCCGTAAAAAGGTTATCTCTTTTTCAAAAATGGAGGTTGCTAGAACCTTTGACTATCGTAAATTTTTTTCAAATGTTCCATTTTATAAAATCACCCATAGTTTGAAAACTAAAGGAGATTGAGCAAAATGGAAAAATATTTACTCTTATGAAATATCCATGCATGGCTTTTGGGAATATAGACCGGCTCAGGTTTTTCAGCTCAATAAAATTACAACAAAATGTTTTTCTAATTTTTTTCGCAAAGTTTATATTTGGTAAATTTAGCAAATATTTCGCTAAGGTAACAAATCTGATTCTGAGCCAAAAAAAATAGGAATAAATATTATTAAACTAAAAAATGTTGCTATTGATATAATTTTGATTTTAATACTAATTACGATTGTCTACACACTTACTCAAAAAAAACCTTAAATTTTCTCCGCGGCAGCAACATCTTTGACCTCCACTTTATATCCAACTATAAAACTAGAAGAAACCGCATCATAATATGAAAAAATCAAGGGCGATTTAAGAAATAAAATCCTGTACAGGGTCGCCGGTTCCTGTATCAGTCACGTTATATATTTTGTATACACTCACAATATTATTTCATTAAAAACAATCTAAAATACATATTAAATTAATCGAAAATGTATTCAAAAAGGGGACTAAGGATTTTTTATTATTTTCAACCCATTTTGTTGTTTTTTTTTAATCATTCTTTAATAATCGTCAAAAGCAGTAAAAACAATCGAAAGTGTTTTAAAATAACCATCAATTTTTAACTGACAAAACAGTCGAAAAAACGATTATTTTGGTTTGTTTTTCAAATCAAAAGTTTTTTATGAAATTAAAAAACACAACACACACAGATGTGTGTATTTTGATTTTCTGTACGTGTATGTCTATTTGAATAATTTCTTGTAATCTTTATTGAAATAAATTAGTATTTAAACATACTCCTTTCAGAAAAAAACAAAAAGGAATTATTTAAATATCTATTTTAAGAAGCAAAAACCAAAAAATTTTACGTTTAACTAAAAATATCAACTTCTACAGAATGTCTGTATATTTTATAGTTTCGTTTTTGAATGACTGATTCAAGTAGTTAAATGATAGTACAGGGTGTCCGCCAGGAAGGTATTATACTTTGTTTGTTTATAATTTTTGATTAAATGAAACAGAATCGATCTTGTATTGATAAATGTTTTATATAATGTCGGCAATTATGTATGGAATACAATATCAGATAAATGTCCGCCTCTGTTAGCCTTACAAACAAGAGCCCTTTTGAGCACATTATTCGTTACATTCTCACACATTTCACGCGGTATTTCATTACGAATATTTTGTTTGAGTTGCTCAAGCGCTTCTGGTTTGTTTGCATAAACTTTGCTTTTCAGATATTCCCACAAAAAGAAGTCCGTAGCAGTCAAATCAGGCGACCGTGGAGGCCAATTAACATCACCACTTCTTGAATTTACTTATTTGTAATCCTATCTGTATGCAATGTGGCACGGTATTGTTGATACCACATGTTAATCAAGCCCAAAACATGCAGTTGTAGTGTTAAAAAGTTTTCACTCATGTCACGATATCGCTCCCCATTCACAGTTACCGTTACGCCGTTTTCATTTTCAAAGAAGTAAGGTCCAATGATCCTCCTGACCAAACTGCACACCAGACTGACTATTCTGTTTATTCACATATCCATTCATGAAAATCCGGGTTGTCGTGGGCGAGCTGTTTTAACGATTAAAACACGTTGGTATTTTTCCATAATAAATTTTCCAGGTGTCTACTTCACGACTGCCAAATATGAACTGTCAAGACTAATGTTTACCAAAATGGCGGCAAAACCAAGTAGTATACCTTCCCGGCGGACACCCTGTATACGTCTATAAACTTCAATTGATTCTTCCTTTAAAAACAAACTTTACGTATTACTTTTAAAATTAACTACAGTCGAAAACGGAAAATATATTGTTTGTGTACATTTTTTCTTCAAGAACTAATACAATTTTCCACCATTCATTCTTTTTGAACATTGCAAAATTAAACCCAATAAAATGCAATTTCTGGAAGTATTTTCTCCAGATTAAATAGATTTTTTAACACAATTTTAAAAATCTTTGGAATCTTCTTGATACTTACCGTTTTAAATACAGCTTTTACAATTTTAGCGAATGCATCCAAATATCCTTAGTGTTCCACTTAGTGTTTAACAATTTGAATTTACTTCTTGCTAACAACAAGGAAAGCTGGATGCGTATCTCATAAGACCCAAAACTATATTGACCAATTTTAAATCATTTAAAGTTTTCCATTATGATCCTATTTCATTGAATAATCTTTTGATGTTTCCAAATAAATTTTTAATTTAAATTTTAACAGGACATCAGCAATCGGTCACACACTCAATCACAATGTCCCGATGGATTCTACCTAGGAATTTAACTGAGACATTTGTTGTTGCTGTTGTTTGAGTTTGACTGTTGGACTATTATTACGGGACATTAGCTAATGGGGTCTTATTTGTTAGAAAGTTATTCTTCGAAATTCTGGAAATTTTTACTACAATATTTTTTTTACTTTTTGTTTTGATAACTACGGTTGTAATAATTTAAAATCTGGTAAATATAAAGTTAAAAATTAATACAAAACACTCAAACCTGATAACTTTTTTCAAAATAACTAAAGTTTATTACTCACCCATAGTTTTAAATTAAAAATTTATGTGTGGGTAATGTTTAACCATACTTGTTTTGAAAAAAAGTAACCCGTCATAGGTTTGAAAAGTGTTAATTTAATTTAAAATCACATTTTTGAAGTTGTGAAAAAGAACTGCCTTCACGCAAAGAAAAACATGGTTAGGGCAATCATATTCGAAGAGCATCATATATTTTTTATAGTTGTACTATAATATAGTTATTATATTATGATAAAAAATAACAATAATTTGAACAATATTATCGTAAAATTATAGTTATATTATGATTCGAGACTTAGAGAAAGTTCTTAAAATTTAACAATATTACAATAAGAAATGCTTTTTCTTAAGAAAACAATTGATAATAAAGACTTTTTCAAGATACATCCAATCTAAGAATAATTGTACTAGAAAAAGTCCTTAGAATGTAAGTATTTTGCCCGATGAAAAATCTTTAGGATTTAAGAATATTTTATTCAACGAAAGGCCTTTGAATCTAAGTTTTTTAAGATTGTAAGAATTTGTATATAGGAAACAAAACCTGAAGATTTTAATTTAAGGAAAAGTCGATAAAATCAGAAATATTTTTAAGAATCTTATATTTTGTATGAGAAGCCTTTTCGTGCAAAACAATTCCTGTATTCTACAGAATTTTTTCCTCAAAAAATTATCTTATTATTTTTATTCTAAGTACGTTTTAAAAAAAAGTAGTTTTTAGTCTGGTTCAAGATCATAGAAAATTTTTCGTTTTTTTTATTTAGTAGTCAGCTAGTTAAATACGACCTTAATAAACATTCTTCATGCCCTTGAAAGTGCTAATTGTAAATATCTCTATTTAACTCATAAATCAAAGGAACAAGTTATTTATGCTAAAACCCAGTTGATTTTTTCAAGAATGTTAACGAAGGCAGTAGCTGACCAGAAAATGCATTTAATTCGGCTTGTGTTTAAATAACTTTTTCGGCGTATTCTCCATGATTACTAAATAAAAAATAAGAAAATTTTTTTATTTGAAAAACCAGACTAAAAATACAATTTCATACATACATATACATAAGTATTAAAAAGATCATCTATAAAATACAAACTTTAGTATGAAAAATTCGTTTTTTTTACAAGAAATGAATATATTTTTTTTTCCAAAAAAAAATTTTATTGTTTTTATTGAAATGTATTAAAAATATATAAAATCTTTATATAAAATCTGTTTGACATTGAATTTTTTGGACAATGCATATTTAGGTATAAATTATAATGTTATATGTATAAGGCATAAAACGACAGTTTTATGACTATAAATGACAAATTTATGTTTTGTTTGATTTATTTTTATGCATTGATTGTTGTCACCAATTTATAGTTGCATAATTATTATATTTCTTTTTAATAGTCAGAATGGTTACAGCTAATCATGTTATAAAATAGAAAGTGAATGATGGTAGCGACCATTTTTGTGGTTAGAACCTATTTATAAACCAATAATTTTATACTGACAGCCATATCCGATTGCAAAAAGCATAATATAGTAGCAGTGATCAGTGCAACCATGCTCTTTTCTGCGTGTCGGAAGAGGAAAATGAGTACTAAATGATAATTTGGAATCAATTTAAAATCGATTCCTTAAAAATCACTTCCATTTATTGTTATGGCATTATGTACGTAAGTAATCATATATGATCACAATGTAAAGGTATTTGTGAAATAGAAAATAGTGTGAAGTATTTTTTTATTTCATTTTTAATACCTAATTCCAGAGGGTCAATTCTCGTTCTGTGATAATGTGAAGTGAAAAAAAAAAACTTTTTATTTTCATTTTCATAAGCACTTTTCACTCGAACTTTTCACAAATACATAAATTGCGATTCTCGTATGTATTATGAAAAAAATGTTTCATTCGCACTGTACCCATGAAAATTTTGTAACTGTGTTATCCAAAATTTAAAGCAAATGTCAAAACAGAGAAAAATGTTAACAAAAGTGAATTAAGTTCGAAAAATTTATTTTAAATAATTATATAAAAATATCTGGATTAATTTTATTATTGGATATTACTAAAAGAATTCCGGATGAACAAAGGTAAGACAATGATGTTACAAGCATTTCATTGCAGAAAATAATTTAATTATTTATAAGAACTTTTTGAGAGTGATGAGACGCATACTTCGTGCTGACCACAATCCATTCGAGATGACAACCGACAAGCACTTCGTAAATTTCCATCGGCTTACTTTAAGTGAACTATATTTGGTGCGCGTATGAAGTCTAATATTACTTAAAGAAAAAAAATTTCATAAAGAATATAAATAAACTATAAATATATATGCCATACTTTTGCCATTTTTCACTGTCCTTTTGGGTCCCACTAAAACTGTTAAGGCTCGCCGCTAATTCGTTACACTTTTCGTCTCTAAATTTGGCACCATCTGCAGTTACAAATCTGTAAATATGGGATTAATAAAAGTGTGATTATGGTTATTAATCTACTTACTTATCGTTTGCAATGTCCACATGCTTTTCTTAATAATTAATTAAATACTCCTTTTGGCTTTCGCTGGCACGCTTTCCTCTTACAATCTTCTCCATGTTTATTTCACTTAAAAATAGTCTGTGTAAACAATTTTTTCATATGAAAATATTTTGACAGTTGTTTGCACTGTTACACAAAACAAGAATCGCCAGTACTGTGCAATCGTGAAAAAATCTTGTTTCGTTCCACTTTTTTTTCATATGAAAACGTTTTGATATTTCTTTACATTTTTTCACAGAACGCGAATCAAAAGTACTATGAAAACGTGAAAAAACTTTTCATTTCACCGTTTCACAGAACGAGAATTGAACCTCAGGCCACTTGTGACATGTCTAATCTGCATTTTTACCAAAAGATTTGTTGACAATTTACAGAAAAAAGATTGAATTCCATTCTCATGTTAATCAGGTTAGAATACATTATCAAAATGTCGATTCAGTGCTCAAAATGTCTGTAAACTATTGTAAGTTTTAAAATATAAATAACTATATATTAGTGTTTTTTCTTTAACATGACATTGTTCGGTTATTTTAGCGTACGACCAAAATCCGTCATGAAAAAGAAAAATAAAAATTGAACGTTGACGAACGACTGTCTTTTGATTTTGGGAGGCGGGTAAAATGCAAATTGTTTTTTCCTCGAAATAGTTCAATCGAGCTTAAATCGTAATTTTATTTTTTTTATTTTTTTTTCATAATAAAACAATAATTTTAATGAACTCAAATTGTCACTTTTTCATCAGAAAAATAAAAGACTTGTATATTAAATTTTCGTTAAAAAAAAGTTATACAAAAGTTACTATTGTAAAAACAATTTTTTTGTATCAAGTAACAGTTGCTTAACATGAAAATAAAACAACTTACTATGCTTAAATAAAAAAAAAAAATAATAAAAATTTTTTGTTTACTTAGTTAATGGGCGTATATCTTTTCTGTTTGTTCTTCAAGTTTCTTTGTACATATTAAGCCATTTCAATGCTCGTTTAATATTTTGGTTTAGTTTAAAAAACAAAACTTTTCTTTTAGCCTTAAAGTTGAAATGGAAGGAGTACAAGTACCAGCCAGAACTTTACAAAGTATACTTTGCCTTTTAACATTCTTTTATGACATAAAAACATAAAAAACTGAAAATGTTATTTTCTTTCTTATGATGATGCAGATACTGTTTGTTTTGTTGCCTTTATTAAATAACGTGGGTTATTGTGGTTGTTGCGACAACATAATATTGCAGGTAAAATTTAAATAAAAACAATCTTTTTTTATTTCCAAAAAAAGTTTATTAAATAAAATTTGCATATAAAATTCTATTTTTAACTTTTACATAAATAATATTTAAAAGAAATAAAATTATGTAAAAGGCAATCAAAACAAATACAAAAACTTAAGTAAAGCAAAAGCACTTTATAGTATTTAAACTTTTTGAAGCTAAACTAAATTAAAATTATTCAAATATATTTGATATAAATAAATTATTTGTATTTAAACATTAAATTAAAACATTAAAATCAGAACAGCGAAAAATGCAAAAAATATATATGCCGTAAAATATAAGCAAAATAAAATATGCACTAAAAACAAAAAATTATAAACTTCTTTATTTACTGCTGTTCGGTACTAAGTGTAAAAAATTCTTCCCAGAGCTAATTTTTTAATTTTAAAATTGTGCAATAAAATGCAATAAATATGCAGCAGAGTGCAATAAAAATAAAAACAACAATATTTAAACAACAATAACTCAAACTTGTTAAAAACAGAGCCTACAATACATCAGGATCACCAAAAATAATCAGAATTTCTATACCAGCAGAACATCAGCACTGGCAGTCATTATACTCTACACCATTATATGAATTTGTGATGATGTTTGTACACTTAAAAAAGTTTGTAAGTTAAAATAACTGAAAATATCATTTAAAAGAAATGATATTTCATTTAAAAACCGGTCTACTTAATTTTCATTTAAATTAAATGCCATTTGTTATTTATTTTTAAATGTTGATTAATCAACTGACACATCCGTAAGAAACAACTGATATAATCAGTTAAAATAAATGTCAAAATTTTACCCACCAATCCTTAAAAAATAAATGTTTTTTTTATTTATTTGAAATTATTTCCGTTTTTGTATTTTTTGTTTTTTTTTTTTTTATATACTCGTACAATACAAAATGTATGTATGCATATGAAGCTATTAACACTTTTTGTGTGAATGTATTTGTATATGTATGTGTGTTTATGAAGTTCTTGTAAATTGTATTGAAAAATTTTGTATAGATAGATAGATAGGATTCTTTATTTTCATCTTTTTAAGTAACGTTACAAAAATTCTTAACTTATTTATACATAAAGAATATACAGCATGGTTTAAAACCGTCCGCTGCAAAATTGGTTTATACAATTATTATTTACAATTTTAAAAAATTAGTTTCAAAAATTAAATTCATTTACTAACATATTTCTATATTTTAAAGCATTTTTTACATAATTAAACAGGCTTTGCCAACAAGTATCATCACCACCATTTAATATGTGAACTATCTCAAGATCTGTTAATATTATACGCTGAAAATATATTAACCTTATGAACTTAAGTACTGGGCATTTACCAATAAAGTGATATGTAGTTTCGACCTCATTTAAATTACACAATCAGCAAGTTCGGGCCCCTCCTTCTCTATATTGGTTTCCGTTTAGCCATAAAAGATCTCCCCTTGCTTTCATTATGTAGGTTATTTGTTCTCGATTGTACCTTTCATTACAATATGTTTGCCCTTTCGAGTGATCTAAGTGCTTGTAAAATCTTTGCTGACTAAGTTTCGCATTTACTGTATGCTGTTGATATATTCTTATCTTCATCGACTCCAACAAATTTTTACAAGCATCATTCCAATTTAGTTTGTTGTGTTCCATAGTATTGTGCTCTATGTTAAACTCTTGCAATTTACATTTAAAGTCTTTGTACCAATATATGTCCTTAGCTATAATTAACTTCGATAATATATTCGGCAATCTTCTATTTCCGTAATCGAAGATAGTTTTCGAAATATACTGAAGATGTAAACTATATGAAAAAAAGTGACCTTCTTCTTGTTGAGTTTCTAAAGCTATCACATAATTGGGAGTATTATCAGGAAGTTTCAAAATACGTTTGGTGAAAAAACGCTGCAACTTATCGATTTCATCAAACCACGAGTAACCCCATATTTGTGCACCATAGCACTGTATTGATCTGCACACTGCGAGAAACATTTTCCATTTTGCCTTTAGTGAAACTTCTTTCCTACCTATAAACCCTTTCCACGTAGCGTTTATGCTGGATTTAGCGGCATCATTTTTGGCTTTTATATGTTCGGCATATAACATTTTTGGCGTTAATAGTATTCCTAGGTATTTATACTTATTGACAACTCTTACGACATCACCGTTAAATGGCCACCTTTCATTTAATGCGAGTCTACCACCTTTTCTAAATATCATAATTTCAGAGTTAGTTAGGTTAACCTCCATTCCCCACATTCGACAGTATGTTTCTTGATTTTTTATCATAGCTTGTAGCGTATGTGCATCATCAGCTAAGATAACGATGTCGTCAGCGTACATTAAAACGCGCACGTTAATATCATCAATAAACAGACCACCATTCAAATGATCATGAATATCATTTAAATACAATGCAAATAATAGAGGCGACAACAAACATCCTTGTTTTACTCCCGTGCATGTATCAAAATAGTCAGACAGCTCACTACCTGTCCACACAGCTGATTTTGTATTTTCGTAAGCTCGTTCTATAAATTTTACAATTTTCGATGATATTCCTAACTGATGAAGTTTGTAGTATAACAGTTTACGTGGTACTCGATCAAAAGCCGCCCTAAAATCAACAAAGAATGCGTATACTTTCCGTTTTTCTGAGAATTTAATATTTACAATAGATGACAAGTTATAAATATTATCGATCGTGGAATACCCCTTACGAAAACCTGCTTGATATTCGTTCATTATCTGGTTTCGATTTGACCACTCTGATAATCTTTCCTGTAATATACCCATCATTATCTTACCAGCACAATTCATAAAAGATATCCCCCTGTAGTTGCTGGGTTGATTTACGTCACCTTTCTTATAAATTGGGAATATAATACTTTTTTGGAAATTATCAAAACTATCACGACCATTTAATAATCGAGTGAATGCGTTTGCAAGAGCCTCTAAATAATGATCACCAGCGTTCATGAAAAATTCGTAAGGAACTCGATCTTCCCCTGGTGCCTTATTGGGTTTAGCTTTTGAAAGCTGACATTTTACTTCTTGTAGTGAAATAGGTGCATCAAGATGATCATCTTCTACTAGATTTGTTGCGTAAAATATCTCTACCGCACTCACTATAGGGTTAAGTAGAGTTTTAAAATAATCTTGTAGTCTTTCAACATTTACTTCACAACCAATGTAATTTTCTTGTTGCCTTATTTCTCGGACCAGAGCCCACCATCGTTTACTGTCTGTTACTGTGTTTAGCTTTTGTTCAATCTGCTTATAATACTCCTTTCTTTTATTGTTACATAAGTTTTGAAAATTTCTTTTATTTTCTGTATATTTTCTCTTATCGGTAATATTTTGAAATTTTCGAAAGGTTTTTAAAGCTTTCATCGTTTTCTCCCTGGCATTTTTACATTCATTATCGAACCATTTATTTTTAGACACGTTTTGTTTGGGATTAACATTCGGTGATGTATAGGAAACTAAAATCAAATTATTAAGATCGTGTAAATCAAATTCAGGTTTCTGTTCTTTTAACAATTTTAAATTATTATCTAATTTATGGTTAAAAGTATTGGCATAACGAGTATTCCATTTTAATTTCGGTATCAAATTCATTTTTTTCGAGTTATTTTGGTTACTATTTGCTGAAATATTGATTTTTATCGGTAGATGATCAGACCATATATGGCTTTCAATCTCAAAACTCTCTATCAGACCTAGTATTTCCATTGATACTGCACATAAATCATTAACCGAGCTGCCAATGTTGCTAACAAAAGTAAATTCGCCTTCCTCTTCGCCCATCGTTCTTCCATTAAGTATAAGTAAACCATAGTTGTTACAAAACTCCAAAAACTGTTTGCCGTGGGCATTTATTATTTTGTCTTTCGATCTTCTCGTTTTCAAGCCAGATGAGAATGTTGTTTCAATATTTCTATCTATTAATTGTTCCTCTTCACCTATTCTCACATTTATGTCACCAATGACTATTGGATTCACCGTTTCAACTAATCTCACACACTGTTTAAAGGCATTGAATTCCTGCTCCCAATTTGAGCCTCTCATGTATAGTGGAATTATTGTAACCTCAAAAGAATTGTTTGTTAAAAATATCATATCTAAGTCGCCGTAATTTTTGAACTCAAACCTCACTCCAACATCTAACAAATCTTTTTTGACTCCACAAACATATCCACCTATACCTCTTTCAAATCTGTTGTTTCGTGTAGCTGGTTTCCAGATAGTTTCAAATTTTTTAAATTTATTTTCAAATTTTTTAATATTTTTCTCCTCTACATGGGTCTCCAATAGCATAAAAATGTCTAGTTGATCTATATACTTGAAAAAATCGAGGTAAAGATACTTGTTTTCGAGCCCATGAACATTATAAGCAACTATTTTAAATTTTATTTTCTTATTTATATTTTCTATCTCTAGATTAACGTTTTTTTGTGATGTACATTTTATTTTATCTTTAAGAGTTTCTTTTAATAGTTTTTTTAATTTATTTTAGTAAAAATATTATTATAATCTAATGTAATACTTAACACTTTCTCGCCATACAAATGTTTTAAAACTTCTTCGCCAGTACTTTGCCCACACATGAGAACGTTATCTTTGTTCCAGACAAACCTCTTACCATCCACCACTAGCGTATCATCTCTAACTAGAACACGCTTGCTTTTATCAATATTCAAGATATTCTTCTTCTAGATTTTTCGTATATTTGAAAATCTCTGATACCATATCTACTGACCTCAATTCAACCATAACAGTCATTTTCTCATCTTTTTCGAAAAGTTTCCTCGTTTGTTCTATATCAATTCTCTGTTTGATTTGGAGCTTATTTTTAAACACATTTACCACTGCATCATGTGAAGATCTTTGACTATCCAGGCCTCTAATTATAATTTTCTTCCTACCCAGGTCCTCTTCCAGATGCCTCATTCTCTTTTGATCACTTTCTCTGGCTTCTTTCAACTTTCGCACTTCCTCCTGTAATATTTTGTTTTCATCTGCCAATTTTCTTACATCAGACTTTACTTCTTTAATATCTTCTTTTACTTCTATCAAATCGGTTTTTGTGGGCATATTTTTTAGTTTCTCGTCTAATATTGTTGACATCAGATTTACCAGTTCAGTTGTGGACATCTTACCAACCTCATCCGGTTTTACGATATTTTCAGGCGAAATTTCATTGAGTCTACGTTTTGGATTTTGTCTATCTGAGTTCCCTGTAAAGGTCGGTGTAGCAGTTGGGTTATTTAAACGATCCATTCTTCTGTGTTAAAAAAATTAAGTTCAATATAACAAACGATAACGGCAACGGTTACGATCAAAGTAAATTTACGATCTGGCAGCACCGTTAACTTCATAAACAAAAACAGTATTTTGGTAGAGTGAGATCAGCTGATGTAACTTTTATTTACTTTCGGCAATTTGAGTGTTTTTAATAAATTTGTAATTCCAGTGAAATTTATAAAATTTAAATAACTTTAATTTGTAAAAAATACTAAATATTCTTCACAGTGCGACCCGAGATCTATTACACAGATCCCAAAACTGATTTATCTTTTCTTAGTGACCACTTCAGTGCAAAATGCTTTGTTTTACCGGCTTTTATTAACAAAATTTGGAGCGTATGTACAAAAGCGTCTATATAACACAAAGCTCAAACCAATATTTTGTATATATACAACCAATTTAAATAAAAAAACAAATTGAAATTTTTTGAATATTTTTTTTTGAAACAGACAGCAAACAAAATTTAAATTTGTAATAACTGTTACGGACACAAATAAACGACAAGTTTCCGTTTTGTGGGTAAATTTTTATTAAATTTCAAAGAAATGAAAAAATAAATGAAACTGAAAAAAATCGGTAAATGATAGTAAATTATTTCGAATAAATGTATAAAAAAGTTAATTTAGATGTTTCTTTGAAAAATAAATGTATCTTCCTTTATTTTTAAATGGAACGGAAAACTTTTTTATTAAACTACAAACAGTTAACTACATAATATTCTGAGTGTACTTACCAAAAATATCAATCCACCACCTACCTAATATATATCGATCGATTAAAAACACTTCCTGACTCGATTTAACGATGTATGTCCGCCCGTCCGTGTGTCCATGTAACCCTTGTAATCAAACTGCAAATAAAAATATTATTTGAAAATAATTAATTAGGAGCGAACCCTATAACCTCCCATAAAAACGTCCTTTCTGAATTAGGCTTAAATGGCATTTAGAAACAAAAAACCATAAATGTTTTGTTAAAATTAATAAATCGTTCGAAGTATCAATCTGAATTATGCTTAAATGGTTCTTAGACACCTTAAAAACACATATATATCTGGTTAAAAATTTGCTTGTGAACCATGCCTCCAAATTTTTAATAAAAACGAACCATATTTAATAAAAACGAACCATATTTTGACCTAGTCCCCATATAAATCCATTTTCCGGTATCTGTTTAAAAATGTTCTTCTTCTTGGCAATTTTATATCATATTTTTCGAGCTGAATGTCGTGTACTATGCCCAAGATATTTTTCCGATCTCGTGCAGTTAAAGCGGTTCTTGCGATTCGGATGGTTTACCAGCACTGCTACTGAAATAGTGCTCATCGGGGTTTGTCTTCTTATGCTGGAATGTTGCCAATGTTGAGACAACCCCTAAAAAGGGTGCGGTTAATTACCGCCCAACTGCATTTTTTTGTACTTGCGAAGGTCTAGAGAACATTAAATAACATCTTGTTGATTATCTAGAGTTAAATTATAACGACAGACCTGTTTCTTGTGGACCTTTGAAGTAGTTCCATTCATATATTTGCTGAAAGCCAAATGGCACGACGCAAATTGGTGGCGGTACGACCTCGATCATATATATTGTTATAGATGGGGTTCCAGTTTGGATCGGGGGTGCGAAAGGCTCTATACTTTCTCCCTCTCATTTCCTTATCTTCTTAACAACCCAATATATACTTTTGCAGATAATAATAACATATATCATTTATTTTTTTTTGATCGTAGGATAAGCCTTGTTAAATATAAATAACCATTTAATAGAAACGGTTTTAATGCTCTAATGTGGCGTTAGTATTGACAAATTGGATATTCTTGATGTTCTCGACATGAAAAATCAGTGTGATATCCGCTGGAATAAGCAGTGCTTTAGTTTCTTTAATCGGTATAGTAACTACTGCACTCTATATATTCTTCTTACTATTTATAACATCTTATCCCACCGAAGATATACTTATATCAACTCCCCTATGTAGGCATGACCTTTAAAGTTTATTTTGCAGCTTATTCACCGTGCCATAAGAAGAGTGTTGCTGCCTATCAACAATAGTAGGGTGTATCATTGTAGCATCGTCAGAATGTGGATTATATAGCAATGTTCTATCGATACTACCCGGGCTTTTTTCGTAACATCCGCTTATATATTAAAGAACATCCTTGTGCTCTCAACGCACTCACAATATGTTTTCCGTTACCGACTGTAGTTTATTTAAAAAGTAATACGTAGAGTATGTTTTTAAATAAAAAATCATTTGAATTTCATAGATATATATTTTTTAAGTATTTGAATCAGTCATTCAGAAAACAAACTATACGGACTTTCAGTAGAAGTTAATTTATTCTGTTAAAAGTAAAATTTTATGTTTTTGTTTCTAAAAATATAAATTTAAATAATTTCTTTTTGTTTTTTTATGAAAATAGTTTTTGTTTATATAAATTTATTTCCCTACCAATTACAAGAAATTTATCATATATCCATACAAACATAGAAAAGAAATATATGAACGTATGTGTTCGGTAATTATATCGTAACGTGTTCGGTAATTACATACAAATTAAAATATTTTCAATTTAAAAAACAAACTAAAAACCCGTTTCATCTAATGTTTTGTAAGTTAAAAATGTATGATTATTTTAAACAACTTTCGATTGTTTTTACTACTTTTGTCAATTATTAAACAATGATTGAAAATAAACAACAAAAGGGGCTGAATAAAATAAAAATTATTTTTAATGAAATGTTTTTTTTATTGTATTTGGCAGGTCTTGGGATCCATCTTAGTAGGACTAATGACTAGCAAGCTGGATTCTGGATTTTCGCTGGATTTTTGTTTTATAAAATGTTTTTTTTATTTAAAAATCTATTTTTAGAACCATTATTTTGGTCAATAACCACCATTTGCTTTGCTCACATTTTCAATTTAAAACTTATATAACCAAACCATCTTAAATTTCCCAGTGTAGAAAAATATTACCAAGGGATGGGGTATTTAATATATTATTTTTCTGGCAATGGTAACTAGATTCGTGCAGACCATGATATGGTCATTGTTATTCCTGTTATTTATGAAATGTTTCATAAATATTTTTAATATTATTATATTGAAAGAGAATCGAATATATTTTCCTCTGACTTCCATTTTTTTATTTAATAAACTCTTTAGTGTTATTTTTATTTAAGGGTTAACCAATTTTAAAGTATCTTTTATTTGTCTTTTTACATTTTTTGTTAACAACAAAATACATTCTTTTGTTATTATAATAGTGCTGTTGACTTGCCTTTTGACTACGATTTTCCGTTAAGCAACTCTTAACTTCCGCCTTTGATATTGGACGGTGTTTTAAAATACTATAGAAAATGTATACATATAAAAAATCAACTTGAACTACAAAAAAAAACAAAAAAAAGAAAAAACAATACAACAAATAGCACCGACGATAAAATAACCCTAC